>OW240914.1:2298198-2389313 GCA_933207985.1 Pelobates cultripes | reverse complement strand
ACTCACTAGTAGGCACACACACACACACACACACAGACAAGCTCACTCACACACACACAGACAAGCTTGCTCACTCACTAGCAGACACACACACACACAATCACTGTCATGGCTGAAGCTTACCTGGTAGGTGAAGTTTCCCTTTTGTAGCCTCTTCCTTCCGGCGAGCAATGTGTGTGGGGGGGGGGGGGCTTGCACGTGGAGGCGGAGCTATGTTAAAGAGGCCAGGCTTGTGTGCGGAGGCGGGGCATGCGGCCGAAATTAAGGTAAATTTGCCGGGAGACTGACAGGGCTGATCAGGCCCTGGTTAAGCCTTCTCCCTAATCCTCTAGTGGCTGTCTCATTGACAGCCACTAGAGACGCTTACATGATTCTCACTGTGATTTTCACAGTGCGAGCACGCCAGCGTCCATAGGAAAGCATTATGAATGCTTTCCTGTGTGACTGGCTGAATGCGCGCGTAGCTCTTGCCGCGGGTGCGCATTCAGCCGACGGGGAGGAGAAGAGGAGGATCGGAGGAGGAGAGCTCCCCGCCCAGCGCTGGGAAAAGGTAAGTTTTAACCCTTTTCCCCCTTCCATAGCCGGGCGGGAGGGGGACCCTGAGGGTGGGGGCACCCTCAGGGCACTATAGTGCCAGGAAAAAGAGTATGTTTTCCTGGCACTATAGTGGTCCTTTAAGCTGTATGCCGTACATTAAGCTGTATACCGTACATTAAGCTGTATGCCGTACATTAAGCTATATATGATACATTAAGCTGTATGCCGTACATTAAGCTATATATGATACATTAAGCTGTATGCCGTACATTAAGCTGTATATTATACATTAAGCTGTATGCCGTATATTAAGTTGTATATTATACATTAAGCTGTGTATGATACATTAAACTATATACCGTACATTAAGCTGTATGCCGTACATTAAGCTATATATGATACATTAAGCTGTATACCGTACATTAAGCTGTATACTGTACATTAAGCTGTATACCGTATATGAAGCTGTGTACGATACATTAAGCTATATATGATACATTAAGCTATATATGATGTAACGGATCACCTGGCACCCTGACTGGGTACCTCAGTTGAAGGATGCTCCTAGCGCTTCCTGAGGACTCCAAGCACTGCAGCAGACACCACAACCACCAAAGCGGAGAAGCATACGAATGCTCTCAAGTATATGAATGACGTAAGCAGCTTAACAGGAAAAGCATATAATCAGCTTACACTCCTGGCAATCAGCATAGAATCCAATTCCCCCAATAACGAGACGACACTTCGTTTTTGAGGGTCAAGCAGAACTGACTGTACTGGCACATACAGCCTCTTTTATTCCCAATCCACAAACTTAGTACAGGGTTTTACAGAACAACCAATCAATCCGTACAATACACACAGGCACTCCCACACAAAATCCTCCCCTCTGCCTGTGATATGATTACTGAACACAATGGTTAATCTAATTCTCACAGGCAGAGAAATACAGTATCATAAAACACATCACAGGGACCCCAAAACATGCAATAACCCCATAAAGTATATCCTTGGAATGGGAGGATCTGGGTGAACCACATATCCAAAATTCACCCAGATCCGTTCAGTACTTTGGAAAATACAGTTTAATGCAGATTCTGCAGAACATATACAGGCTAAATGAAAAACAATCACTGTATAATGTGTCCCCTGCTGTATAGTCCAAAACCACCGCACGATGTCTCTGTGCACCAAATACCGGCGATATGGCACTGTGTAGAAAAGTCCAAACAGTGTCTGTGAGTTAAAATGGCCGCCATCCATTGTTCTTACCATGTGCTTCATCCATTGTTCTCACCATGTGCCTCTGATACAGGAAATGGTGGCCACCCAGTAACTCCACAGTATGTCCCCAGATGGTTCTTAAAGGGCCAGCAGCAGCACAACACAAATCCCTTATGCCCAAGTCATGTCTTTAAAGGGCAATACATCCCAGGGGCCATAGTCACATGGCAGGAGGCTGGCAATCAGTCTTCTCCAATGCCCAGTGGCAAGGTCGGTTTCGCCACATATGATACATTAAGCTATATATGATACATTAAGCTGTATGCCGTACATTAAACTGTATATTATACATTAAGCTGTATGCCGTATATTAAGCTGTATATTATACATTAAGCTGTATACTGTACATTAAGCTGTATATGATACATTAAGCTGTATACCGTACATTAAGCCGTATACCATACATTAAGCTGTATATTATACATTAAGCCGTATACCGTACATTAAGCTGTATACTGTACATTAAGCTATATATAATACATTAAAGGACCACTATAGTGCCAGGAAAACATACTATAGTGCCCTGAGGGTGCCCCCACCCTCAGGGACCCCCTCCCGCTGGGCTCTGGGGGGGAGGAAGGGGTTAAACTTACCTCTTTCTCCAGCGCCGGGCAGGGAACTCTCCTCCTCCTCTCCTCCTCCTTTCCCCGTCATCGGCTGAATGTGCATGCGTGGCAGGAGCCGCTGGCGCATTCAGCCAGTAGAATGCTTTCCTATGGACGCTGGCATCTTCTCACTGTGATTTTCACAGTGAGAAGCATGGAAGCACCTCTAGCGGCTTTCAATGAGACAGCCACTAGCTGTACACAAGCTGTGTACGATACATTAAGCTATATGCTTAATGTATACTGTATGTAACGGCAACGGCTTAATGTATACTGTATGTAACGGCAACCTCAGCATAAAAGGGTTAAACCGCCGTTTAGAAGATCTTCCCCTTCCAGAGATACAGGCACAGCTACTGCAGAACACCAAACTCCCGAAGTGCATACAAGGGAATGCTCCAAACACTCGAACTGCATACAAGGGAATGCTCCAAACACCCGAACTGCATACAAGGGAATGCTCCAAACACCCGAACTGGAACCTCACGAATAGCTGCTAGCAGACGAACAGGAAAAGCACCCAAGCGGCTTACACTCCTAGCAATCAGTCTCTATCAGCATTCAGTAAATCCCCCAAAGACGAGACAAGGCTCCGTGTTGTGGGTCAAGCAGTGGTCTGTTTAATGAGGGCTACCTGCCCAGTATTTATGCAGGTCTCCCACCTGGTGGACACTCCCCTAGGGGACCAAATGGGAGACTGTGACAAAGGACAGACATGAACCAATGACAGAAACACAGAGGTAAAACATCCCCACAATGCATCCTAACTTCCCTCCCTCTGTCCTGGAGATAATTGGGAAGTAATCCAATTATCTCCCCAGGACAGAGGCAAAACTCCATTAACCACATGGCAGTAAAAGACATAAAAATTTATAAAGTTACAACTGTTGCACAAAACATATACATTCTACCTATCCCCAGATAGCTTAGATCTGAGCGCACAAAAGTACCGAATAGCGCTCAGATCCTATGCACACAGTTCAATCGCCGTGGAGTCAAAGTGTTCACAAAGTCTGTACTCCATACGAATAGACTCCACGGGATGGGTATCTGGGGTAATGCTGTTCATACGGTTTAAACTCCCGAATGAACAGGCATCCGGTTAAATGACCGAATGCAGAAGCAAGGAGGCTGGCGGCTCAGCGGTATTTGCGCAAATAAGTGTCCGTTTCCAGTTCCATAGTGTTGGCGCTGCACACCGCTGGCCGTTCGGGACTTTAAAATGGCCGCCGCCACGTGTTCGGCAAACGAACAAAGGCCACCCAGCATTTGTCAATTAAGCTGCGGTTAACCGCAGCTTCTGGGAGGTAAATTGCTCCACACACTCCAGCTCCCAGGTGCTCCAGTCATTCGTGCGTTAGTTCGGTAGACTGAATCTACCGACCGCCAGGCAGAAATGCACCAATAAGCCTTTTCTGCAGGGGAAAAGAAGGCTTTTAACATGGGGCCATAGTCCAAAGGCAACAGGCGAGCAACCAGGCTTCTCCAATGCAATGTGGCGAAATTGGTCTCGTCACACTGTACATTAAGCTGTATACCATACATTAAGCTGTATACCGTACATTAAGCTGTGTACGATACATTAAGCTATATATGATAAATTAAGCTGTATACCATACATTAAGCTGTATTCCGTACATTAAGCTGTGTACGATACATTAAGCTATATATGATACATTAAGCTGTATACTGTACATTAAGCTGTATACCGTACATTAAGACTGTACTTGTTCTGGTGACAATAGTGTCTCTTTAGTATTACAGAAATTGTTATAAAATCTTTTAATTACCTTTTTATTTTCAAAATATTTGATTTCATTGTATTTAATGTATGTATTACTAGTAATTCCTTCGGGGTTTGTATAAATATCTATAAACAAGGTATTATTTGAGCATTTTATTGTTCATTCAGATGTTAATGATCTTTCAGTTTTCATTAGCTCTTCTCTTTGTACCTCTCTCTAATCTGTGTTTCTCTGTCTCAGTCTCTGTGTCCCAGGGTTGGGCTCGGACGTTCGATGTCTTGGACCCCGTGGGGCTGAGATTATTTCAGGCAAAGCAGGAGTATCGGTGTTGTGGACCGATGTATAATGTAAAAATCTCTGATAACAGCGACAGAGAGATGATTGAAGTAATCCAGGAGTGTTCCTGTACCTGTACCCAGCAGGTGAGTGGAGGTTTGGGGAGTGGTTATGTAGTGAAGCTCCAATACTATGACTAGTTATCTCCGCTCTCCCTCCTCGTAGCTGAAAGAAGAAGTATAATAATCCAAGACACTTTCCACCCCAGCAACTAGACGAAACACAGTTCTGGGAGTCAACTGATTTTATTTTGGTCACACACGGCTTTTATGCACAGACCCCTACATGGGGTCTCCCATATAATAATACAAGGCTTTCCTTACAGGAGTCTCTGTTTCTGAGAGATAATTGAGTGAGAAAACTATAATTCAATTATCTCTCAGATACAGGAAAACATACAATATTTCTAAAACACCCCAAAAATACATAGTAAAAACATATGAACCCCATGATCACCGAATAGCTTGGGTCAGAACGCACACTTTGACGAAATATCACTCAGATCCCTTTATTGATTCGGGAACGCCAAGTTTTGAACAGCCAAGAGGTGATGCCCTTGTAGCGTAATGGGTATTGCTACTATCCACCTTTTATATTATTGGCTTAACTGTCCATAACCCTTTTGTTGCTTTATTTTATATTATTTGCAACTGTTTGCTACTTATGGGAACAAGTAACAAGCTGTCCTTTTATATCATTCGTCTGGTTGTTCGGTAAGAATCCTATTCCCACTATATTAAGCCATATTGTTCGACAAACGAGCAAACTACCGAACAACCAGCCCCCCCCGGAGAGGAGCTTGGCACTAATTGACCTCCCTATCATTATTCACCCTGCCTTAATTGCCAACCGCACAAACTAACTGGTATTCCCTGGGTGGCCGCCGTTCGACATACGAATGCACCAGCAGTGTTTTATTTGTCGAGTGTCGAGTGTCCCAAATCGGACACTCGACGGCACGAACACCGCAGAGCGGTGTTTGGTGAAAAGAGTCATACGAATGAAGGGAATCATACGAACAAAGACAGAACCCATTACGTTACACATTTTCGTGCATTTCAAGCTCACGAATGGAGACCGACCGCATGGCCAAAACGCATGGAACTATCCTCGGCTCACACCTCGTGTGCAGTCGGTAAAACTAAGACCTCCATAAAACTTTCGAACCGCTGAACCTATCTGGGTGATTTTTCAGTATGTTACTCCCCCAGATCGGGGCTATCAGGGGATGTTGGAATTATGACCGTATGGTATGTTTTTAGGGTGTTTTCAGAAAAGTGTGAAAAGTATGATTTTTCTGTTTTGGGATAATTGAGTTGATACAGTAATTAAGTCAATTATCCCCTGAGCAGAGGGGGGGGGGTTGTATACAGTATATGGGGTGTCTTGTATATGAACTATGTTTTTACTGGTTGTTGCATTTTTTTATTGGCGCCCCACAAGGTCCACCTGGGTGGTAACCTTTGGGACAAAGCTCGCATAAAAGGCCAGCCTTGCCATTAAAGAATCAGTTCTGCTCCTAATACTGAGTATTAATACTGGTATTCCCTGGGTGCTCCTAATACTGGGATTTTCGAATAACCTCTTGTATTTCTGCCTGCTGTCCTGAAGTAACCTGCATGTTCCTGAGTAGCTGTTGGAGTGACCAGCGGAGAATAAGCCCTGTTACAATTGCTCTCCGCTATAGCCCCAAAATAGTTCCACAGAAAACAAGGCAATGACCGATCATCTTTCAGAGGATCTCATATGAACACTGACGAATGCTCCCCCTGGCTGATAGGCTCATGCTTCCCGAACACCGTTCTCCAAATTGTTCGGGAAGTTGGACGGGCAGCGGTACAAGTTTCCCAGGTGTTTGCGGGGTCGCATATCCAAGATACAGTCGATGACCATGGAAACATAAAATGTGACGGTAGATAACAACCATTTGGCCCATCTAGTTTGCCCAATTTTCTAAATACTTTCATAAGTCCCTCGCCTTATCTTATAGTTAGGATAGCCTTATGCCAATCCCACGCATGCCTAATCTCCTTTACTGTGTTAACCTCCACCACTTCAGCTGGAAGGCTGTTTCATGTATCCACTACCCTCTCAGTAAAGTAATACTTCCTGATATTATTTTTAAACCTTTGCCTCTCTAATTTAAGACTACGTCCTCTTGTTGTGGTAGTTTTTCTTCTTTTAAATATAGTCTCCTCCTTTACTGTGTTGATTCCCTTTATATATTTAAATGTTTCTATCATATCCCCCTGTCTCGCCTTTCCTCCAAGCTATACATGTTAAGATCCTTTAACCTTTCCTGGTAAGTTTTATCCCGCAATCCATGAACCAGTTTAGTAGCCCTTCTCTGAACTCTCTCTCTAAAGTATCGTGACGAAAGCACCTTCGTCACTGGGATTTGGAAAGGCCTGCTTGCCAGCCTCTTGTCCTGTGACAAACTGAACCTCGTCAAGGGTTTTTGGAGGGGCCTGCTGGCCAGCCTATTGCCTCAGGACTATGCGCCCTGCGATATACCTTGCCCAACGCACTTTAAAAGGCTCTGTTCATGTGAAAGTAGAAAAAAGATTATTAAATACAATTTAATAAAATATCCAGGAGTAGTTTGGTGTGTGTACCTTTAGATTGATATTTATACAGTATTTATGTATTTAAATTGCAATCAATTGTTCAATAAAATGAAACAGTAGTATCCAATATTATGCTTTCACTGAAAAGAAACTTTAAAGTCCAATTTGTAACAGTCTTTTGGTAGATACTGTGTCTTTATATGTTAGCTAATTCACTTCACTCCAGTTATTAGCGAACTGGGATCTGGATACTGAATTAGTTATTTGTTACAATGTATACGGTCCTTATAACAGAAAAAGAAAAGGAAATATAACTAACAGGCTATGTGATGAATGGCCCTTAGTTTTAATGGCACTTTACTCCTAATGATAGGAAATAAAGTTGTAGAATCCAAGTGCTGATGTATAAAAATAATTTATTATAAGATAAACTTAAAATTAAATGCAAAAGATGCACTCACACTGTGTAAAATAATTTGCTGGGTTGGAATCAGGAGAAAGGTGTAAGCAGCTGATGGAATGTGTGGCCGGTTGTCAGACGGATGAATGGATAAGTTATCCTCAAGCCGCGTGCGTTTCACCGATCTCCCCTTCTGCGTTCCAGATGTATCTCGGCAATTTTTGGGGTAGATGCTTGAAAGCAATTTAGTGTCGTCCTTAATGTCGTCCTTACGCGTTTCGTGAGACTTCCCTCACTTCATCAGAGGATGCTTGATAGAGGATTCTTGTGGGTTTAAATAGCCAGCAAAGTTTTGGCTTCTATTAACCCTTCATAGTTCAGTTTATATCACATTTAGCTCTTGATTCAATAATAATACAAAACATGTACAATAGTAAACGTATACATTGGTAAAAGATAGAATCGATGGATTATAGTATGTGCTGGACCTATACACATTACTTCATAAAAATACAAAAATTAATCATTGATATAAACAATTATTCAAAACTAAAAATTCGATAGTAAAAATTCACATATACAAGATATTATTTCAATGATAAGATTAATAGTTACATAACTGGACAAAATATAATAAATTTGGTACTGTATAATGAATGAAAACTTATAATAAAAGATGATTAGCTAATAATACAGAATATATTTGTTCAGAATAAAAACTTAATATTTAATACTTATAGTGTTGTAATTATTTATAAAAATATCAGTGCAGAACATAGCTTAACTCGGTCATAATTATATTTGTGTGATATTACAATAGTCTGCAACCGCTGAGAGAAAAAAAAATAAATAAAAATTATATCATTATAAAAAAGCCATTAATTCAAAATTTACATTCAAACCCTTAGGTTCTAACGTGTCTAACTGAAATATCCATTTGGCTTCTGCTTTATCTAATTCTTTTTCTAGATCCCCTCCTCTCCATGGAATGTTTACTTTTTGAATTGCCTTTAGGATTCCTTGCATGTATAAGGTCAAAGTGTCTGGAGAGGTTATGTGAATGGAGTCCATTTTTGATATTCCTGATATGTTCTCCCATTCGTGTTTTAAAGGCCCTTTTGGTGAGTCCTATATATAGTTTATCACAAGGACAGTTTAGTACATAAATTACACCAGTCGTCTTACAGTTTAGGTGCGATTTTATTTTAAAAATGTTGTTTGTTTGTGGATGGGTAAATTCTGTGATATTTGTAGGTTGATTTGGATTATTTATACATGCTTGACATTTTTTACATTTCCAAAAGCCTGTTATTGTTTTAAGAGTGGTAATTTTGTTTTCCTTTGGTTTTTCCTGTTTTGTTGTAGGAGCTAATAATAGATTTAGATTAGGGGCTTTGGAATATATTATTCGAGGTTTGTTGCTTAGTATTCGTTCTAGTTGAGGATCCCCTTTAAGAATATTCAAATTTTTTAGTAAAATGTTTCTAATTTGATGAGTATGACTGTTATACCTTGTTATAAAAGTAGGAGCTTCCAGGTTAGATGACTCTATGTGCGGCTTGGTTGCTAAGATTTGATTTCTAGATAAAAGAGAAGTCTCCTGTAGAACACCCCAACATTCTTCCTCTTCTACGCAGTGTGCAGCCGGTGTCAATGTGCGGAAGTTCCCCTCTGCTGGCCTCCTCCAGGATTGGGATTGCCTGGACGGGTTCAGTGGGCAATCCTGTTTCCGATGCCCCACCTGGTTACAGCCGAAGCACCTCATGGGTTGAGAATAGCTCCGGGCGTTGAACCTGGGTGGCTGGGAATGATTGGTAGCTGGAGGTGGTGCTGCAGCCTGGGGCGGCGGGCAGTCGCTGGGGCGGATGTCGTTGGCCAATAATCCAGGCGGGCTGTTGTCTTAGTTGTCCAGCTTGTGGGCATCCGTATACTTATCCGCCAAGCGGGCTGCTTCTGGCAGGGTGAGGGGTTTCCTATCCCGCATCCATTCTCTGACCCCAGTGGACAGTTTCTCATAGAAATGTTCCAAGAGGAACAGTTGTAGGACCTCTTCTCCCGACACCACCTGGCACCCAGCTACCCAGTGAGCTGCCGTGCGGTGTACCCGACAAGCCCACTCAGTGTAAGAATCGCCTGCTTGTTTTGTGGTTTTCCTGCAATATGCCTCCGGGGTGACTGCATATCTGGCTAACAGAGCTTCTTTTACCAGTCCATAATTTGTAATGTCCTCATCTGGTATGGCCCGAAATGCTTCACTGGCCCGACCCGATAACTTCCCAGACAAGATAGTGACCCATTCCTCCGAGGGTACCCGGTGTAGGGCACACTGCCTTTTCGAAATTCACCAGGTATCCATCAATCTCCCCTTCAGCTTCAATTAAGTTTTTAAAGGCAGTGAAAGGTACCTTTTTCTTTTCTAGTGCGGTTGGTATTTCAGCTGCTGCAGTACCTCTTAGCAGAAGGTGTCGTTGGTTTGCTTCCACAGCTGCTATGACCCATTCAATGATGTCTGCTGAGGTGTTGGGGCCAAAATGTGCCAGCCTTATGCGGACTGCCCAGTCAAAGCTTGACTCATCGGGTGTCTTGTCTGTAATGCTGAGCCTCTCGCTGTTATCCATTTCCAACAGTTCTGCAATAATGTCTTTCTTCGTCCTGTTACTCGCTGACCGGCCACGGCTCTCCAGTAAATCCTTAAGGGTGGAGCGTTTCAGTTGCTCATACTGTATTTCCATCCGTCTGCGGCTCTGTAGCTGATCTCTTGAGCTGTAGGAACATCCTGCCGCTTGCCACCAGTTGTTACGACTCCCCCGGCAGGAAAGGGGTTACTGCCGTGTGGGACGTTCCCTTCCCGAATGCAGAGGTAGCTACTGAGCGCTCCAAACCGCCGAACAGCAATCACACAAACCAGCCAGTCTTCCAAACAGCTGAACAAGCGCAATCCATACAAATAATCCCCCCCCCCCCCAATGACGAGACAAAGCTCAGTATTGAGGGTCAGCAGGAATCTGGTTTAATGTGGACTACACTACTATGTACACTACAAAAGAAATCCCTGGTGGGTATTATTCCACCTATGCCTGGTTCATAGAGTAGTGTGGCTGCTCTGAACACTGTTAGTATGTTTCATTTTACCTTTCACTGCTATTTTTTATACAGTAAACCCTATGGGCCCTCTCTTGTTATTCTTATTTCATAAGACCGGCACTGCAAGCATCGCTAGAGGGATATCCTACATGTGGGGAGTTTAAATATCACTGTTTTACTCAGAGCTGGTTATAGCTTTCCCAATTGTAAGTTGGCACACTTAGGACCTCAGTGTTGTCTGTTGTTGCAGTTAACCTACGTTATTGCACCATTGTGTTTTTCCCCCTTTTATGTATTTTATATGCTGACGCTTATCTGGAATGCTGTAAGATGTCTTGAGGATACACCTCCAAGTGTCCAGTTATATCCTACATGTGGGGAGTATTAAATACCACTGTATGCTGTTTTACCTAGAGCTGGGCATAGCTCTTTATATTGTGAGTTGGCACTTCTCTTCTTCTATGTTGTTCGTGATCCAGCTTTCCTAAAACAGTTTTGCACTATTGGTCTCTGTTTCTGCTTTTGTATTTCATATTTACCACTGAGGATTCAAAGCAAGGACTGAAGAATATACACTCCAAGTCGTCACTGTACTTTAAGAGACTCTTTATATTATTGCTGATTTTTGTTTATTATCTCTCATTGTCCAACTTAGCGCACCCTGTATTTGTTGTATCTTGTTCTAATGTGGACTACCTGCCTGGTATTTATGCAGGTCTCCCACCTGGTGGACACTCCCTGTGGGGACTGTTGGGGATAAAATCAGCCCGGGCCTTTTGTGGATGATGGATATTTGCCAACTCATTCAGAGCTCTGGAAATTGGAAATGAATAGCAGAGACGTGTTCAATAACCAATTCAAATTTTATTCATCCGTCAGATATATTAATACCCCGTTTTCATATCAGGATGGGACGGGGAAAAATTAGCATATGGGCGTGACAATTACATTGTTTTTCACAAGTTATGAGCAGCTGTTTCTTATTATAATTCTACGTTATCTAACGCATGTATATTTGATCAAAACAAGATATTTACAAATACCATAATCTTGGACAATTAACAAGAACATTTCGAAATCAGTATGGTCATTCTCGTAACTGATATTAAGTAAATTCTTCCGAGAATCGAAGATACAATTCCAAATTTATTCTTGGTTCACATTAACCCTTATATGAACAGCTAGGATATTAAGCAAAATGGATATTCGTATCTACAATTCCCCTCTTAGATCATATCATGATCTACCTTACGGAAAATATCCATGGGAGGCCTGCAGCAGAGAAACGAAAGGAGGTATATTCAGACGCGCTAATCACGTCTGCGGGACTTTCATTATTTCTTCACCTCGATTTCCCCCATTTGCTCTGTGCCGTAGGTTTTCCCTTTAAGAGGAGTTCGAGCTGTCAATTTTCAGCTTTTTCAATTATCTGTTGAATACATCTTTTAAGTGTAGAAGTTAAATATTTCAAACAGCTGACATGTTAACCAATTTTAAACAGACTGCACATCATGTTATCTGTAACTTGAGCCTTGGATCAAAACAGGCAAAGTGTGTTATTCCCAACAACGGGAATATTATTATAATTCACAACGTAAACACGTATAACCAAAATGGGAATAATATCTATTCCCCCTCTTTGGACCAGGGTCTTGGATTACCAGTGCACCCAGTGAACTTGGGCCAGGTCAAGAAACCCAGTGGCAAAAACTCATAGTTGAGGAAAAAAGCACATCTGGGTAAATTCTAAGTGAGGGCCAAGACTGTGTAGACATGTCATCCCCTCACGTTGACAGCATTAGTGACTTCTAAAAACCCGCACTTGTAAGTAAATAGCTCGGGTATGGGGATTGGGAAACACTTCTTGATTAGTTTGAAAAGGCCCACTTACATATTAAATCATGAGATAATTTCTAATCAGTTGCAAATTCTAACAATAATCCCAATCATTACCTTGCGTCCTATGCCTCCTAATCACATCCCTATTTCGACGGTCCAGTCATATCCACACTTAATACATGGGAATCCATCATTGGTACACTCAACATACATCAATGACACACATAGTACATCCATGCCTGAGTAAGCTAACACTCTCTCTCTGGATAACTCTACAAAAATAAAAATAACAAAATAGTTCAATAGTCCAACATAGTCCAGAAAAATATTATAAGTCTTTCAAGGAGTATAAAGAATCTTAGACACCATAAACTTTGTTCCATAATCTTAGACACCATAACATAGCTAAGGGTAGCAATATGGCTGACAACAAGACAATGTCAACTTCCACATAGTTCTTAATTCTTCTGTTTGCTGGATGTTCACCACAATACTCTGTGCAACACCCCAATTGTTGAAAGGGTAATACAGAAATAGCGGCATTAGACAGCACTGCATCTTCAGGACTTTCCAAGTTAGTTTATGTCCTCATAAGTAAGCATCTCGGTTTCTTCGGCCAGCATGGATTTTGACCAAACAGATTTAATTGTAAAAAAGGTAGGTAGGCAGGTAGGTCAGCCAGAGAGATTGGTGTGTAGTCCCAAATATCAGGCGGCACAAATACTCCAGTACGGTCTCTATAATCATACAAACACAAGGATCAGTACGACATCAATAAATTAATTATCTAGGCTAAACTCAAATTAGAGACTAAAGTTAAACCTTTAACTTGTGTAACATGTACTTCTCTCAGTTTTGCTTATATTTCATTGAATTTGTCCTTTATAAAATTTTAATACATAATTTCCCTTTAGAATGCCCTTGTATGGATGAGAGACACACTGATTCTATATAAATGCTTGTTGAGTACTAAAACACTAACACATACATATTGGAATAATTCCCAATAAAATGTTGTTCTTAAACTTAAACCTTGATTTGATAATCTCAATTAATTACTTTAATAAAATTGGAATGCTGAAGTCTGTCAGTTTTGGAAACCTAAACCTTTTATAGATCCCGATGTCCAAAAAGCCATCAGTTCTGTATGTGTGTGATCATGTTTTAATACTGTACAGTTATCCCACTTAAACAATAATTATTTTTTTTCAGAACAACTAGGAATGAAATAGGAGAAACAAAATGAACTAGAAAAGCTACAATATCTGGGGAAATTGTGTGAAGTGTTCTTGCCTCCACCAGTAGTCTACAACTGGAGTGGGCGGAGTAACTGTTATCATTTACATAGCACATTTAATTGCAACGTTGTTGCACAGTTACATTAAACCATACATTTATAAAAACATTAGCAGGTGTTCAAAAGGCCCTGTCTATGACATCACTTGCTGCTGCAGCTTGACACAGGTCAGAGTATTTTGGCGGTTGCCATCTTCAAACGGTCGTATCTTAAAAACTATAACTCCTACAGTGAAGAGCTTTATATTGTGAGAATCACAAGACCCAGACCTACATTTTGATGCATAGTATGTCTCTGAAGTATTAAAATTGAAGGCACAGTCGCAGTTTAGAAATTGCACTTCAAATTTGAGCTTTGCAGAGTGAAGTTTCAATGAATGTCAATGGACGGCGTTGGTTGCAAACAAATGGTCATATTGTGAAAACTATCAGGACTACGGCTTAGCCGTTGACATGTTTAGTGGCAGCAGGGATAGCTGAACGTTTTGATATAAGATTTGTGTAGGTGGGCCTGAAAATAAGGGAGTGGTGGCAGTTTAGAAATCATGTCCTGATTTTTCAGCTTTTGCCAGCTCCCACTCTAGCTTTGCCATTCATTCCTATGGGACAAATTTCGCCACAAGAACGACGATATTCCGTGAACCATTCGGCGAAACGTTCCACAAAGTAATAGCAATCCGATCGGGAACAATCTGCACGTTTTGGTAAATTTTGGTCTATGTAGTGTAAAAACTGTGGGAGGAGTTAGGGTGGCAAATTTGGCTATAATAAGAATAATAATATATATGTGAGATAACAATAAGTGTTCTTGCAAGAACACTTAATAATAATATATATGTGAGATAACATTAAGTGGTCTTGCTATGCAAGAACACTTAATTACTATTGTTCTAAAGTGCTTTGTTTAATACAGGTTTCAGAAGAGTTGTCTTGCTGTGTTGCAAGTGGCCTCTGATAAGGAAGGGACAGCAAACTGTAGACATATGTTAGATTAAGTTGCCCTCACTTGTCAGGTCTTGGAAACCCACTTATTTTATTGCAGATGCCTCTAGGATACCACGTTACAAATTGAGCATACTTATTATTATCCGATTTTATTTTAGTTATTTCACATTGCGCAGCCTATGCAAACCATGCCTAGGTCCCAACTTCAGCTTGTACATCCTCTAAGAGCAATGCATTAATACTGTTTTATCACTCAAAACTATATATAAAGTATTAAAAACATGAACTATCTGGGCCACGTTTTCCCTTAGCACCTTGTTCTCCTTTGTTTCCTTAGCACCAGGTTCACATTTGTTACCCTCAGGTCCAGGGGAACCTCCGGGGCCTTGAGGTCCAGGAGCACCACAGGCACCAGGGAAGCCAGGGACACCAGCAATACCAGTGGGGCCAGCTTGACTGGGAGAACCGGGTTCACCACGAGCACCTTAGGATGAATCCCTGCTATCCACAATTAAAACAGTGCTGAAGTTACCACCTCTACAAAAGTTAGACCCTTTGATCAAATCCTCTACCTCTGCCTCTAAAACTTTTCTGATTCAATCTCCTATCACCTCCCAAATGTCCTTATCTCGCCTCCTTAAGATCACAATCCTTTATGACCGATACAACATACGTTTCCCTCTTTCTTTATATCAAAACAACCTGCTGTATCTTTCTCATGAATCTTCCCAAGAAATTCAGTTGGGGTCAAAGAGGGCCAGTCACAGACCAACAGTTTAACCAAAAGTGAACAAGGAGGAAGCATATTCCATATGCAGGTCGAGATTACCTAACTCACACCCCCCTCTTTGTGTACCCCTCTTTGTTACCACACAGATATAATATTAATAAGGTTTTGAAGATTTATTGCATATGTATAGCACGGTTGTCTAGGGGGTGTATACATAAACAGTGAAAGCAGAGTCTTCATGTAGGGTTTGCAATACTGACAGTCTGGGTCATAGGTGTAATGCAGACATGCGGTTAGGTACTTTTCCATTGTCAGAATACAGTAGTTTAGAATTGCCTCAAAAGAAATTATCGGATCTCTATTAAAAATACCATTTCATCATTTTGCTATAATCAATGAGGCATACTAGATTAATCTTAATCTTGGAAAAAACCTATCCTATACATCCATAATTTTTTTCTTGTTATATAACCATATAACATAACAATTGTTTATGTTAAAGATAACATTGTTCTTTTTCTTTGATTTAAATAATGCAATGCACTTTAAAAGTAGAGTTAACTCTAAATACTCCCCTAATAATACGGAGAGAGAGAGATCCATTTAAAATTGGAAACGTGGATCCACGATTTTGAAAAGCACATGATTTTTTTTCTTTTCTTTTCCTGGGGCCCTTTCTTGTCGGCTGATCAGCGTTTTTTTTTAATCTGTAAAAAAGACACTAAAGGCTTGCGTTAATGACATGCAAATATTCTTTAAATATTCTTCATACTCATTGTAATATCACACATGTCATCTTATAACCATGTCTGTGAATTATGCATGTCTGCAAACTATGCAAGCAGTACTGCTTTAAGATTAGATCAGAGCACCTGGCAACTGGACAGGAAAGTCGAATTTTGGCAAAAAGTCCATTATTGCAACAGAATTTTGGAAATCAGCTAAAACTTACAAAAACAGACCCCCCATTTTTTCTCTTAAGACTACAACTCATATTGCTCTTGGACTAGTATTCAATAATAAATCAGTTATTTAATAGATTATTACGCTGCTATTTCCATCTGTATCAATACTGAGACAAACTTATTCAAATATAATTTAAAATAACACAGCAAAATACTCATTAACATACATGACAATTAAACTGCACACTTTAAAATGAGTAACCAAAACACATATTTATCACAATCACCATTTACACAGAATAAACTTTTAACAGCTGTATTCAGAACATATTATTGTAAGGTATACCAATTTTAGTTTGTATCAGATTTATTTAAGAGTTCTGGTACCAAAGGGTTTTTTTTTTTAAAGAAGGGATCCCGTACGGCCATATAACACGTTTGACTTAAACATTTGTATAACACTTGCATTAACCAGTTGCAACATATGTACCCTGTCAATAGAATTTTTCTCTTATACGTTAATAGAACATTTGGACCAGATTACAAAGACATGGTATCACCTGCATTTGTCAGAACTCTCAAAGACTCAAAATATTTATACTACTCCATGTTAAAGGCATGGCCAAATTTTGACCGGGCAATTTGAGTTCCCAAAAGTCATAACAAAACAGGTAAAAACCTTTGTCCATGGTTTTCTGATCCTACATTCCATGACCAAAATTTCAAACCCACTTCTGCACAGTTTGGGTCACAATCAATAAAATCTCAACATCCCCATACAACAATTGTAAATTTTGCTCTCTAATTTATAATCATCTACATTTACAACATAAATTCTCTGCAACAAACACACAGGGCAGAAAGAATGTGGTGTTTGACGTTTTGAATGAAGTGACTTTTTGTCCCAATATGAAAATAAAGGGCTCATCATATAAACAATCATACATCCCACTCTCATGAAAAAGTGTAGTGGGCTTATAATACTTTTGTCCAAGTATAAAAACAAAGGGCTCATTATGCAAACAAACATACATGCAGATAAATCATGTTAGTTCTAGAATTTGTAGCCCCCCCTTAAATAACCTTTATATATTTTTTTCTCTTATTCATCATCACCTTTACATGTACTTTTAACATTCCCTCAATTAAGACTTTATGCTTAAAATCAGCATTGCACATCATAAAATAGCACATAAATTAGCAAGCCGGAGTACTGCCAAACATCCATCATACAGGGTTTAAACAATATTCCCTTTTAACCCCCCCTTTTTTTTTTTTTTCTAAACCATTTTAGTCTGCAAAACCTACATGATATGACATGACATGACATGACATGACAGACTGCCAAAGGCTCGAAAATCTTTTTACCACCTGCCAAAGGTGAACCTCGACCAAAGAGGAATTGTCTACCATAGACAATTGTGCACAATATTGCCTGCCAAAGACTTTCCTCCAACCCAAGGAGTAATAGACGTTTAGCTAAGACTTAAAAAAAACATGTCTATCAAAGACATTATGCAGTGAAAAACCCCTTTAAAAATTTAAATAGTGAAAAACCCCATTTAAACAACAAATGCAATGCGTGGGGGGATGGGAGAAGCAGGTAAAGAAGGACTTTAAAGATCCTCTTACCTGTCATCTCCGTTCCGTCCAACAGCAACCCAAATTTCTTCTGACACCAATTTTAGTTTGTTAAAGATAACAATTTTTTTTTTTCAATAACCCCACTTGGATATTCGTATCTACAGGGACCAAATGGTAGAATGTGACAAGGACATTACAATGACCAATCAGAGTGTTACACGCATAGCTCTTCCTTTTAGTTACCCAAGACCCTCTGCTCTGCCCTGGAGATAATTGTGAAGTAAACGCCATTTTAAGAGACAATTGCAAAAGTGGTTAAAAATACATAACTTCACAGTAATGGGCCATAACACAGGAATTCAACGGGTCCCCAGATAGCTGGGATCTGAGCGCACAAAAGTACCGAATAGCACTCAGATCCTATTCACACAGTCCAATCGCCGTGGAGTCAAAATGTTCACAAAGTCTGTTCTCCATATGAATGGGCTCCACGGGATGGCTTATTCGTGAGCAAAGTACTGAACACAGGGACGTTTGTGAGTCTTTACCGAAGGAGAAGGGAGGACGGCGGCTTCAGCGGTGTTCGTGCCAAATAGTGTCCGTTTTGAGTTCCATGAGTTTTTCGTCGAACACCGCTGAGCGTCCGTGGATTTTAAAATGGCAGCGACCTCGTGTTCGGGATACGAATGGTGGCCACCCCGCTGCAGTCACCAATTAAGGGGTGTCTGCAGTTAATCTCAACATTCTAATGGGGCCAAGAGGTTAACCAGCAGCACGCTTCTCTACTAGGTGGCCAGCTATTCGGGAGTTTGTTCGGTAGTTTCAGGGAAGCATATAGAGTCCACACGAACGGGGAAAAGCACGAACCAAACAAACGAATGAATAGTAGTTCCATGTAAGTCCAAGACAGAGGGATCTGTCACAGAGGTGTCCATCGACTTGGAGCAAACCAGTATGGCAGACTCTGAATCTTCTAAGATTTTCTGGCTGAGATGAGGCAGCGAGTGGCCTGGTATGGCCCTGATGTGTCCATGGATACTGTAACGGATCACCTGGCACCCCGACTGGGTACCTCCGTTGAAGGATGCTCCTAGCGCTTCCTGAGAACTCCAAGCACTGCAGCAGACACCACAATCACCGAACTCTCAAGCATTTGAATGCTGTAAGCAGCTGAACAGGAAAAGCATACAATCAGCTTACACTCCTGGCAAATAGCATACAATCTAATTCCCCCAATAACGAGACAACACTTCGTTTTGAGGTCAAGCAGACCTCAAGAGACAGCCACTAGAGGCTGGATTAACCATATTATAAACATAGCAGTTTCTCTGAAACTGCTATGTTTATAAAAAAAAAAAGGGTTAACCCTAGCTGGACCTGGCACCCAGACCACTTCATTAAGCTGAAGTGGTCTGGGTGCCTATAGTGCCTTTAGACTCTCAGATCATCTTACACCTTCATGAAGTTTTGGCTCATGTTTGGGGGATTGGAGAACTACACTCTGGGGATTGCTATAATCACTATACTCCCCTGAGTATAATCACTAAGCTCTTGTATAAGCTGTTCCTGCTTGACTATCTGGAGTGAGAGAAGTTGACCCACTGGAACCTGGAGCCTTGTCGTAGGTCCAGGGTGGATAGGAGACGGTGAGATCCCAACCAAGCTGCGGGGTTGGCAGTGGTTATGGTGCTCCAGCGCAGTGCTTATGGTACTTGTCAGTACTAGGAAGCAGCGATTGATGAAGGTACCCGATCGGGGTGCAGTCGGCCATTCACACCTCCCCCTATACAACCAAGCATTCTGTTAGCATTTCCTGCTGCTCTATTACATTTTCTGCCCACCTTTAAGTCATCATAAATAATCACCCCTAAATCCCTTTCCTCAGATGTTGAGTGTGACAAACTGCCCTTTTCAAGTAAGTTTGCCATGAGTTCCACTGCTTGCCTACAGACTATGGACCCTGTAAACTGTGATATAAAATTCTCTATACGTGTAATTAGATTTTATGGTTCGGGAACCGGAGACCACCCTGGAGCTTTTTAAGCCTAATTGCTATTTTGTAGCAATTTCCACCTCAGTGTTTTAAGTGTTCGTCTGGGTGGCCTCAATTTCTATAGACCAGGGGTAGGCAACCTTTTAGCAGCACTGTGCCGATATAGGATTGTGATGTCCCGTAGCATGCCGATCCTTTTTTTTTAAATTCAGGTGTGTATGCTGCCATGTTCTGCTTGTGTTATTTTTACTGTAATTGCTTTGTATCGTTGTATTTGTGCGTATATGAGCTATTATATTGTATATGTTCATTAGTAGTTTATGGTATCGTGTTTGATACATATGAATGTGGGCTGTGTATGAGGGCTGCTTGTGGAATTGTGTGTGGATGGATAGGTCACATTGTGTGTTTGGTAGTGTGTGGGGCTGTTTGGGGTATTGCATGTGGGATTGTGTGCATGTATGTGGATTGTTAGTGGTGTTACGTTTGTGGGGATTGTGTGTTGTGTTTGTTTGTGGGCTGTTCGTATTATTTGTATGAGGGGAGGCTTATTTTGCAGGTCTGTGTATATCTAGCAGTGTGGGTGGCTTCCCTGGGTTCCAGTGGGGACCAGGCTGGCCAGGTACAGGTCAAGGACAGGAGCTGCAACAGCAGCTGCAGACTGCTCTACTACAGTCTGGATTTCCATTCACAAGTGCTGGGAGGAACTGATCTGAGATCACTTCCTCTATATTCTGCAATGCATAAATTGAGTATTTTCCTTCACCACCTTTTCGTATAAGCAGATATCTGAAGTTTCACTGAGACTCCTGATAGGCCAGAGCCTGTTTGGCTCTAGCAGCCTTGAGTGCCGTGGAAAGACACCTTGAGTGCCGTGCATGGCACTAGTGCCGTAGGTTGCCTACCCCTGTGTGACGAAGTGCCCTTCGCCACTTGGTCCTGGAGAGGCCTACTTGCCAGCCTCCTCCCCTGTGACTATGACTCTTTCATGTATCTGGCTTTAAAGCCCCTAGTATACCTTCAGACAGACTATTTATGTAGGCTGCTTTATTTATCTTATGTTTTAGTCACCCTGTACCCATTATAGGTGCAGGGTGTGTGTAATGTAATTGTTTATAGTGTGTGTGTGTGTACTGTGTAATGTATTGCCTGCTCTCTTGTATTGCTGAGGTTTGCTACCAACTAGGTGGGTTTGGCTATGGAGCTGGTCTAGTGCCCTCTGTTGGTAGCAACAGCAATATGCACTACCTGAATTGCAAGACTGGTTCATTTGCATATTCAGGTAGATTTGCATATTGCTAATTCTGCAGGCAGGTGAGATATTTACTGTTAAATATTGTCTCCCCCTACCCCTTTAAAAATGTGCCATTGTGTTGTGATAAGTCACTGTGTGTTGCTTGATTTGGTTTGACTGTTTGTGATTTTATTGAGTTTTCACAACAATGTTATTGTGGTGACCCTATTGGCTGGTCCCAAGGGAATAAAGGTTTTGACAGATCTTCTTGATCCCTCTAAACGTAGCCTTGTCTCGTTATTGGAGGGAGCTATTATAATCACACTGGGGATTGCTATGCTCTGCATGCTCCCCTGAGCTTGAGTCACTTAGCTCTTTTAAGAGCTTGTTCCTGATACGCTCTCCTTGGAGGAGGGGTCTTCACCACACAGTCCTGGATGCTGGAGGTTCGTACAGGGTGGCAGGAAGAGTTCTTTCCCACACAGTCCTGGAGGACAGAAGGTGATCCAGGGTGGAAGGAAGACGGCGAGACTCCAGTCAAGATACGGCGGTTGCGGAGTCTGCGGTGGTTGTGGTGTCTGCTGCAGTGCTTGGAGTCCTCAGGAAGCGCTAAGAGCATCCGTCAACGGAGGGTACTCAGTCGGAGTACAAGGAGCTCCGTTACACCCTGCTATAGATGATCACGAGGTTGTGGCCATCTTGTTCGCATGAACGCAGGCAGCGGTGTTTGGTTGTCGAGTTCATGGAACTATTTTTGGATACTGAAACTCCCGAACACCACTGGACTTCCATCATCGCCTGTGTTTTACAACACTTAGGAAGACACTGTTCGGTGGAATCATTCGTCTGAATGAGGTGAACAAGCTTCAGGGTAGAACTATGGATTCCGTTCGGTAGTTTGTTCACTTTGTTAAACTACCAAACTAGACCGACTGCAAACCCTGATTCTATGGATCGGCTTTGGGCATGGGACCATGCATGTGGGCAGTCAAATTGTGACTTCCATGAAAAACCCGAATCCCAGAATCTTGGTCACCCAGATCGGGGCTATCAGGGGATGTAACTTTTGTGAGGTTTTCATGTGTTTTGGGGGTTCTTTTGAGGTATTGTTTTCTGTACTGGGAGATAATTTAATTTAGATTTTTGCTTGCAACTAGTTCTCTCTCAGGTCCAGCAGGGAATGCCCCTGGAATGTGATTTAGGAAACCCCTTGCATGTGGAGTTACATAAAAGGCCATGTGTGGCTCCCAATAAACCAGTTCACCCACAGCATAGAGCCTCGTCTCATGTGTAGGTCTTGTGCGGTGCTTATGTTACTCAGTGATACTAGGAAGCAGCGATTGGTGGAGGTGCCCAGTCGTGGTGCCAGGCGGTCCGCCACAACACCATTAACAGTTCCGGTGCTATGCAAGTCCACAGCCGCATGTTGTAGGGGGTTCGTTGGATAAAAGTTGGACTATTTTGATACCTTTATCATTGTTACGGTTGCCCAGGCTAGCTGAGGGTTGGACCGCCTAGATGTCCTTGTCCCCGAGCATGGAGAGTGGTGAAAAGTTTCCCTTCAGCAACTACCGATATCCGTGGAAATGTAGAAGATGCTTGGGGCTCTGAGCAGAGCTAGTGATTAGCATTTCCCTATAACACGAGTCAAGACTGCAAGTTGAGGCTAAGGGCAAGTTTATTGAACAATTTGCATTTTTTTTATACACATTAGCAGGCCAGGGGCACACCCCTCTGGACCTGATGGAACACAGGGACATAAGGAACATAAACCAATCAGAATAAAGTGCATCTGTAACGGATCACCTGCCAAAGGATGCTCCTAGTGCTTCCTGAGGGCTCCAAGCACTCCACTTGACACCATAAGTGCTGTAGACTCCACAAACCGCCGTAGCTTGGTTGGGGTCTCCTTCCCACCCTGGTCCAACCTCTGGATCCAGGACCATGTGGGAAGGACCTCTCCTCCTGAAGAGAGCTCTTACAAGAGCTAGCTGTGATATAGCAGTTATAGCTGTTCCCTACAACACGAGACGAGGCTGCGAGTTGAGGGTAAGAAGATCTGGTTTATTGAGCACAGGCTAAAGCACATTTTCAGGCCAAAGGCACATCTCCCTGGACCTGATGGAACACAGGGACACAAGGAACATAAACCAATAGGAACAATAATTATTACTGTAACACTCCCAGATACAGTCAGCAATCCCTCCCCTCTGCCCGTGATACAATTAAGATAGCTGGGGGGGCGTGCCTAGCAGCCGAAGAAGATGGCCGCTTAACTCACCAGCTCCCCGTGGTCTCAGCAACAAACCGCAACTACCGGCGCACCTCCCGCATCCATCACCGAGCACGGGGCGCACTAGAAAGCAGACAGACCCCCCCAGCACCCCCAGACCATCGGGGACCGGGGCGGAGCACTCCATCCGCTCCTATCTCACCACGCCGCGGGACCTCGATCTGACACCAGGCCCGACCGCGGACTCACCCCCGGGAACTCCCGTGCAATTCTCCCCGACACCATCAGACCCACCTGACACCCAGGGGGCGCTGGAGAGTGACTTCAGGGCCATCTTACCCACCCTACTCACGAAGGCAGACCTAGAGGCGCTGTCAGACCGCCTCAGCCAGGTGATCCGCAGTGAGCTGTCCCAGGTGAAGGCTGATATCGCCAGGCTGACAGTAACAGAAGCAGACACACGGGCCCTCCGCGAAGACACTGATGCTGCGGTCTCCACGATCACAAGCTGCGAAGCGAGCCTGACCCATATCACAACCTGGGTCGACGACTTAGACAACAGGAGTCGCAGAATGAACCTCAGGGTGCGTGGGGTCAGAGAAATGGGTCCCAATGAAAACATCCCAGAGATCCTCCGCATGATCTTCAGCCTAGCCCTGGGGGGACAACAACCCAGAATAGGCCTCGTACGAGCCCACCGCGCACTCCGCGCACCACCAGCGCCGGGGGAACAACCACGTGACATCATCTGCTGCCTGGATAATTTTACCCTCAAAGAGGATATTCTCCGCAACGCCCGCCGAATGGGCCGCATCAGGCTGGAAGATCAAGAAGTGACGATCTTCCAAGACCTCTCCCGCTACACACTGCAAGCCAGGAAGAACCTCCGACCAGTAACAGCAGCACTCCAGGCAGCGGGTATCCAGTACCGCTGGGGGTACCCCTTCTCCCTCTCCGCACGCAGGGGACAAGAGCTACACACCATCAAGGCACCGGCGGATGTCCAGGGATTTCAACGGGCACTGGGACTCCCGCCCACCAGAGTCCAGAATTGGCTGACCCACCACTTCATACAGCAAGCAGCGGGCCCTGCACCGCGACCGCCTGCCAGGCTAGCAAGTAGTGATCAGCACAGACCCTCGGGACGCCCTGGCCCGGCCAGACCCGAAGAATAGCAGCCGCAATACGAACCCAGCCAGGACGGAGGAACGGTGCAGGCAACACACCGCACAACAGTGAGTAAGGGCACTATATCTGATCGGGGGACATTGGCTACTTCTCCACGGGGGGCGCAGAGGCGCAAGGGGGGCTACCCACACTGCGGGAGGGGAAAGGGCATGAACAGCATGCGCAACCACCGGCCACCATCCCCCCGCCCCAGCAGCGAGACGCTGCAATCGGGGGTCGATGGCCCCACGAACATCCCCCGGCCTGGTGGAGCGGGAGACGGGGGGGGAGGACATTGTTTGGGTGGGGGAATGGGAACCGGGACCACACCAGGACACTCGTAAGCCGCACTACGAACTCCACTATTGGATCCGGACACTTTCAGGGCACAGAGACTAGAGACACGAATTCCACTCCCACACAGGAGCGCCACGCTCCATGGCAGTAAGGGAGAAGGGGATCAGGCCAAGGGGATGTTAGGGAACCACTGACAGGGGTATCCGGAGGGACACGGGGAGAGGGTCGAACTATGCACACGAAACGGATACACACACAGCAATAGCGGCCTTATTGACACTCTAGGACAACACGCAGTACACAAGAACCGCTGGGACACAACACTGCATACCTAGAACACAGGGCGAGGGGGGGAAACCTGGAGGGACGGGGGGAGGCATTGACACACCACAGCGTAGGAGGGGAGATAGAGCAGGGGAGGAGATCCTAGATGAGAAGGCGAGAGAGCATGGGGAGACACGGGGTAGAGAAAGGGGCAGGACACAAGGAGAGACGGGGAACAAGAACCATCCGGGAGGGGGGGGTGGAAGGGAGAAGGAACAAACACATGTGGAGAGGGAGGGTGGAGGAGAGGAGGAGCAAGATAGGAGGGGAGGGGGAGGAAAATCATAATGCTACCTTGTTTATATTAATCTATATAATTAAAAAAAAAAAAGTCATGGGAACTACAATCCCACCCCGCAAAGCCAACCCTAATGCAACAGGAGCAGGGAGGGGAGACGGGTAAAAGTGAGACCACCCCCCACACACCTCCAAACCGGACCCAACAACACCTAACTCCATTTACTCTAGATCCCAAGCAAAGCACGCATGCTGCAGGCCAGGGACTAGCCCTAATGAGGGGAATAGCCATAGGGGGGCACCCACAGCGCTAGACCACCACCCCCAGAAACCACACGTAGCCACTCCTCACGCGGACCACTAGGTACCCACGCACCGTTCCCGCCACACCTGGAACATATAAGTAGATGGTGAATCAGGCACCAAACCCATACAACTGCAGGAAGCCCGCCAACCATGCCACCTACCTGAAAAATACAATAACTGTAATAATAAACAAAAAAAACAAAAAACAAAAAAAAAAGGCACACAGAAGGGTGCAGCCACGAATCACTCATAGAGACCACCACGAGCCACAACCACAGCCACTGTCTAGCCCACTACCCACGGCCATACCATTCAGACGGGGCATACAGACCCGACCCGTGCCGAGAGGGCACAAGAGACAATCCAGACAGCTAGGGCCGGAGGCGAAACGGCCTTCGACTCACCCCCAGAGGGCATAGGACAAAACTCACCCCTACGCTAGAGGGGTACCATACTTCGGAGGTAACCCTGGGCACCCAGAACACGGGAACCCAGGGACGCACCGTCCGGATACCTGTCCACACCTCCAACCTAAAACGGAGAGCACACCAAGAGAGGCATAGGACAAACTCACAGACAAACCCACCACACACCCGCTACCCCTTACCCACACCTTTCCACTACCCACCAACCCCCGCCATATGGCAGCCGCCCCGGGTCGGCAGGCCCCGGGACGGGCCCACCACGTCAGACAGGACCTGAGCGTTGTTACGTATAACGTTCATGGACTCAACATCCGTGAAAAGCGTACCAAGCTTCTCAGGGACTTGAAACGGTACGGAGCGTCGGTAGCATACATCCAGGAGACCCACTTTCAAAGCCTCCGAGCACCATCACTCCAGGACCGCAACTTCCCAGTGGGATACTTCAGCAATAATCAACAGCGCCGCACGCTGGGAGTGGGCATCCTATTCTCCAGATGGACCCCATACATTGAACAAGACACGCTCCGATGCACATCAGGGAGGTACATCTTCACAAAAGGCACCATCCATGACCAGAAATACACCTTCGCGAACATATATTCCCCAAACACGAAACAATACCACTTTCTCCGCAGGGTCATGATAGCTCTGATGAGGTTCGCCGAGGGCACGCTGATTATAGGAGGAGACCTTAACCTCCCCCTACACGATCGAGACACCTCAGCGACACACGCATTGACACCACCCGGCAGGTACGCAAGAACGCTCCAACTACTCCAACACCATCAACTTACAGACTGCTGGAGGGCGCTGAATCCTGAACTACGAGACTACACATTCTATTCCACGACGCATGACACATACTCGAGACTGGACTACTTCCTCCTACCCTACCACAGCCTACCCCTCCTGGTAAAGGCAGAAATTCTACCGATGTCCTGGTCGGACCATAACCCAGTCCGCATACGGCTCACGTCCCCACTATTCAGACCTCGTCACGTTTCCTGGAGACTCAATGAGTCCATCTTAACAGACCCCACTCTGGTGGCGAGGACCACGCAGGTCCTCCAGGACTACTTCAACACCAACGAAACCGAGGACACAACACCCCTAACATGCTGGGAGGCACACAAGGCGGTCATACGAGGCCACTTTATCGCACACTGCTCGGCACGGAAGAAGGCACACGCGAAAACAGTAACGGACCTCAGCACGGACATAGCCCTTCTGGAGAACCAACGCAAACGGACATTGGATGCCACAACCTATAGGGATCTTCTCCATAAACGCTCCCAGCTAGCTGAGCATATGAACTGCACCATCCAACGGTCCTTTCAGCACTTCCGACATCTAGTGCACGAACACGGGAATAAGTGCAGCAGACTACTCGCAAATCTATTGAAGCGCCATAGGACGCATCTCTACATTAGCAAAATTAAAGACCCGTCCCAGCGGATGCATTACCTCCCAGACCAGATCTCCACCACGTTCCTTAACTACTACCGAGACTTATACAACATACAGAAAAAGGCACGAGACGCCGCAGATACTCGCGGCCTCAATACCATTCACACATACCTGGCATCAGCAGGGCTACGCCAACTAACGGACCCTGACCGCGAACTATTGGACGCACCCATTGCCCCAGAGGAAATCTCGCTTGCCATCAAAAAAGCGCAGACGGGCAAGTCGCCAGGACCAGACGGTCTGCCGTTACAATATTATAAGACCTTTCAGTCCGAACTCCTCCCGAAGCTGCATAAGGCCCTGAACTCAATCCGCGACGGGGCGACGCCCTCGGCCCAATTCGCGGCAGCAAACATCACGCTCCTCCCAAAAGACGGCAAAGACCCAACTTCCTGCCAGAGCTATCGTCCGATCTCTGTCCTCGATGTCGATATCAAGCTACTTGCCAGCGTGCTGGCAAACCGCCTGGCACCTCTCCTGCCAGACCTGATACATCCTGATCAGACGGGTTTCATCCCAGGCAGAGAGGTCAGGGACAGCACCATACGGGCGCTGAACCTGATCTCCGTAGCATCACAATCCGCACGGCCATCCCTACTTCTGTCGACAGATGCCGAAAAGGCCTTTGATCGGGTGGACTGGAACTTTATGTTCGAGACCCTCCGGACCATAGGCATTGGACCAGGATACATTCAATGGGTGGAAGCGCTATATACCACTCCGACAGCGCGGCTCAGAATCAACGGAGCACTTACAGACCCGTTCCAAATTGGGAACGGGACGCGCCAGGGCTGCCCCATGTCACCCATACTATTTGCACTCACCCTAGAACCCTTCCTCAACAAAATCCGCAGCAACGAGGAGATCCACGGATTGCAAATAGGCCAAACGCACCACAAAGTGTTGGCCTATGCGGACGATCTTCTTTTCCTAGTCCAAGAACCCACCAGATCACTACAGGCGATCAAAAAGGAATTTGAGACCTATGGCAGGATATCCAACATGCGCATCAACGACACCAAATCGGAAATTCTAGGCCTAACAATCCGATACCCGCAACAACTCGAACTTCGACAACGCTTCCCATACCGATGGTGCACGACCAAGATGAGATACCTGGGGATATGGCTCACGCAAGACACAACGGACCTCTACTCTCACAATTACCTAACACTTCTGCGAACAGCACAGGCCGAACTCCAAGCATGGAGTACAACATACATCTCTTGGCTGGGACGTATAAACGCGGTAAAAATGACCCTGCTACCCAGGTTCCTCTTTATCTTCCAAACGGTGCCCATAGAGGCGCCAAAGTCATTCTTCACCACCGCCCAAGCCATAATCCATAATTTCATTTGGAAAGGGAAGCCCCCCGAATCGCCCACACTCAGCTAACCCTCCCCAAACTCAAAGGGGGCCTGGCTCTCCCGGACCTGCGGAAATACCACCTAGCGACACACCTCACTCGAATAATCAACTGGTCAGTAAAGACCAGTGACAAACCCTGGGTACACCTGGAGGCAGATGCCACCAAATGCGACCTCACGACCCTCCCATGGATCATGAAAGAAGCCACCAAACAACTATCGCACACCAACCCATTCGTGAAAGCCACGCTACGCATCTGGCACCAGACTGGCCCCAAACACTATCTTACTACCAACCCCGGCCCGCTACTTCCCTTAAAAGGCAACCCGGACTTCCCGGCGGGCGGCATGGGCCCTAATACGCGCCCAGTAACCGGCAACACGACTCTCCGAATGGTGGATATCATTTCACCCCCATTCACAATCAGGCCGATAGAGGCCATCTTCCCGGACCAGAGACACACATTCGCTCACAAGCTGGCGAGGGAACAAATGTCCCACTATGCACACTCCATCCCCCAGCGCCCATACTTGACAAGAGATTGCACAGAGTTTGAGACCCTGTGCAGACAGGACAAAGCCCCACTGAGAGCAATCTCCTTGATATACAAATTCCTAGTAACGAACAGATATCTCTTGGCCCCCCCATGCATGAGACGATGGGAAGAGGATCTAGAAGAAGAACTCAACGACGCGGACTGGGACAAAATCATCTGGCACGTTCAAAAGACCCCGAGCTCAGCTAGACATCAGGAAAACTCATACAAAATCCTCACCAGGTGGTATATCACCCCCACCACCCTCCACGCACGCAACAACTCAATACCGGCCACGTGCTGGCGATGCGGAGAGGAGGACGGAACATTCCTCCACATCTGGTGGGGCTGCACCCTCATCCAACCATTCTGGGAAGCGATACGACAAGTCATCCACACAGTGACGGATGACACCCCACCCATGTCACCAGCCTTCTTCCTACTACACCACACGACAATGCCCACTCCGACATATAAAAAATCAGTGGTGCCACGCCTGCTCAATGCGGCAAAAACGACTATCCCTATATACTGGAAACTCAGACACTGGGTGGAAGAGGTGGAAGACATAAGAAAATTCGAGGACCTGAAAGCTACCACGGCAGCGGCGAAAGAAAAGCACATGACTAGATGGTTCCACTGGATAAGACACATTGCTACAGATGAATTCCTACAATACCTGAACCCACCTTGAAACCTAGGATACGCAACCACGAGACATCCGGGGGCCTGCACCTGGGGCGACATGAAGGCGGGTCACCCTCAACCACACCCCCCCACCCCCCCTAGCGGGTCCCGACCTCACACCACTCACCCACTGACGGGAGGCAACTAGAACCACACTGCGGACTGGACCCCATAGGGCCACAGCCCCCAAGGCAAAAGGCAGTTACCCACGGACCTGCCTCATCCGAGACTCAGACGCACGCCCCACCACCGCATGAAGACATGACTCCACGACCACACACTACCACAGAGGAGGGGGCACCACTGCACACTACGACCAGCCCACTCGAGCCATATACCTCCACAGGCAACCCAAACGCAATTGCAGGCGACAATAAGCACCAGAAGGCAGCGATCCGAGACACGGCCCACAAGGAACATAACCACACATACACATACATACACGGGTTCCGCAGCCATCAGAGACATAGGTTAGACAACAACTGCCTCCCTAAACCACCAACACAGAACACAAACAACGCAGCCACAAAGGGCCTCGGGCATCATAACGACCGCCCGGGCAACCTAAAACAGTGACGACAATCACCACCTAGGCGCACGGTTCACGCCCCATGCACAGAGACAAAACACAAACAACGCACCATCCACAGACACACAAGCTGAATGCCCACCAAAGCCCCCAAGGGAAATGGGAAATCACGCCCCAAGACTAGCCTTAGACCTTCACACCATCACCACCATACCTCTCTGGTAACGACTCCGTTTACCTGTCTACCCTTAGCAACACACAGCTAGATGACAAACAACAAGACAAATGGAAAAATAATCTAAGCCCACAACCTGAACGAAGTCATGTGGATTCATAGAGCTAGTATCTGTTGCAAATCCTAGTTCCTAATGTACCCGCACGTTTTACCCGAAACGCCTCTGCGCAGGCAACCATGAGCTTCCCATGAAACAAGAATGACTACCTGCTTGTATCTGCAATGCCAAATACAAAAGAAGCATTTAAAACAAACCCACCTTTGCGCAGGCAACCAAAGGAATACTGTGTTAGATTAATGTTGCAGCCCCTGCGTCAAACATATCCCAGAAATTATACTTCCTTGGACAGCCCTGATCTGGGTGAACAACATATCCAAAAATCACCCAGATCAGAACAGGGATTCCTTGGAAGTCTCTTTTGACCAACGGCAACCATGGCTTTCATGCCCAAAACAGTTCCACTGATTTAGGCTGTGCGGCCGGTCTGTCCAAGCTCTGTTCAAATGCACAAACAGGGGCTGTTCATGCAATTAAAGGGGCGTTCGAAATGTCGAAAGCTGTTCAACTCCTGTCGAAGTTCCGTAGAAGGTACAGTTCAGCTGTGTTTGTGCCGTCGCGTGTCTAATTTGAGTTCCATTAACTCGACGACCAAACACCGCTGAACGCGTTCGACTGAACAAGATGGCCGCCGCCACGTGTTCGACTATATGAACGGGGACCACCAAACCGGTCGTCAAGCTGCGGTAAACCACAGCTTCTGGGCGGCTAATAAGTGGCACACTCCTCATTCAGGGTGGTTGGTCATTTGGCATTTTGTTCGGTGGTTTGAAGGTGAAAAAGGTTAACAAGGCAAAGTGCAGCTTCTGAGGGACTAATAGGCGTCACACTCCATTTGCCGGGTGGTCGGTCATTCGTTCTTACGAAAGACATGGTGAATTACTTTTGTAGTTTACTAAGAGGAAATGAACAGACACATTGTAACAAGCAGCACACAGAGGGTATTTGTAACAATCATGTTCTACACAAGCCTAAAACATGCTCACCACGGCAAGTCTGGGGCGTCCATGGCTAACTCACTAATGGCTAGTGGGCTAGCGGAAATTCTGAGCCCTGTCTTAATCACATTTCATCTCAGGGCTCTGACATCGACGCTCTGACATCACAGGATGCCTCAATATCTGAGGGACTTGTCCAGAGAGAACCGTGAAAATTAATGCAAAATATAATTTTGGCATTTAGCTTGTTTTTGTATTGAAACTAACTGGATAAAATTCAGATATTGGTATTCAAAGTGTATTTACCCATCAGTCTCTCTCTTTCTCTCTCTCTCTTTCTCTCAGGCACAGGTGTATGGTCTTAGTAGAAACCTACTTGGAAGTGTGAGGTTACACATGAATTCGTTTGTTACACATCTCTCATTGCTAAATCCAGTTAATGAGGTTCTGCTGTTAATCATCGGACCCAGTTTCCAGACCAATATATTTGGGAACGTCACATTTGAGGTAAAGAAACATTGTGTACCTCCATCACACAGTAATGCAGTGTCAGCGATACAGACAGAGGGCACTGTACTTGCAGTGTCAGCGATACAGACAGAGGGCACTGTACTTGCAGTGTCAGTGATACAAACAGGGGGCGCTGTAATGCAGTGTCAGCGATGCAGACAGAGGGCGCTGTTCTTGCAGTGTCAGCGATACAGACAGAGGGCGCTGTACTTGCAGTGTCAGCAATACAGGCAGGGGGCGCTGTACATACAGTGTCAGTGATACAGGCAGGGGGTGCTGTAATGCAGTATCAGCGATGCAGACAGAGGGTGCTGTACTTGCAGTGTCGGTGATACAGGCAGGGGGCGCTGTAATGCAGTGTCAGCGATGCAGACAGAGGGCGCTGTTCTTGCAGTGTCAGCGATACAGACAGAGGGCGCTGTACTTGCAGTGTCAGCGATACAGACAGAGGGCGCTGTACTTGCAGTGTCAGCAATACAGGCAGGGGGCGCTGTACATACAGTGTCAGTGATACAGGCAGGGGGTGCTGTAATGCAGTATCAGCGATGCAGACAGAGGGCGCTGTACTTGCAGTGTCAGTGATACAGGCAGGGGGCGCGGTAATGCAGTGTCAGCGATGCAGACAGAGGGCGCTGTACTTGCAGTGTCTGATACAGACAGGGAGCGCTGTACATGCAGTGTCAGCGATACAGGCAGGGGGCGCTGTACATGCAGTGTCAGTGATACAGACAGGGGGCGCTGTACATGCAGTGTCAGTGATACAGATCTGTCTCTCACCCGCAGGTAAAGTCCCGAGATGAGCAGCACGTGGTGGGGATGATCAGGAATGAGAGTGAGCAGTTATCTGTGTCTTTTCCTCTGGATCTGGATGTCACAGTGAAAGCCTTGTTATTGGGGGGCAGCTTCTTTCTGGTAAGTGTCCAGTGACCCCCTATTAATATTCCACTATAAACAAACCAAAACGTACTCCTCCGCACTCAGAAATTGTTACAAAGTCCCCTCTGTCTGCTACAACCCTGTTATTTTGTTACTTTGTTGCTTATTTCCCGTTGCAGGTCATTCGTATGTACGAATGACCGACAACCCGGCCCTTGGCGTGTGCAGCCAATTAACCCTGTTCACCTCTCACAATTCCGAACAAACTATCGAACGGCCAACCCCCCTACCTGAGGAGTGTGCCCCCGATTAACCACCCAGAAGCTGTGGTTTTGTCGTTAACCGCAGCCTAATTTCCCATCGATGGGGCGATCGTCGCTCGTATTTACGAACACGTGGCGGCGGCCATTTTTGACTGTCGAACGCCCAGCGGGACCTGGTCGTCAAACGCCTGGTACTCTTTTCAGCTATCATTTCATATGAACCCCGCTGGGATTTCTCAAGTTCGTACATAAGAGCGTGTCGTTCGGTACTTTAAAACTACGTCGAGTGTACCGACCTCTTGCAGGGCACTATGGCCGAGGGATCCTGGACTAATAACTGCCGAACAGCCCACAGGACAATCTTTATCCCCATGGTGTTCCCATACCATTCGCTTTTCGTATATTTTGTACGCTCAGATCCCAGCTGTCTGGGAATAGCTTGAATGTGACTGTGGTGAAAGTGACCTCGCCACTGGTTTTTGGAGGGGCCTGTTTGCCAGCCTCCTGCCCTGCGACTATGGCCCTGGGATGTATGGCCCTTCTAGGAACTGATTTGGGCATATTGTATTTTATTATGCTGCTGCTGGCCCATTAAGAACCATCTGGGGACATACTGTGGAGTTACTGGGTGGCCACCATTTCATGTATCAGAGGCACATGGTGAGAACAATGGATAAGGCACATGGTGAGAACAATGGATAAAGCACATGGTGAGAACAATGGATGGCGGCCATTTTAACTCCTAGACACTGTTTGGACTTTTCTACACGGTGCCATCTCGCCGGTATTTGGTGCACAGAGACATCGTTCAGTAGTTTTAAACTATACAACAGGGGACACATTATACAGTAATTATTTTTCATATAACCTCTATATGTTCTGCGGAATCTGCATTAAACTGTATCTTCCAAACTACTGAACGAATCTGGGTGAATTTTGGATATGTGGTTCACCCAGATCTCCCGGTTCCGATGATATACTGGGGTTATTGTTTTGGGGTCCCTGGGATATGTTTTATAATACTGTATTTCTCTGCCTGTGATATTATATTAACCATTGTGTTCAGTAATCATATCACAGGCAGAAGGGAGGATTTTGTGTCTGTGTGTATTGTACGGATTGATTGGTTGTATTTCAAAACCCTGTGGGCAGTACTATGTTTGTAGAATGTGAATAAAAGAGGCTGTATGTGCCAGTACAGACAGTTCTTCTTCACCCTCAATCTAGAGTCCTGTCTCTTATTGGGGGAATTGCTATATCACTACAAGGGTGTTGTTATGCCCTGCATACTCCCTTAGATAATCACTACTAAGCTCTTTTAAGAGCTTATTCCTGCTTCGCTCTCTTGGAGGAGAGGTTCACCCACTGGAACCTGGAGCCTTGTCATAGGTCCAGGGTGGGTAGGAGACGGCGAGACCCCAACCAAGCTGCGGCGGTTAGTGGTGTCTGCAGTGGTTGTGGTGTTTGCGGTGGTTGTGGTGTCTGCGGAGCGCTTGGAGCCCTCTGTAAGCGCTAGTAGCATCCTTCAACGGAGGTACCCAGTCGGGGTGCCAGGTGATCCGTTACAGTGACAATTAAAGGACATGGTGTAAAAGTTATATATTTTTATTCAGTTTTCTTGAATGTATAAAAGTTACAATATTGCATGTACCTGGAGATAATTGAGTTACTGTAACCATTGGAACTAATTATCTCCAGACTAGAGAATGCACTTTGTCCTTATTGGTTGTTGCTCTTTGTCACCCTTGTTGGGGATAAAATCAGCCCGGGCCCTTTGTGGATGATGGATATTTGCCAACTCATACAGAGCTCTGGAAATTGGAAATGAATAGCAGAGACATGTTCAATAACCAATTCAAATTGTATTCATACGTCAGTTATATTTATACCCCATTTTCATAGCAGGATGGGAGGGGGAAAAATGAGCATATGGGCGTGACAATGACATTGTTTTCCACAAGTTATGAGCAGCTGTTTCTTATTAGAATTCTACGTTATATAACACATGTATATTTGATCAAAACAGGATATTTACAAATACCTTAATCTTGGACAATTCTTCCCAGAATCGAAGATACAATTCCAAATTTATTCTTGGTTCAAATTAACCCTTATATGAACAGCTAGGATATTAAGCAAAATGGATATTCGTATCCTACAACCCTGTGTACCATCAGGTCCAGAGGGGTGTTCCTCTGGCCTGAAAATGTGTATTTAAACAGTGCATTACCGATCAATAAACCAGTCTTCTTACCCTCAACTCGCAGCCTCGACTCGTGTAGTAGGGAAATTCTTTATACTAGCTCTACCTATAGCTAGCTGGATGTCTTCACACTGGATTATTGCTGGATGCTGTTTGGAGCTTCGCTATTACTCTCCAGGATTGGGAACCAGGACATCTAAGCGGTCCAACCCTCAGCCAGCCTGAGGCAACCGTAACCGCAATAAATTCAGGTGGTTTATTTAGTCATCAAAGTGAAAACTTGAGAAAGACACATATACATATGGAAACGTTGTCCTTTCACTTTGATGGCTGAATAAACCACCTGAATTCATTTCTACAGACCTTTATTCTTTCCTTATTACCATGGATCCAGGTGAACAGGGATCATCCTACCTGTAACGAATCACCTGGCACCCCGACTGGGTACCTCCGTTACTGGATGCTACTAGCACTTACAGAGGGCTCCAAGCGCTCCGCAGACACCACAACCACCGCAGACCCCACTAACCGCCGTAGCTTGGTTGGGGTCTTGCCATCTCTTACCCACCCTGGACATACGACAAGGCTCCAGGTTCCAGTGAGTGAACCTCTCCTCTACGAGAGTGAAGCAGGAACAAGCTCTTAAAAGAGCTTAGTAGTGATTATCTAAGGGAGTATGCAGAGCATAGCAATCCCTTGTAGTGATTTAGCAATTCCCCCAATAAGAGACAAGACTCTAGATTGAGGGTGAAGAAGAACTGAAGTTTTAATGAAACACTCTGCTTTTATGCACATTTTACACACATAGTACCGCCCACAGGGTTTCGAAGAACAATCAATCAAACACGTACAATAAAGTAAAACACTCCCATTCATTCCCACAAAATCCTCCTCTCTGCCTGTGATATAATTACTGAACACAATGGGTTAATGTAATTATCACAGGCAGTAAAAATATACTTTTTATACATACACTGTAACTTTACAGATATACATTCAATCTTAATAAAAATCACATATTCTTAATCAGCATACCTCAAATATGAACACTCTCAAAAATCATACAAATCCCTCCAGTAGATAGAAAGTTAGACGGAAGTCCTTTCTGACCGACCACAAGCACATTTTCCTGCCCAAAACAGTTCCATAGATTTGGGCTGTGCAGTCAGTCGATTTCACATTGAAAAAATTACGTATGTTCGAATCGCCGAACGGGACTTAGTCTCTGTGGCTGAAAACTCAGTGGAGGAGAAGGTAAGGGTCAGCGGTGTTCGGCTAAATGTGTAGCCAATTTCAGTTCCATGAATTTGGCTGCACACACCGCTGACCGCGTTCGACTGAATAAAGATGACCAGCGGTCGGCAATTTACCTACAGCAGGCTCCAGGGGAGGGCTGGCAGCCTTAGGCCTAGGGTGCAAATCCAGTCAAGTGGCCCATTGCACCAAGAGGAGAGTAGAAACACTTTTCCCATGTCATTGAAAGGGGGGGAGCAGTCACCTAAACAAACACACACACAGACACACTGTTACAGGCATACTGACACACACACAGACATACTGACACAGACAGACAGACATACTGACACACACATACACACAAACTTTACACTTTAAAGCCAGTTTTCTACCTTTGCTGGTACCTGGGGTCCAGTGGCTAGGGTGCTCGGGAGTTGGGGTATGGCTCTGCTTGCTCTCGCTCTGCCTCTCTCCGCGCAGCAAAATGTTTCTGTGGGAGAAAGTCCACACTTCCTTCCATGCTGCTGTAAAGGGGCCCGGTCGCGTTGTTAAAGAGCCACAGCGCCCGACCGGGCCCCTGCTGAAACATGCTCACTGGGTGGGCCACCCGGTGGGCCCCTTTAGTGTGTGGGCCCCGGTGCAACCGCAATACCTGCACTGCGGGCCCATGGCAGGGAGCCAGGGGCGTAACTAGGGACCTCTGGGCCCCTGTGCAAGTATTAAGGTAGGGCCCTCTTGTCACTCCACCATGTGCATATTATTGCTCCTCGTCACTCCCCACTAAGCAATACACACGGTGTGTGTGGTTTCTTTGTGTGATTGTACTGTTGCTGAGTGAGTGTTGAATGTATGTGTGTTGTTGGATGAGTGTGATTGTATTTGTGGCTGTTTGAGAGGGAGACAAAGAAAGAGAGAGGGAGATAGAGAGTGCCAGAGAAGACAGACACACAGAGAGGAGAGACAGAGACAAAGCCAATAGGAGACAGCTAAACATGTAAAGAAATAGAGAGACAGAAAGGGGGGAGAGACAGAGTGACACAAGGTAAGGAGAGACTGAGACAGCTAAAAAAACTAGAGAGACACAGAGTGACACAAGGAAAGGAGAGACTGAGACAGCTAAAAAACTAGAGACAGAGATTGAAACAAGGAAAGGAGAGCCAGAGACAGCTAGAAAACTAGAGAGACAGAGAGTGACACAAGGAAAGGAGAGTCTGAGACAGCCAGAGAGAGACAGAGAGTGACACAAGGAAAGGAGAGGCTGAGACAGCTAGAGAGAGACAGAGAGTGACACAAGGAAAGGAGAGGCTGAGACAGCTAGAGAGAGACAGAGAGTGACACAAGGAAAGGAGAGACTGAAACAGCTAGAGAGAGACAGAAGGAAAGGAGAGCCAGAGACAGTTAGAGAGAGACAGAGAGAGACAGAAGGAAATGAGAGCCAGAGACAGCTAGAGAGAGACAGAGAGAGACACAAGGAAAGGAGAGCCAGAGACAGCTAGAGAGAGACAGAAGGAAAGGAGAGGCTGAGACAGCTAGAGAGAGACCGAGAGTGACACAAGGAAAGGAAAGCCAGAGACAGCTAGAGAGCGACAGAGAGAGACACAAGGAAAGGAGAGCCAGAGACAGCTAGAGAGAGACAGAGAGAGACACAAGGAAAGGAGAGCCAGAGACAGCTAGAGAGAGACAGAGAGAGACACAAGGAAAGGAGAGGCTGAGACAGCTAGAGAGAGGCAGAGAGTGACACAAGGAAAGGAGAGGCTGAGACAGCTAGAGAGAGACAGAGAGAGACACAAGGAAAGGAGAGCCAGAGACAGCTAGAGAGAGACAGAGAGAGACACAAGGAAAGGAGAGACTGAGACAGCTAGAGAGAGACAGAGAGTGACACAAGGAAAGGAGAAACTGAGACAGCTAAAAAACTAGAGAGAGACAGAAAGGAGGTGAGACACACAGAAAGAAGTAGAGCCAGGAAGAGACAGCCTCAGATGTGTGCAGGGAGAGGTGAGGTAGAGTATTTCATTTACTGATCCTGTGTGCCACTGCTGCAGGCTGGGACAGGGATTTCTTGGGGGCCTTAGCTCTGAGCCCCCCTGTGCAGCCTGAGTGCTGTGGGCATCCTGGGAACTGAGGCAGGGGCCCTGCAGGTTGGGTAGGAGGCAGCTCTGCCAGAACTCCACCCAGGAAGAGGTAAGGGGAAGGCACTGAGTTCCGGCATGTGAGCTAGCTGTGCTTCCGCGGCGCACGCAAACAATGAATACAGCGGGACCATCCACCTGCACCCCACTCTGCCTCTTAGTGAGGTTACTGGCCACTCCTAAGGAGAGTAGCAGCAGTGCTGAACTTTCTCCATTTATAGACAATTTGTCTTACCGTGGACTGATGAACAGCAAGGCTTTTGGAGATACTTTTATAACCCTTTCCAGCTTTATGCAAGTCAACAATTCTTAATCGTAGGTCTTCTGAGAGCTCTTTTGTGTGAGGCATCATTCACATCAGGCAATGCTTCTTGTGAAAAGCAAACCCAGAACTGTGTGTGTTTTTTATAGGGCAGGGCAGCTGTAACCAACACCTCCAATCTCATCTCATTGATTGGACTCCAGTTGGCTGACATCTCACTCCAATTAGCTCTTGGAGATGTCATTAGTCTAGGGTTCACATACTTTTTCCACCTGCACTGTGAATGTTTACATGGTGTGTTCAATAAAAACATGGCAACATTTCATTCTTTGTGTGTTATTAGTTTAAGCAGACTGTGATTGTCTATTGTTGTGACTTAGATGATGATCAGATCACATTTTATGACCAATTTGTGCAGAAATCCATATCATTCCAAAGGGTTCACATACTTTTTCTTGCAACTGTATTAAGGGATCCTTCACAAGTTTCAGTAAAAGCAGCATTGGTGGAGGCTCCAAGCACTTGCTGCATACTGGACGATAAGTTATTCATAGAGACCATCTACAAGGCAAAGGAGATTGACAAAGAAATGGATAGACTGCTGGAGGTCTTCAGGATGGCTTGGAGTCGATTAAACCATACTTAAAATTAGTCAGACATTCAATTTCTTACCATTCCATGTCTTACCATACCACCTGTTACGGCTCCCCCGGTAGGAGAAGGGTTTCAGCCGTATAGGACGTTCCCTTACCAAACGTAGAGGTAGCCACTGAGCGCTCCAAACTGCCGAACAGTAGCCGTACGGATCAATTAGTTTCCCAAACAGCCGAACAGCAATCACATGAATCAAATATTCTCCCAAACAGCCGAACAAGCGTACTCCATACGAATAATCCCCCCCAATGACGAGACAAAGCTCTGTATTGAGGGTCAGCAGGAATCTGGTTTAATGAAGGCTACATGCCCGGCTTTTATGCAAGTCTCCCATCTGGTGGACACTCCCTTAGGGGACCAACTGAGGGACTGTGACAAGGACATTGTGACAACCAATCACAGGTGTAATGGCACCCCGGGCATAAAAGGGTTAAACCGCCATTTAGTAGACCTTCCCCTTCCAGAGACACAGGCAGCTACTGTAGACACCAATCCACCAAACTGGAGAAGCATATGAATGCTCTCAAGCATATGAATGCTGTAAACAGCTGAATAGGAAAAACCATACAAATAGGTTTACACTCCTAGCAGTCAAACTGGAACAGCATACAATAAATCCCCCCCCCAAGAACGAGACAAGGCTCCGTTTTGAGGGTCAAGCAGGAACAGGCAGAGCTGTGGGTTTATTGTTCTTATGTACACATTCTTACACATTAGTACCACCCACAGGGTTTTGTAACACAACCAATAAACACGTACAATACACTCAGACACTCCCACACAAAATCCTCCCCTCTGCCTGTGATACAATTACCTTACACAATGGGTAATGTAATTATCACAGCCAGAGAAATCCAGTTTTTCCACATTATTCATAACTTGAAAAGTATGCATCACATTCACATAAAACATTTTCAGAATCAGCATACTCCAAATACAAACATACGTCAAAAACATACAAATTGGTCCAGTGGTTCAAAAGATAGATCGTAGTCCTTTGTGACCAAAGGAAGCATGGCTTTTCTGCCCAAAACCAGTTCCACAGAGTCTTCTATCCTGGAGATAATTGGGAAGTAATCCAATTATCTCCAAGGACAGAGGCAAAACTCCATTAAGCACATGGCAGTAAAAAGACAGTAAAATAGAATAAAATACACAAGGTTACATTTATGACATAAAATACAGACATGCAACATATGCCCAGATAGCTTAGGTCTGAGCGCACATTAATACTGAATGGCGCTCAGACCACACACACATACAGTTCAATCGCCATGGAGCCAAAGTCTTTTATTACATGAATAGGCTCCATGGCATAGCTATCTGGGTTAAATGAGTTCATTCAGTAAATCCAAGAATCTACTGAACTCAAGGGCAGAAATGCAGGAATAGACCTTTCTGCATAGGAAAATAAAGTATTTAAATGCCGGTCCATAGTCAAAAGGCAGCAGCCAGGCAACCAGGCTCCTCCAATGCACAGTGGCAAGATTGGTCTCGTCACAACAGGGTACACACTTAGCCATTCCCCTTTTCTTACCCAGAACCCTCTGCTCTGCCTGGGGAGATATTTGTGAAGTAATTCAGTTATCTCCCAGGGCAGAGCCTAAACGCCATTTTAGGTGAAAATAACAAAAAGACATAAAAATACATAACTGTTACATTTTACAACATACTACAGGCATTCAACAGGTCCCCAGATAGCTAGGGTCTGAGCGCACCAAAGTACCAAATAGCGCTCAGATCCTATGCACACAGTCCAATCGCCGTGGAGCCAAAGTGTTCACAAAGTCAGTTCTCATACAAATGGGCTCCACGGGATGCCTATCTGGGGTATAGTGTATTCAGGTACAAACTACCGAATCTAGGGCCGTTCGTGCACTTTCTACCGAACAAGAAGGGAGGTCGGCGGCTTCAGCGGTGTTCATGCCAAAATGTATCCGTTTTGAGTTCCACCGCTGTGTGTTCGCGTGTTTAAAATGGCCGCGACCTCGTGTTCAGTATACGAATGGCGGCCACCCAACTACCGTATCAATTAAGAGGTGTCTGCGGTTAACCTCAACTTTTTGATGGGGCCAAGAGGTTAACTAGCAGCACACTTCTCTACTGGGTGGCCGGCCGTTCGGTAGTTTTATTCGGTACATAGAAAGGGAACGGCATAGAGTCCACAGGAACGGGGAAACATGAATCAAACAAACGAATGAGAAATACGGTCATTTCAGTTCAAGACAGAGAGATCTGTCACACGGCTCCCCCTTTGGGGAAACACTCTGGCAGACCCGGTTTGATCCTTTAACGGGTCAACTTGGGATGCCCGGACTGAAGAGCTGGAGTAGGGTCCGTCTGCCGTGACAACCCATCAGCATTACCATTGTGCTTACTGGGTCTGTAGGTGATAGTAAAGTTGTAAGGTTGTAGGGCTAGGCTCCACCGTAGCAACCTGGCGTTGTCCCCTGCGACCCAGTTAAGCCATACCAATGGGTTGTGGTCTGTAATCAAGGAGAATTCTTGTCCATGTAGGTAGGGGGTTAGCTTCTTAAGGGCCCAGACAAGGGCCAAACACTCTTTTTCCACTGCTGCATAACTCGCTTCCCGTGGTAGTAATTTCTTGCTCAGGTAAGCGACAGGGTGCTCTCCTCCATCCTCCCCGACCTGGCTTAGCACAGCCCCCAGTCCAAACATGGAAGCGTCTGTATGGACGAGAAAACGTTTGTTAGGTACTGGGGCAGCCAAGACGGGGGCATTCACGAGGGCTTGCTTTAAGGCATTAAACGCGGCTTCACAAGCTGGAGACCACAGGACCTGCTTAGGGAGATTCTTCTTGGTCAGGTCTGTCAGGGGTTTGGCTATCGTGCTATAGTCAGCTACAAAACGACGGTAATGCCTTAAAAGGCCAGTACCTGGGTCTTGGTGCGGGGTGTGGGCCAGTTTGCTACTGCCTCCACCTTGGCTGGTTCGGGTCTCTGGATTCCACACCCCACCCTGTGTCCCAAGTACTGTACCTACACCATGCCCAGATGGAACTTATCTGGCTTAAGGGTCAGGCCAGCGGTCCAAATCTTATCCAGAACTACCCCTACTTCTGCCAAGACCCACTGTAGACCGCAATGTCATCCAGGTATGCACAGGAAAAGTCCTGGAATTCATCAAGGAGTCTATCCACCATAAGCTGGAAAGTAGCCGGGGCATTCTTCATCCCGAAAGGCATGACCTTGAACTGGTACAGGCCAAACAGGGTGACGAATGCCGACTTGGTGATAGCATCCTCGGCCAGGGGAATCTGCCAATAGCCTTTACGTAGGTCTATGGTAGTCAGATAGCGCCCCCTGGCTATGCGGTCTAATAGCTCGTCTAGCGGGGGCATTGGGAAGGCTTAAGTGGTGGTCTTCTTGTTGAGACGCCTGTAGTCCACACAGAACTGGGTGGTCCCATCTTTCTTAGGTACCAGGACTACAGGTACCCAAGGGCTGTCGGTGGGCTCAATGACCCCTAGCTGGGTCATTTCCTGTATCTCCTTCCGCATTTGTTCTCGGACTGCTTCAGGGATACGGTAGGGGGGTTGTCGAAGGGGTGCCTGTCCAGACAGCTAGGGTGGTATAACCCGGCTCCTGAGAAAAGGTCGCCCTTTTCACCCATAGCAGCCATTTGGCTTGTTCCTTTTCCAGTTCTCCTAGCTGTACAAGGCTCGTCAAGTCGGTCTGGGGGTCCCTCTCTAGTAAGTCAGGGAGAGGTAGGTTCTCGGGATTATCGGTAGCGGGGGCACATACAGCAGCAACGTCCTCCTGTTTTCCTGATATTCCATCAGCATATTCACATGAAAGGACCGCTGGATCCTTTCATCTGCACAGCTGGCAATAGTATACGTGGTGTCACACACCTGGGCCACGACTTTATACGGCCCTTGCCAAGATGCTTGCATCTTGTTGTGCTTCACAGGCTTGAGTACCTTTTGCCCTACCTGGAAGACCCTCTGCCGGGCACCCCGATCATACCATCTCTTCTGTCTCCCTTGGGCCGCCTGGAGATTCTCTCTGACCATCAGAGACAGCTGCTCCATGCGGTTCCGAAGTTCCAGAACATATGGCACAATGGGGGTCCCTTCCTGCTCTGTCTCTCCCTCCCAGTGCCCTCTGATGAGATCGAGGGGCCCGCGGACCCTCCTTCCATAGAGCAACTCGAAAGGAGAGAACCCAGTAGATTCATGGGGCACCTCTCTGTATGCAAATAACAGGTGAGGCAGAAATCGCTCCTAGTCTCTGCAAGCATCAGTAAAAGTCCTCAGCATTTGCTTGAGGGTACCATTAAAATGCTTACAGAGCCCATTAGTTTGGGGATGGTAAGGTGAGCTAAGCAAGGGTTTAATATTGCACACCTTCCACAACTGCTGGGTGATCACAGCGGTGAATTGGGTCCCTTGATCGGAGAGAATCTCCTTGGGGAACCTGACTCTTGAAAAGACCTTCACTAGAGCATCAGCCACTGTCTCTGCCTCAATGTTGGACAGGGCTACTGCTTCTGGGTAACGGGTGGCATAGTCCACCACGGTAAGAATGTACTTCTTTCCGGATGAACTAGCCCTGGCCAGTGGACCCACAATGCCAACGGCTACACGAGAGAAGGGTTCCCCAATAATAGGCATGGACATAAGTCTAGCCTTAGGGTGGTCCCCCCTCTTCCCTACCTGTTGACGTGTCGCACATGCTACAATATTGTCGCACCGCCTGGTTGAAATTGGGCCAAAATAAATTCTGAGTGATTCAGTAGGCGGTGCGACGGGACCCTAGGTGTCCCTCTAGCGGTACATCATGCCCAATTCACAGGATTTCTTGCAGGTATTTGGCGGGCACCAACATCTGTCTTCTCCTTGCGAAGGGGCTTTATTCCCTGGGGATGGTTTAGGGATCCTATATAGTCTGTCCCCCACCCATTCAAAGCGTTCCCTGTCTATCCCTCCTCCTGGGTGTCTACCTTAGCCCTGTATTTCTGTAGGGTCGGGTCCTCCCGGGTCTCTCTCCCAAATGCCTCAGGGGTATCCCAGTCTAGGGGCACCTGGTCAAATATACAAGTCGGGGAAGGCAGTCTTACCTGGGTCTCAGCAACAGGTGAGCTGGTTTCCGTAGCAAGAGCCTGGGCACGGGTTGTCACAGTGTTGGCTTCCGCAGGGCCCATCGGAGCGTAGGCAGAAACTAGGGGGGCCAAATCATTTCCCAGTAGTACATCGGCTGGCAAGTCTTTCATCACCCCCACATTAACATGTCCCGAACCAACCCCCCAATCCAAGTGAACTCGGGCTACAGGTAGGCGAAATACAGTGCCTCCAGCTTCCCGCACAACAACAGTGTCCCCGGTCTGTTGGCTTTCGGATATTAGGTGGTTCTGTAGCAAAGTCATAGTGGCACCAGTGTCCCTCAATCCGCTAGCAATCCTCCCATTGATTTTAATGGTCTGGCGGTGTTGCTGTCGGTTGTCCCGGTTAGCAGCCTGTACAGGATCCGCCTCATGCAGAATACCCCAACATTCTTCTTCTTCCACGCAGTGGGCAGCTGGCATCACTGTGCGGTGGTTGTTCTCTGCGGGCCTCCTTCATGACTGGGACTGCCTGGTTGAATTCAAGGGGCAATCCTGTCTCCGATGCCCCACCTGATTACAGCCGAAACAGCTCAGAGGTTGAGAATAACTCCGGGCGTTGAACCTGGGTAGCTGGGAATGAGGAGCCGTCTGAGGGGATGGTGCAGCCCGGTATTCCGGGGTAGGGGTGCTGCCGCTGGGGTGGATGTCATCGGTCGGTGATCCATGCGGGTTGGTATTCTCGTGGTCTGGCTGTCTAGTTTGCGAGTGTCGGTGTATTCGTCTGCCAAACTAGCTGCTTCTGCCATGGTGAGGGGCTTTCTATCTATTCTCTGACCCCTGGAGCCATTTTCTCATAAAAGTGCTCCAACAAGAATAGTTGCAACACTTCTTTCCCGGACACCGCTTGACATTCAGCTAGCCTGTGAGTCGCCTTGCAGTGGACTTGTCAAGCCCACTCGACATGAGAGTCGCTGTGGCAGACCTAGCCACTTGGACATTATACAGAGACTATGGCTTTAAGGGTTGCCTGTATGGTTGGGGTATGTTCCTGGGTGTAATGTATTCTGACTGTATAGTGTTGTATTGCATGCATTGGCTATCTGCCGAAAGCAGATAGCTGTATGTCCTTTCGTTTCACGAACGGCACCTTTGCGGGCCGTTCGTGAAACGAATAAACAACCCTGTAATAGCCCACACATTAAGAGATGTGTGGCGCTTGTTAACCGATTGCAACAATGTTGCAATCGGTAATTAGAGGCTCTCCTAGGTGGCCGTCGTTCGACTAATGACCACGTGGTTGTCGGCCATCTTGGATCCTTTGTTCCTCCAGCGGTGTTTGGTCGTCGAGTGCGTGGTACTAAAAACGGCTACTCAACGGCGCGAACACCGCTGGACTTCCAGTCCGTTCGGGAGTTCCGGGCCGTTCGGTAATTTATTCCCCATATGCCAATCGGTCTTTTGAATACATGTTATGGTGAATCTTTTTTTTCGTGAGGCATTCGGTTGTTTTAGCTGGGATCTGAGCGGTAATCTCACGAATGATGCGCTCAGACCCCAGCTATCTACCGAACGTCCATTCGTGCAAATCAACCTAGTATTCGAAAAGTTGTGTGTTTTAATATAAATTGCTGGTTCTGCTGCACGGAGTGATAATCCACTTAACGGTACATTCCAGTGGGAGGATCCCTCTTGTGCAGCAGTGCCTGATGGGAGAAAGACTCTGTACTTTAAGTTCCCCACGTAGTCCACACCTGGAATACCCCTGGGATAGGACTCAGGAAACCCCTTGCATGGGGAATTGTATAAATTGTGGAATAAAGCCTCAGTTGACTCTCAGAACTGTGTTTTGTCCGGTTACCGGGAGATTTGGGATATTGCCTTACTTTTCAGCGCTTGACTGTGGATTACCTTCTGAACCAGCGGAGATCGTGGGATTTAATATTGCCGCTCCACTACAGTCGCCTGCTGGCTTGTTGGTTTCTCTGAACCTCCTGCGATACGCCTCTGGGGTAACGGCGTATCTGGCTAGTAGCGCTTCCTTTACCAGTCCATAATCTGCAATGTCCTCATCTGGTATGGCCCAGAATGCTTCACTAACCCGACCCGATAAGTTCCCAGACAAGATAGCGACCCATTCATCAGTGGGTATTCGATGCAGGGCACACTGCCTTTCGAAATCGGCCAGGTACCCATCAATCTCCCCTTCCGCTACATTGAAATTTTTAATAGCAGCAAAAGGTACCTTTCTCTTTTCTGGTGCAGTGGGTATCTCAGCTGCTGCAGCAGCCCTTTGCTGCAGGTGATGCTAATTCGCCTCCACAGCTGCTATGACCTGTTCAATGGCCAAAATGTGCCAGTCTTATGCGGACTGCCCGGTCAAAGCTTGCCTCCTCGGGTGTCCTGTCTGTGATGCTGGGTCTTTCGCTGTTATGCATTTCTACCAGTTCTGTAATAATATCTCTTTTCTTCCTGTTACTTGCTGAGCGGCCACGGCTCTCCAGTAAATCCTTAAGGGTAGAGCGTTTCAGTTGTTCATATTGTAATTCAATCCATCTGTGGCTCTGTAGCTGACCTCCTGGGCTGTAGGAACATCCCGCTGCTTGCCACCAATTGTTACAGCTCCCCCGGTAGGAGAGGGGTTACAGCCGTATAGGACGTTCCCTTACCGAACGTAGAGGTAGCCACTGAGCGCTCCAAACTGCCGAAAAGTAGCCGTACGGATCAATTAGTTTCCCAAACAGCCGAACAAGCGTACTTCATATGATAATCCCCCCAATGACGAGACAAAGCTCCGTATTGAGGGTCAGCAGGAATCTGGTTTAATGAGGGCTACATGCCCGGCTTTTATGCAAGTCTCCCATCTGGTGGACACTCCCCTAGGGGACCAAATTGGGGACTGTGACAAGGACATTGTAACAACCAATCACAGGGTACACACTTAGCCATTCCCCTTTCCTTACCCAGAACCCTCTGCTCTGCCTGGGGAGAAAATTGTGAAGTAATTCAATTATCAAACGGGACAGAGCCTAAACGCCATTTTAGGTGACAGTAACAAAAAGACATAAAAATACATAACCGTTACATTTTACAACATATTACAGGCATTCAACAGGTCCCCAGATAGCTAGGATCTGAGCGCACCAAAGTACCGAATAGCGCTCAGATCCTATGCACACAGTCCAATCGCCGTTGTGCCAAAGTGTTCACAAAGTCAGTTCTCATACAAATGGGCTCCACGGGATGCCTATCTGGGGTATGGTGTATTCAGGTACAAACTACCGAATCTAGGGCCGTTCGTGCACTTTCTACCGAACAAGAAGGGAGGTCGGCGGCTTCAGCGGTGTTCGTGCCAAAATGTATTCGGTTTGAGTTCCATGAGTTGGGCGTCGAACATCGCTGTGCGTTCACGTGTTTAAAATGGCCGCGACCTCGTGTTCGGTATACGAATTCCGGCCACCCAACTACCATATCAATTAATTTTATTCGGTACATAGAAAGGGAACGGCATAGAGTTCACAGGAATGGGGAAACATGAATCAAACAAACTAATGAGAAATACGGTCATTTCAGTTCAAGACCATTCCATTGTGATGAAAAGCCACCAGGGGTGTCTCTGCCATCTGAGAGAAGTATCCTCGCTAAGACCAGGATCATGCTATATATTTCCTAGCTGGTCTCAATGTGAACACATATCTCCTTCCAAGCAGGTATTGACTGCATGTCCTCCTTCTCTCTGTCAAGTATCCAACTCTCTACCTCTCTTTCTCCTAGGCAGGTATTCACCCCTCTGCCCCGTCCTCCTTCTCCCAGGGAGGTATCCATCCTCTGCACCGTCCTCCTTCTCCCAGGGAGGTATCCACCCCTCTGCCCTGTCCTCCTTCTCCCATGGAGGTATCCACCCCCCTGCCCCGTCCTCCTTCTCCCAGGCAAGTATCCACCCCTCCTTCTCCCAGGCAGGTATCCACCCCTCAGCTGGTCCTCCTTCTCCCAGGCAGGTATCCACCTCTCTGTCTGTCCTCCTTTCTCCCAGGCAGGTATCGACTCTGTCTGTCCTCTTTCTCCCAGGCAGGTATCAACTTCTTATTATGTCCTCCTCCTTCTCCAAGGCAGGTATCCACCCCTCTGTCCCATACTCCTTCTCCTGGGCAAATATCCACCCCTCTGTCCCGTCCTCCTTCTCCCAGGCAGATATCCACCCCTCTGTCCCTTCCTCCTTCTCCCAGGCAGATATTGACCCCTTTGCCCCGTCCTCCTTTTCCAAGGGAGTTATCTACCCCTCTGTCCCATCCTCCTTCTCCCGGGCAAATATCCACCCCTCTGTCCCGTCCTCCTATCTCCCGGTACAGAAAATATCTCCATTTTACACTAACCGTAAAATACATAAAAATACATAATTCCTATTATATTACACAGAAACCCCACATTTAACCTATCCCCAGATAGCTCGGATCTGAGCGCCCAATATAGGTGAACAGTGCTCAGATCCCATGAACAGAGTAAATTTGCCATGGGTCAAAGTTTTGCAAGGGCTGATGAGAGATTGAAGAGGAAAAAGGAGCCAGTTTAAACTGGTCTGGCAGTGTCCCTGGGACAACGCCCTGCTTGAGAACAATGGGATAGGTATTAAAGGGGGAGGTGAAGAGGCACATTTTCCCATGGAATCAAAGGGGCAGAAACAGTCTTTTAAAAGTCCCAATATGCCCACATATAGTTTTTAAAGGGCCATAGTCATGAGGCAGGAGGTTGGCAATCAGGCTCTTCCAAAAGCCAGGGGCAAAGGGCAGTTGGTCACATAAAAACCCAGTGACAAAAGGCAGTTTGTCACACTACCCCTCTGCCCCGTCCTCCTTCTCCCAGACAGGTATCCACCCCTCTGCCCCGTCCTCCTTCTCCCAGGCAGATATCCAACAATCTGTCTGTCCTCCTTTTCTAGGTAGATATCATCCCCTCTGCCTGTTATCCTCCCGGGCAGGTATCAACTGCTCAGCCCTGTCTTCCTTCTCCAAGACAGTACATAAGCGAACTAAATCAGGAGTTTGTTAGGGTAAGGTCATTTCATCCCTGGTTGTCAGGAGTCCTTATAAAAGATATCGTTAAAACAACGTTTAATAATATGTGCAAATAAAATTGTTTATTCAAACACCCTTAACACCAAGTTTTCCACAAAGTGTAGATAACAATTAATAATAAGAAGAACGAAAAGAAAAATCATATTGAAAAAAAAAAAAATAATAGCTAAAACTAAGAGCTAAATGCTCTATACGTATTTACAGTTGTAAATTACCTTATCCTAACAAACTCCTGATTTCGTTAACTTATGTATTGATTCTTGTTACGGTACCTCCAGTAATGAAATGTACAAACCGCCGTTTAGCGAGTATTCCCCGTTCGCAATAATGTGGTCGGGTAGCGGGTATAATAAAACCATGCGAACCGCCAGCCAGGGAACACTCCAAACTCCCGAACGGTACCTGTACGGCTAATTCCCTTCACGAGCTGCAAATCCACGAACGGCAATTAGTAACCGAACGACAATATCTCCCAAGCGGCAAATAATCCAAATAAGCAGTCTCTAGTCGCTGGTAACCAAATCCCCCCAATAACGAGACCAAGCTCCGCTTTGAGGGTAAAACACGAACTGATTTACTGTGGGCTACCTGCCCGGTATTTATGCAGGTCTCCCACTTGGTGGACACTCCCCTAGGGGACCAAATGGGAGACTGAAATCACAGAAGGACATGGGGACATTTTGGACATACATCCCCACAATAATCCCAGCATGCATCACAGTTCCCTCCCCTCTGCTCGGGGATAATTGGGAAGTAACTCAATTATCTCCCCGAGCAGAGGCAATCGCCATTTTAAACACAAGTCACAAAAACACATAAAAATCCATAACTACATAACTGCCGAACATATTACATTCGTATTGCATATCCCCAGATAGCCTGGATCTGAGTGCACATTATTGGAGAATAGCGCTCAGATCCCATTCGCACAGTTCAATCGCCATGGAGTCAAAGTCTCTTTCAGTTCTTCGGTATGCGATTGACTCCATGGGACGGCTATCTGGGTTAAGTCCATTCGTGTGGTTGAATCTCCCGAACGGCTGGCATTCGTATACTTTTGTCGATTGAGAAGGGGAGGTCGACGGCTTCAGCGGTGTTCGGCTGAAAAAGTGTCCGTTTTCAGATCCATGAAATAATCGTTGAACACCGCTGGTCGTTCGCATGGACAAAATGGCCGCCGCCTCGTGGTCGACATACGAACGACGACCACCCGGCATTCGGTTTTAATTGAGAAGTGTCTGTGGTTAACCGCAACGTTCTAATTGGGATCAATAGGTTAACCAGCAGCACACTTCTCTTCTGGGTGGCCGTCCGTTCGGTAGTTCCGTTCGACAAAACCGACATTCCCTTGAATAAAGCATACGAATGGGGAAATTCATGTAACCGGCAAAACAGGCGAACAAAGTATTTGTAATCCAGACAGATGGGTCTGTCACACGGCTCCCCCCTTGTGGAACACTCCGGCAGACCCGGCTTGACCCTTTGGCGGGTCAACTTGGGGATGACCGGACTGGGAAGAAGTAGGGACGTCTGTTTGCCGGGACAACCCATCCGCATTCCCATTCTGCTTACCGGGTCGGTAGCTGATGGTGAAGTTGTAAGGCTGTAGTGCCAAACTCCACCTCAGCAGTCTGCCATTGTCTCCTGAGACCCGGTTAATCCAGACAAGGGGGTTATGGTCCGTAATAAGGGAAAACTCCTGTCCATACAAATAAGGGCTCAATTTCTTCAGTGCCCAGACCAGGGCTAAACACTCTTTCTCCACTGCCGCATAACTCACTTCCTGAGGTAGTAACTTTCTGTTCAAGTATGCGACAGGGTGCTCTCCTCCATCTTCCCCGACCTGGCTTAGCACAGCCCCCAGTCCATACATGATAGCATCTGTATGTACAAGAAAACGTTTGTTAGGGACTGGGGCAGCCAGGACAGGGGCATTCACAAGAGCCTGCTTAAGTGCTTGAAACGCGGCTTCACAAGCTGGAGACCACAGGACCTGCTTAGGCAAATTCTTCTTAGTCAGGTCAGTCAAGGGCTTGGCAACCGTACTGTAGTCTGGGACAAAACGTCGGTAATACCCTGCCGTCCCTAGGAAGGCCAGTACTTGGGTCTTGGTGATAGGTGTGGGTCAGTTAGCTACAGCTTCTACTTTGGCTGGCTCGGGTCTCTGGTTTCCACATCCTACTCGGTGACCCAAGTACTGTACTTCTGCCATGCCTAGATGGCACTTGTCTGGCTTCAAGGTCAGGCCTGCGGCCCGAATCTTATCCAGTACCACCCCCACGTGTACTAAGTGTCCTTTCCAGGACTCACTGTAGACCACAATGTCATCCAGGTATGCACATGCAAAGTCCTGGAAGCCATCGAGGAGCCTATCCACCATACGTTGGAACGTAGCCGGAGCATTCTTCATCCCAAATGGCATAACCTTAAACTGGTACAGGCCAAATGGGGTGACGAATGCCGACTTCGGGATAGCATCCTCGGCCAGGGGGATCTGCCAATAACCTTTACACAGGTCAATGGTGGTCAAGTAGCGCCCCCTGGCAATACGGTCTAATAACTCGTCTACCCGGGGCATAGGGTAGGCATCAGTGGTGGTCCGCTCGTTGAGCCGCCTGTAGTCCACACAGAACCGGGTGGTCCCATCTTTCTTAGGCACCAGAACTACAGGCGAGGCCCAAGGACTGTCTGAGTGTTCGATAACCCCCAGCCTGGTCATCTCCTGTATCTCCGTCCGCATTCCTTCTCGGACTGCTTCAGGGATACGGTATGAGGGTTGTCATTGCCAAGGAGAACATCCGCTGGTAAGTCCTTCATGACCACCACATTCACATGTCTAGCGCCCACTCCCCAATCCAAATGTACCCGGGCAACGGGCAGACGAAACACGGCACCTCCAGCTACTCGTACGGCGTAGTGTAACCGGGTTCTTGGGAGAACGTCGCCTGCTTCTCCCACAGTAACTGTCTCGCCTGTACCTTCTCCGCCGGGTTTAGCCGGTCCCCCAGCTGTACAAGACTAGTAAGGTCTGTCTGGGGATCCCTCTCTAACAGGTCAGGTAAAGGTAAGTTCTCGGAGTCGTCAGTAGCTGGGGCACATACTGCCGCAACATCCTCTGGTCGTTCCTGATACTCCTTCAGCATGTTCACATGGAAGGATCGCTGAATCCTTTCATCTGAACAGCTGGCTATAAGGTAGGTAGTATCACACACCTGAGCTAACACTTTATACGGGCCCTGCCAAGATGCTTGCATCTTGTTTGTCTTCACAGGCTTGAGTACCAGAACCTTCTGCCCAACCTGGAAGACCCGCTGTCGGGCACCCCGATCGTACCACCGTTTCTGTCTCCCCTGGGCCACCTGGAGATTCTCCCTGACCATCAGGGATAGTTTCTCCATGCAGTCCCGGAGTTCCAGGACATATGGTACTATGGGGGTCCCTTCTTGCTCTGTCTCCCCCTCCCAGTGTCCTCTAATGAGATCTAGGGGTCCACGGACCCTTCTCCCATAGAGTAACTCAAAGGGGGAGAACCCAGTAGATTCCTGGGGCACCTCTCTGTATGCAAATAGCAGATGAGGCAGGAATCGCTCCCAGTCTCTGCAAGTGTCAGTAAAGGTCCTCAACATCTGTTTGAGGGTGCCATTAAATCGCTCGCAGAGACCGTTAGTCTGTGGGTGATACGGTGAGCTAAGCAGAGGTTTAATACCGCACACCTTCCACAGCTGCTGGGTAAGCACAGCGGTGAACTGGGTTCCCTGATCGGAGAGGATCTCCTGAGGGAACCCGACCCTAGTGAAGATTTTAACTAGGGCATCAGCAACCGTCTCTGCCTCTATATTAGACAGCGCTACTGCCTCTGGATAACGTGTGGCATAGTCCACCACGGTGAGAATATACTTCTTACCTGATGGGCTAGCCCTGGCCAGTGGTCCCACAATGTCAACGGCTATGCGGGAAAAGGGTTCTCCAATGATAGGCATCGACTGAAGCCTAGCTTTTGGGTGATCCCCCCGCTTACCTACCCGTTGACAAGTGTCACACGTGCTACAGTAAACCCGCACATCTCGGTTAAAATTGGGCCAGAAGAAATTTTGTGTGATCCTATGAGCTGTGCGGCGGGAACCTAGATGGCCGGCTAATGGCACATCATGCCCAATCCGCAGAATCTCCTGCCGGTATTTTGCAGGCACCACTAGCTGTCGATTCTGCGGAGGGGTACTCGGCTTCTGGGACGGTTTCGGGATCCTGTATAGTCTATCCCCCACCCACTCGTAGTGCTCCCCATCTACTCCTTCTCCCCCAGAATCGGCCCTGGCCCTGTACTTGGCTAGCGTCGGGTCTTCCCTGGTTTCCTTCCCGTACATCTCTGGGGTATCCCAGCCTAAAGGGGCCTGGTCTAAGGTACAAGTCGGGGGAGAGAGTCTTACCTGGGTCTCAGCAGCAGGTGGGCCGGTCTCGGCGGCACGGGTCTGGGCACGGGTCGTGACAGCATCCACTTCAGCAGGACCCATGGGAGCGTAGGCGGAAACAAGGGGCGCCAAGTCATTGCCAAGGAGAACATCCGCTGGTAAGTCCTTCATGACCCCCACATTCACATGTCTAGCGCCCACTCCCCAATCCAAATGTACCCGGGCAACGGGCAGACGAAACACGGCACCTCCAGCTACTCGTACGGCGACCGTGTCCCCGGTATGTTGGGCTTCTGATACCAGGTGCTTCTGGAGCAAAGTCATGGTTGCCCCGGTATCCCGTAGACCACTGACCTCCTTCCCATTTACTTTCACACACTGCCGGTGATGCTGTCGGTTATCCCGGTGAGCAGCTTGAACGGGGTCTGCCTCATGCAGGATGCCCCAGCACTCTTCTTCCTCTACACAGTGAGCGGCCGGGAGGGGAAGTCGTGGATTGCCGCCGGCTGGTCTCCTCCAGGACTGGTTCTGGTTGGCGCTGTTCATCGGGCACTCTGGTCGCTTGTGCCCTAGTTGCTTGCACAGGTAGCACCGAATGGGTTGCGTGTATTCCCGTGCATTAAACCTGGGTGGCTGTTGGTACGGAGCAGATGGAGGGGGTGCTGATGGGCGAGTCATGGGAGGCTGGTATAGGTTGGCTGCTGTTGGTGCTGCTGGCCTGTACTCCACTCTGGCGGGAGCCTTACTGATGAGACTGTCCAGTTTGCGGGCGTCGGTATACTCATCCGCCAGGCGAGCTGCTTCGTGCAGAGTGGAGGGTTTACGGTCCCTTACCCACTCTCTGACCCCTGCTGGTAATTTATCAAAACAATGTTCTAAGAGGAACATCTGCAGCACCTCTTCCCCGGACACAGCCTGGCACCCCGCCATCCAGTGAGTGGCTGTGCGGTGCACCTTGCATGCCCATTCCACATATGAGTCCCCAGAGGTTTTAACAGTGTCTCGGAACCTCCTCCGGTACGCCTCAGGTGTAACAGCATACCGGGAGAGTAAAGCTTCCCTGACGGCTCCATAATCCCCAATCTCCTCATCTGGAATGGCCCGAAAAGCCTCGCTGGCCCGGCCGGATAACTTGCCAGACAGTATAGTAACCCAGTCTTCTAGGGGTACCTTGTGCAGGGCACATTGCCGCTCAAAATCAGCAAGGTACCCATCAATCTCTCCTTCTGTCTCACTGAAGGCTTTAAATGCTGTAAATGGTACCTTTTTCCTATCTCCCGGGTCTGCTGTGACTGGGGCTGCTGCAGCACCGCTTTGGCTAGCAGGTTGGCCTCCACAGCGGCTATGACCTGGGTGACAGTCTCATTAGTTGGGTTGGGACCATAATGGGCCAGCCTGATTCTTACCGCCCGGTCGAAGCTTGCCTCCTCGGGGGTTCTGTCAGCTGTGCTGGGTCCATTCGTTCCCTCTTCCACTGGTACTCCATCCATTTCCAGCAATAGTGTAGTAATATCCCTCTTCCTGAGGTTACTGGCTTGTCCGCCTCTTTGTTCCAATAAATCCTTCAGGGTAGCTCTTCTCAGGTTCTGGTATTGTAGTTCCATTTAATCCTGGTTGTAGTGGTTTCTTTGGGCGCTGAGGATCATCCCGTCGCTTGCCACCAGTTGTTACGGTACCTCCAGTAATGAAATGTACAAACCGCCGTTTAGCGAGTATTCCCCGTTCGCAATAATGTGGTCGGGTAGCGGGTATAATAAAACCATGCGAACCGCCAGCCAGGGAACACTCCAAACTCCCGAACGGTACCTGTACGGCTAATTCCCTTCACGAGCTGCAAATCCACGAACGGCAATTAGTAACCGAACGACAATATCTCCCAAGCGGCAAATAATCCAAATAAGCAGTCTCTAGTCGCTGGTAACCAAATCCCCCCAATAACGAGACCAAGCTCCGCTTTGAGGGTAAAACACGAACTGATTTACTGTGGGCTACCTGCCCGGTATTTATGCAGGTCTCCCACTTGGTGGACACTCCCCTAGGGGACCAAATGGGAGACTGAAATCACAGAAGGACATGGGGACATTTTGGACATACATCCCCACAATAATCCCAGCATGCATCACAGTTCCCTCCCCTCTGCTCGGGGGATAATTGGGAAGTAACTCAATTATCTCCCCGAGCAGAGGCAATCGCCATTTTAAACACAAGTCACAAAAACACATAAAAATCCATAACTACATAACTGCCGAACATATTACATTCGTATTGCATATCCCCAGATAGCCTGGATCTGAGTGCACATTATTGGAGAATAGCGCTCAGATCCCATTCGCACAGTTCAATCGCCATGGAGTCAAAGTCTCTTTCAGTTCATCGGTATGCGATTGACTCCATGGGACGGCTATCTGGGTTAAGTCCATTCGTGTGGTTGAATCTCCCGAACGGCTGGCATTCGTATACTTTTGTCGATTGAGAAGGGGAGGTCGACGGCTTCAGCGGTGTTCGGCTGAAAAAGTGTCCGTTTTCAGATCCATGAAATATTCGTCGAACACCGCTGGTCTTTCGCATGGACAAAATGGCCTCCGCCTCGTGGTCGACATACGAACGACGACCACCCGGCATTCGGTTTTAATTGAGAATTGTCTGTGGTTAACCGCAACGTTCTAATTGGGATCAATAGGTTAACCAGCAGCACACTTCTCTTCTGGGTGGCCGTCCGTTCGGTAGTTCCGTTCGACAAAAAAACGACATTCCCTTGAATAAAGCATACGAATGGGGAAATTCATGTAACCGGCAAAACAGGCGAACAAAGTATTTGTAATCCAGACAGATGGGTCTGTCACAATTCTATTACCAGGGCTTATCCTCCTACACAGGAGTTTACACTTCTATTTGAAATACTCTTTGGTTTTCCAGGCAGGTATCAATCCCTCTGCCCATCCTCCTTATCGCAGGTAGGTATTGATCCATCTGCCATCTGCCAACTACTGACTTTACAATGGCACCTCTGGATCTCAGACCTAACTCTTTCCTAATTTATCTCCAGGACGAGGGAATAAGGAAGGAGGTCTGTAAACTCTCACACACTACTTTATTTTGAACGGCGACTAGCCTTTGGTGATCTGTCCTTAAGCATGTGGTGAAAAAACATTTAAATATGGAGAATATTGGAAAACAATCAAAAATAATAATTCAACAAGATATATGTAACGGAGCTCCTTGTACTCCGACCGAGTACCTCCGTTGATGGATGCTCCTAGTGCTTCCCGAGGGCTTCAAGCACTTCTCCAGACACCATAAGCACTGCAGACCAAACCTTTCTTCCTGCAGAGGGCAAAGCTTGAACAAGCTCTTAAAAGAGCTCAGTGATTATAGCTAGGGGAGTATACAGAGTATAGCAATCCCCTAGTGTAGATGCAGCCGTATCCCCCAATCATAAGACGAGGCTCTATGTTGAGGGTCAAACAGGAACAGACAGAGCTGTGTCTTTATTGGCCTTATATACACATTTTACACATAAAGTACCACCCACAGGGTTTTGTGGAACAGCCAATCAAACGCGTAATATAAACACTCCCATTCCTTCCCACAAAATCTTCCCCTCTGCCTGTGATATAATTACTGAACACAATGGGCTAACGTAATTATGACAGGCAGAAAAATACTCAGTTTTACACAATATTCATAACTTTAAAAGTATACGCAGTATATAAACATATGTCAAAATCAGACAATTCCCTCCAGTGGTTTAAAAGTTAGATTGAAAGTCCTTTGTGACCACTGAAGCATGGCTTTCCAGCCCAAACCAGTTCCACAGAGTCCTCTATACTGGAGATAATTGGCTTAACTGGGTGTGGTAAGCCAACTATCTCCAGGTACAGAAAATATCTCTATTCACAACAACCACAAAAATACATAACTCCCATCGTACTGAACAGAACCCCACATTTAACCTATCCCCAGATGGCTTGGATCTGAGCGCTCACTATATCCAAACAGCGCTCAGATCCCACAAACACAGTGAAATCACCATTAAGTTTAGCATGGGCTGATGAGAGGGGGCCATAGTCATGAGGCAGGAGGCTGGCAATCAGTCTTCTCCATAACCCAGGGAAGCAATTTGTCACAAGAGAAAATAGGGACAAAAGGCGTTTTGTCACAAAGACTTCTCCAGGTCTTAGTGGCGAGGTTAGTTTCGCCACAATATATAATACAAGTAACTTTTTCAATCACAATAAAAAACATAAATATAATCATTCAACTGATTGTTTGGTTATACTAATTTGCATACCAGCAATATGTAAATTGTACATTTCCATTTCATCAACAGAGGACGCTGCAGACTTATCACACTAACAATGCATAATTACCATCACACCCTTATCATTCTATATCTTACCATTTATTATATATGGAAGATTGCCACTGAACAATGCATACAGGGTGGGGGCGGGGAGAGGAAGGGAGGAATCTGAAGGACCTGTTTCAATTCATAAATCCTGATCACATATACATGTTCCATGGGTGCACGATAGTGGAGACTATCTGATGTGGAGAGAATGTAAATAACCTCCCGCAATAACAATGAAGAACATTAGAAAGATTGCTGGAATTTGGGTTAATTAGGGTCGATTCCTTGTGACTGACACTTTTCTTTAATTTTCCAGTTTGACAAGAACTTATTAGAACTTGTTACGGTTGCCTCCAGGCTAGCTGAAAGTTGGACCGTAGAAAGGATGCTCCTAGCGCTCACCAAAGGATTATCAGCACCGTAGACACCATAAGTACTGCATACTCCACGAACCACCGCTGCTGGGCTGGGATCTCCAGGCTCCAGTGGGTGAACCTCTTCCTTCTGTAGAGTGAACAGGAACAAGAGCTCAGTAGCTAAGGGAGTATGAAGAGCATAGCAATCCCTGTAGTGATTATAGCTGTCCCCTACAAACACGAGTCGAGGCTGCAAGTTAGAGGGTCAAGTAGTTCTCAGTTTCGAAGGCTGCTGGAGTATCCCAGGGTCCGGGGGGTTGGCTACAGTCGGGGATGGTCTTACCTGAGTCTCCTGCACTGGCGAAGGGTATCCCTGCTTGTGACCGGGTGGTTACAGGGTGAGCCTCAGTGTTATAAGAGGGGGCATAGGCGGAAGTCATCAGACCCAGGTCGTTGGCCAACAGGACCTCAGTGGGTAGGTTGTCAATGATTCCCACATTCACAATTCCTTTCCCCGCACCCCAATCCAAATGTACCTTAGCGGTCGGCAATTTGTACACATCCCCCCCCGGCCACTCGGACGGCCACAGTGTTTCCTGAGCGTTTATGCTTGGGGATTAGGCGAATCTGGACCGGGATGATAGTGGCGCCGGTGTCCCTTAGTCCCTGAGCGGTGCGACCCTCTAACCTGTCTATGGTGTTGGCGGTTGTCGGCAGCTGCATACACTGAGTCGGCTACATGTAGGGGTCCCAGGTATTCTTCCATAGGGGTCTCTCTATCCACTCAAAGTGCTCGGGCTGGTCGGGGAGGACCAAACGAGGACGAGTTGTAGTTCCTGGAAGGGTAGTTGTTATTGAGGGGGCAACTGGCTAGATGTTGCTTGTACTTAAAGCTAGTAGGACATGGGCGGTCTTGTGAGTAGTTGTTGGGTGGTCCCATGTATCGTGTGGGTCCCACCGGCACAGGCGTTCAAAATTTATTTTGTGCTGTTGTTCGGTGATTGTCTCTGGTCTCTGTACGAATCACCGTTTGGGAGTTTGTGAACTCTTGTAGTTGGGAGTCATGGTGTTCGTCTGCTAGTTTCGCGGCTTCGTTAAAGGTACTGGGTCGCCTGTCCTTTAGCCATTCTCTGTCCTTTTGATCCAGTCCTTCGTAGAAATGCTCTAATAAAAATAATTCTAGAATTTCTGCTGCGGTAACTGCCTGTATTTCCACCTCAATCTGAGCCAATGTCTGTTGTTTTAATTCCATGGAGGGATTCAGCCCATTGTTAAGTCCCCCATGTAGTCCCCTACTGTATTACCCCTGCTATGACAGTATGGAAACCCCTTGCATGGGGACTTGCATAAATACTGGATGCTGTGAATAAAAACCTCAGTTGACTCCCAGAACTGTGTTTCGTCCGGTTACTGGGGGATTTGGGACATTGTCTTACTTTTCAGCGCTTGACTGTGAATTACCTTCTTTACCAGCGGAGTTCGTGGGATTTAATATTGCCGCTCCGCTACAGGCCCGAAGAGAGAGAGCCTTTCCAGAACCATCCTAGCTTTTGTGTCACTAGCCATTGTCTGGGTTTCTGCCATCGTGATGTTCTGGTCCAGCTCCGTCAGTTCGGCAATTAGCTCCCTCCTAGGACGGTTATTTGCATTTCCACCTCTGCTTTACAGTAAATCCTTTAAGGCAGTACGCTTCAATTTATCATAAGCGCTCTCCATCCGCTCTGTGTCTCTCATAGGAGCTCCAGGACAATCCCGCCGCTGCCACCAAATGTTACAGTTGCCTCCGGGCTAGCAGGAGGTTGGACCGCTTGGATATCCTGGTTCCCGAACTTGGAGAGTGAGAGCGCTGCTCCGATCAGCATACAAAGGTGTTCCTGTAAGTGTAGAAATCCCACTAGCTCTAGCGAAACTAGGATACACCTTTTCCCTACAACACGAGTCGAGGCTGCGAGTTGAGGGTAAAACTAACTGTTTTAATGGCACTCATGCACAATAATTTATACAAGTTATCAGGCCAGAGGACAACCCCTCTGGACCTGATGGTACATTGGACATTTCAATGTTCCAACCAATAAGAATAAAGGGCATCTTTTGAAAACACTCCCCCCTACCCTGGAGATAATTCATCCCAACGGTTACACTAACCTAATTATCTCCAAATACATGAAAATGCCACGTTTTATTACCCACATGAAAATAACATAAAAATACATAACTTTTATATTTTAATACTAACATATCCCATTCGACCATTCTCTGGATAGCTCAGATCTGAGTGCACAAAATATAAGAATTGTGCTCAGATCTCACGAATGGCGTGTAAAAGCCATGAAATTAAAGTCTGTTCGTATGGTTTTTGTACGAACGGATGGGACAACCGGCACCCCAGTGAGGTTCATGCAAACCAGTAGCCGATTAAAGTTCCATGGGTTTTATGGTTAAGTCCCGCTGAACATTCGACGACAAAAAGATGGCCGCCGCCTCGTGTTTGGCATACGAACGGCGACCACCTTGGGATAAGTACTTATATTGCGGTTAACCGCAGAAACCACAGCTTAATTGGAGACACACGCCGGTATCTAGGTGGTTGTCGTTTGACAGTTATTTTGTGAGTTGATTCGGTACTCTGTTCGGTCAATTGTATATGAATGGGTACCACCCTGATGATAGTCAATTAGGCTGTGGTTAACCACAAACCGCAGCCCCCCAAAAGGTTGATTGTTGGCACACTCCTCACGTAGGGTGGTCGACCGTTCTTTCGGTTACTGGAGGGGTGACTGAGGTTAATTGGCACATGCCAAGGGCCGGGTGGTTGGCTGTTTGTACATACGAATGGGGAACAAGGCTCGTTCGTATAAATAGGGGAATAAAAGTATCCATGTAGTAACCAAGTAGTGGAATTGAAACAGTATCCATTGTAACAACAAAGTAGGTATCTTGTAACAACCAGAGGGGGATCTCTGTAACAGAACTTATTTACTTTTACATTTTATTTAGTTATAACCCATGACGGAAAAAACATATTTAACTTCAACTGTGACTTTACTTCTGTATTTTCATAATACCCTTTGTTATGGTTCTGCAAATTAACACTCAGGTAGACTTGTTTTTAGGGGGTAACTTGTCATAGAATTGTAACGGATCACCTGGCACCCCGACTGGGTACCTCCGTTGAAGGATGCTCCTAGCGCTTCCTGAGGACTCCAAGCACTGCAGCAGACACCACAACCACCGAACCGGAGAAGCATGCGAATGCTCTCAAGCATATGAATGCAGTAAGCAGCTGAACAGGAAAAGCATACAATTAGCTTACACTCCTGGCAATCAGCATACAATCCAATTGCCCCAATAACGAGACGATACTTCGTTTTGAGGTCAAGCAGAACTGACTGTACTGGCACATACAGCCTCTTTTATTCACAATCCACAAACATAGTACTGTCCACAGGGTTTTAAAATACAACCAATCAATCCGTACATTACACACAGACACTCCCACACAAAATCCTCCCCTCTGCCTGTGATATGATTACTGAACACAATGGTTAATATAATTATCACAGGCAGAGCAATACAGTATTATAAAACATATCACAGGGAGCCCAAAACATGCAATAACTCCATAAAAAGTATATTCTCGGAACCGGGGGATCTGGTTGAACCACATATCCAAAATTCACCCAGATCCATTCAGTAGTTTGGGAGATATAGTTTAATGCAGATTCCGCAGAACATATACAGGCTATATGAAAAATAATTACTGTATAATGTGTCCCCTGTTGTTTAGTTTAAAACTACTGCACGATGTCTTTGTTCCCCAAATACCGGCGAGATGGCACCGTGTAGAAAAGTCCAAACAGTGTCTGTGAGTTAAAATGGCCGCCATCCATTGTTCTCACCATGTGCTTCATCCATTGTTCTCACCATGTGCCTCTGATACATGAAATGGTGGCCACCCAGTAACTCCACAGTTTGTCTGGTAGTCTATCCAGCCGGACCAACAGATGAAACACATGGGGAACAGTGCAACAAACAAAGGGAATCACAAAAAACACGGACAAGTCATATTTGTGCACAATCTCCAGTTTTGTCACAGGGCACAAATAGTGTTTTCAAATGTCATATATCCCAGGGCCATAGTCAGAAGGTAGGAGGCGGGCAAGCAGCCCCCTCCAAGAACACGTGGCGAGTTCCATCACAAGAATGCCAACTGTAAAATCTATGGGTGTGTAGGCTTGAATGTCATTCTCCTGAAGTGATCACCCTACCAACCAATGACCACTCGTGTCATTCTCCTGAGGTAATCGCCCTACCAACCAATGACCACTCGTGTCATTCTCCTGAGGAAGATTGGGACCACTCGTGTCATTCTCCTGAGGTGATAACCCTACCAACCAATGACCACTCGTGTCATTCTCCTAAGGTGATCAACCTACCAACCAATGACCACTGAGGTGGTAACCCTACCAACCAATTATGACTTGTGTCATTCTCCTGAGGTGATCACCCTACCAACCAATGACCACTCGTGTCATTCTCCTGAGGTGGTTACCCTACCAACCAATGATGACTTGTGTCATTCTCCTGAGGTGATCACCCTACCAACCAATGACCACTCGTGTCATTCTCCTGAGGTGGCAACCCTACCAACCAATGATGACTTGTGTCATTCTCCCGAGGTGATCATCATACCAACCAATGACTACTTGTGTCATTCTCCTGAATCACCATGGCCACCAAAAACCACTTATGTCATTCTCCAGAGGTGATCGCTTTTGCTACCAACAACCACGCCACAGGTGATCACCATGGCCACTCATGCTATGCTCTAGAAATGACTGCCAGCCTCACCAGCAGGTATTTCTGATGATCTCTAGAGGTTTCCAAGAATTGTGGTTCAGTTCCATAAATTTTCCACAGATAGTATATACCTGGAATAGCCTTCCAGTGAGAGCAGTAACAGTGAAATCGAAAGGGTAGTAGATACCTGGAATAGCCTTCCAGTGGGAGCAGTAACAGTGATATAGAAAGGGTAGTAGATACCTGGAATAGTCTTCCAGTGGGAGCAGTAACTGGAATAGCCTTCCAGTGGAAGCAGTAACAGGGATATAGAAAGGGTAGTAGATACCTGGAATAGCCTTCCAAGGGAGCAGTAACAGTGATATAGAAAGGGTAGTAGATATCTGTGTGGCAAAACCGGCCTCGCCACGTGTCCTTGGAGGGGGCTGCTTGCCCGCCTCTTGCCTTTGGACTATGGACCAGACTTTATGTGAATGTGTTAACCCAAATAGCTATGCCATGGAGCCCATTCGTGTAGTTAAAGACTTCGGCTCCATGGCAATTGAACTGTGTGAATAGGATCTGAGCGCTATTTGGTAGTTTTGTGCGCTCAGATCCCAGCTATCTGGGGATATGTGACATGTCTGTGTTTTATGTATAAAAGGTGACTTTATATATTTTAAAGTGTTTTGTGTCTTTTTGCAACCACGTGCTTAATGGAGTCTTGTGTCTGTCCTGGGAGATAATTGAATTACTTATCTCCAGGATAGAAGACTCTGAAACTGGTTTGGGCCAGAAAGCCATGCTTCATTTAGTCACAAAGGACTTTCCCTTAACTTTTGAACCCCTGGTCTGATTCGTGCCATTTTTTAATATGTTGTTCCCCTGAATGGATTGATTATGAAAATGTATGTTTTATGTTTGTGACATTTATATTTTAGAAGTTATAAATATTGTGTAAAAACTGTATTCCTCTGCCGTTGATAATGAGATTACCCATTGTGTTCAGTAATCATATCACATGCAGAGGGGAGGATTTTGTGTGGGAGTGTCTGGGTGTATTGTACGGATTGATTGGTTGTTTTGTAACGCCCTGTGGGCTGTACTATGTTTGGGGATTGGGAATAAAAGAGACTGTATGTGACAGCACAGAGAGTTCCTGTTTTAACCCTCAAAGTGAAGTGTCGTCTCATTATTGGGGGAAGGATTCATTGTATGCTGTTCCAGTTTGACTGCTAGGAGAGTAAACCTATTCGTATGGTTCCTATTCAACTGTCTACAGCATTCATATGCTTGGGAAAATTTATTTGTTTCTCCGGTTCGGTGATTGTGGTGTCTGCCAGAGTGCTTGGAGTCCTCAGGAAGCGCTAGGAGCATCCTTCAACGGAGGTACCCAGTCGGGGGTGCCAGGTGATCCGTTACAATCTGGAATAGCCTTCCAGTGGGAGCAGTAACAGTGATATAGAAAGGGTAGTAGATACCTGGAATAGCCTTCCAGTGGGAGCAGTAACAGTGACATAGAAAGGGTAGTAGATACCTGGAATAGTCGTCCAATGGGAGCAGTAACAGTGATATAGAAAGGGTAGTAGATACCTGGAATAGCCTTCCAGTGGGAGCAGTAACAGTGACATAGAAAGGGTAGTAGATACCTGGAATAGCCTTCCAGTGGGAGCAGTAACAGTGATATAGAAAGGGTAGTAGATACATGGAATAGCCTTCCAGTGGGAGCATTAACAGTGATATAGAAAGGGTAGTAGATACCTGGAATAGCCTTCCAGAGGGAGCAGTAACAGTGACATAGAAAGGGTAGTAGATACCTGGAATAGCCTTCCAGTGGGAGCAGTAACAGTGATATAGAAAGGGTAGTAGATACCTGGAATAGCCTTCCAGTGGGAGCAGTAACAGTGATATAGAAAGGGTAGTAGATACCCGGAATAGCCTTCCAGTGGGAGCAGTAGCAGTGATATAGAAAGGGTAGTAGATACCTGGAATAGCCTTCCAGTGGGAGCAGTAACAGTGACATAGAAAGGGTAGTAGATACCTGGAATAGCCTTCCAGTGGGAGCAGTAACAGTGATATAGAAAGGGTAGTAGATACCTGGAATAGCCTTCCAGTGGGAGCGGTAACAGTGATATAGAAAGGGTAGTAGATACCTGGAATAGCCTTCCAGTGGGAGCGGTAACAGTGATATAGAAAGGGTAGTAGATACCTGGAATAGCCTTCCAGTGGGAGCAGTAACAGTGATATAGAAAGGGTAGTAGATACCTGGAATAGCCTTCCAGTGGGAGCAGTAACAGTGATATAGAAAGGGTAGTAGATACCTGGAATAGCCTTCCAGTGGGAGCAGTAACAGTGATATAGAAAGGGTAGTAGATACCTGGAATAGCCTTCCAGTGGGAGCTGTAACAGTGATATAGAAAGAGTAGTAGATACCTGGAATAGCCTTCCAGTAGGAGCAGTAACAGTGATATAGAAAGGGTAGTAGATACCTGGAATAGCCTTCCAGTGGGAGCAGTAACAGTGATATAGAAAGGGTAGTAGATACCTGGAATAGCCTTCCAGTGGGAGCAGTAACAGTGATATAGAAAGGGTAGTAGATACCTGGAATAACCTTCCAGTGGGAGCGGTAACAGTGATATAGAAAGGGTAGTAGATACCTGGAATAGCCTTCCAGTGGGAGCAGTAACAGTGATATAGAAAGGGTAGTAGATACCTGGAATAGCCTTCCAGTGGGAGCGGTAACAGCGATATAGAAAGGGTAGTAGATACCTGGAATAGCCTTTCGGTGGGAGCGGTAAAGGCTAAGAATTTGAATTAATGGTTGCTTGATTTGTGAAGCTAACAATCTGTTACATTTCGTAGAATAGAAAGTATTTTTTTCTGTAAATTTGTTTCCCTTTTTCAGGAATTTCTTATTAACCAGAGGAGAAGACAAATGAGGAACAGAAGGAACAGCCATTAGGAGAGGCAGAACCTGCGCTCGGGCCATAAGGAACAGAGTCACAGTGCCCCCTGCTGGCGATACTGTGCTACTACTAGCGTCACCTTTTAAACACAAACTGATTTCTGTTACACAGCCTCAGGCTTAAAATGATTAACCACTTCACTTCCCAAAAAAATATTAACATAATGTGCTTTTTCTATTTTTTCGTATAGTTTCAGAGAAACTCAAAACAATAAAATTATGTCATTTAAAAAAAAAAAATGTTTTGTCTGTTTTCGAAAGTACACAGTGTCCTTTTATCTTGCTATATTCAGGGTCTGAAATGTAACTATAAAGGCAAAAATATAATTTCTGTATTCTGTCTGTCTCTAGCTCTATCCCTGTCTCTGTATTCTGTCTGTCTCTAGCTCTATCCCTGTCTCTGTATTCTGTCTGTCTCTAGCGCTCTCTGTCTCTGTATTCTGTCTGTAGCTCTCTCCCTGTCTCTGTATTCTCCCTGTCTGTAGCTCTCTCCCTGTCTCTGTATTCTGTCTGTCTCTAGCTCTATCCCTGTCTCTGTATTCTTTCTGTCTCTAGCTCTATCCCTGTCTCTGTATTCTGTCTGTCTCTAGCTCTCTCTCTGTCTCTGTATTCTGTCTGTGTCTAGCTCTATCCCTCTCTCTGTATTCTGTCTGTCTCTAGCTCTCTCTAGCTCACTTCCCTCTGGACCTGAGAGTAGACTACAGTAAAAACATATACACAATCACATTGGCTCTCAGGTCCAGGACACTCCCATACAAAGTAGGTTAATCCCTCCTCGGTACCTGGGAGATAATTGAGTCAAGCACTGTACTAAACTCAATTATCTCCAGGCACAAAAAAAAAATATATTTTTAAACATATTAAAAATATCTTTTAAACACATGGAAACGGCAATATAGTCATATCCTCTGATAGCCCCGCTCTGGGGGACCAACATATATAAAAAATGACCCAGATCGGTTCAGGGGTTCAGGATTTCCATGGAAGTCTCTGTTTGACCGACCGCAGACAAGGCTCTGCCCCAAAAGAGTTCCATGAAATAGTACAGTAAGTGCAGTAGGTATACTGTGTATGTGTGGCAAAACTAGCCACTTAAGACAATTCGTGTATTGCATGTGTGGATACCCTTGTTTTAGCTGTAAGAACCAAGTATAATACTGTATGTGGCTTTCAGGCGAACGAGGGCGTTCGTATGCTTGCAATGTGGAAAACCCAGCATTCCCTATTGTGATAGAATTTATCTTGATTCCAAGGCTCAAGCTTATAGGTGTCATATAATGATATCCTATATTAAAATTGGCTAACTTGGACTCAGGAAATGCTTGCTGCTTAAACAACACTTAAGACCATGTATGTCTAAGTTCCGGGAGCAGAGAGCCCCCACCTAAGATGTCTCTGCTCTAATCATTTTGTTCTCTCTTGCCTTGAAACTTATTTGTTATGTGTACATGACGCTCATCCCTATGTCTTATATGTACTCTCTTCCTATTACTGTTCTAAGAGTATTTGCACGTAAGCACTTACTTTTTAATGTATAAAACCCAGCTGATGAATAAAACGTCAGAGGCTTATTTTGAATACCAACAGGTGTCTGGTGTCTAATTCTCGCTTCTCCAAGTGCACTTGAAACAACAATTTGGGCTTCCTCTGAATATAACAAAGATCAACATTTCTGATCCACAACAATTTGGTGCCGAAACCCGGGATCTGACAGTCGAGAGACTAGGACACTAGCGTACAGGTGGACGTCCCTCTGACAGTGAAATAAGCTGCAGCAAGGTAAGAAAAACTTTTTTTCTACCTTTATCAATTTCGCTCTCAGATCCACGTCCTACTAGTCTGTCTGGGTAAATAACGACTTAAAAACATCTGATCTAAAGAACTTGTTTTCTGTGGTATTATGGTTATATTCAGGTGGAGGTTATGTTATGTCTTGTGAAAGGAATCTTGAGATAGTGGAATATATCTGTGGGTTGTAAGTTATTTTTATCATTTGCCTTGTCATTTGTTTTATAATTGAGTTAGAATCCTCCAAGGGCAGATCTCCTGATCTGTGTTTAGAAGACAAAACTGGGAAAATTCCACTGCAGCGGTCCTAAGTGTTAAATACACTGTTTTTGTACAGTTTGTCTTGTGTAAGGAAGTAATTAACCCTTACAAGTTTTAAGATGGGTAGCTCTGAAAGTACCCAAGGGGGATTTACGGCTTTGACTATTGTCAAGCATCACAAAGGACAAGGAGCAATTAAGAATGTTAAGAGGTCACTTAAGAAAGCTGGCATGCCCTCAGAAGGCACTCTAGACCCACATATATGGAGTGAATTTATGGCAAATTACAGAGGTTGGCTAGAAGATAATGACTTAGTAGAAGTCGCACAAAAATGGCATGATACTGCTGTTGAATTAACTAAATGTGGTTGTAGAGAAACCACCAGGAAAGGTGTACCATATTATCAATGTTTTGGACCTTTAGGGTCCCAGAGTAGGCAAGATCCTGGGAAAAATCTTGTAAACCCACCCCTTTACCAGGATATTGCAGGGACTCCTTTAGCGATTTCCCTTTTACGGAGATCAAAACCTCTCTTTCCAGTAATATTACGCAGTGGGACTTCATATGGTGTCCCAGTAAGACCTATGGGTTCATTAGAGCAGGAAGGTAGTCCAGACTTAAATGAACCCCTAGTTGCCCCCACAGACACCCCAGTGGGGCCATTAGCTCCACAATTTACTGCTCCCATGATACCCAAAGTTGAGAGTGTATACCATGAGCACAGACAGCCGAGCGCAGGTATCCAATACTGGGAAGAATATAAGCCCTGGACACCCAACTGGCAATAATACAGCAGCTGGCAGATGTTGAAAAGGCCCCCTTAGCTCTAGTCCAGTCTCTATCCACAATTCAAGCTACTTACCAGTGTACTTGGATGGATTTAAAACAGATTGTGGCACTAAAAGCTGGTCCCATTTTGGCTAGAATAATTGCTAAATATACAGATGCCCATGAAGATAACCTCAGAAAATGCAACATGCAAACAGATGAATGGTTTAGAACCAAGTCTGCATCTGGAGCATGCTATGTCACTGCAATGAGAGAATGGGCTAAGGTAAAGACAGAAGAACTAGCCCATAAATTAGGAGACATACTACAAGGGAAAGATGAATCTGTAGAAACATTCTTCACCAGACTACAAATGGCTTGGGAGGCATTGGGTTACACTGATGTTGTAACCACTTCCACCAGACTGCTTATTAACTGTTTCATGGATGGTATCCACATACCCATAAGGACTGGTCTCCAAAATGCTAGACCTGAGTGGAGAAGTTTAACCTATGGTGATCTGGTGAAGGTGGCTAGGGGAGTGGAAGCTAATCTAAATACTAGAAAGAGGAGCACACCTCTAATGACTGTAACTGTCCCTAGAGCTGGTGGGGACAGAAGGCAGGTAGACTGCTGGAATTGTGGCAGGAAAGGACACATTAAACGTAACTGCAAGTGTCCTCCTAAAAATAGAAAACCCCAAGATTCTAATGATAACCTCCCATGACAGCCAACCACCACCACCACCTCCCCCCACCCCAATAGGAAATTGGCAAACCAGTGTCCCTACATATCATCAATATCCCTGACTCTGCAGGACCCTCACCCATTATCAATGTTACACTGCCTGGGGACCGAATAATCCCTTTCCTGTTGGACATTGGCGCTGCTAAATCAATGTTACAGGAAAAATATGTGTTCCCGTATGAGAAATCTAATGATGTATTATCATGTGTAGGGGTGGATGGTATCGAATATGACATTCCCCTTACCCACAAGCTGAAATTGAAGCTACACAACTCTACTGCCCTTGTAACAAGGCTACTTGTCAGCCCTCATGCCCCTGCTAATCTACTAGGCAGTGATATACTGTCTGCTCTTAGTGCAAATATCCAGTATAGCCCCAGTGGAAAAGTAACATTGTCTGTGCCTTTAGAGGACAAACAAATGATATCTCTTTCAAATGTTCTGGCAACTCTCACTATGCCCAGCCATGTGCCAGAACCTACCATTGACTTGTCCTCAGTCCCTGATTCCTTATGGGCTACAGGGAAGACAGATACAGGCAGACTCTCTGTGCCCCCAGTCAAAGTGAATCTCCTGCCCGGAGCCAAACCTCCCTATCAAAAACAATACCCCCTAAGCCCAGCACAGGAAGATGCTATTTCGCAATCTGTGCAAGAGTTTCTGCAGGCAGGGGTAGTTGTCCAGACCACCTCCCCTTGTAACACACCATTGTACCCAATTAAGAAAAAGCAAGAGAAAGGGAAACCTGTGGTCTACCTTATGGTACATGATTTGAGGGCAATTAATGCTGTGACTGAACTCATTGCCCCTAATGTTCCCAACCCATACACCTTGTTGGCACAAATACCACCTTCCTCTAAGGTATTTACTGTTATTGACTTGGCAAATGCATTTTTCAGTGTCCCCCTGGCTCCCGACAGTCAGTTTTTATTTGCATTTACACATAAACACAAGCAGTACACTTGGACAGTATTGCCACAGGGCGCACAAAACTCACCCACTATGTACAGCATGGCTATGGCCCAGATTCTTGAAGAGTGGCAAAGGCCAAATAACGTAATTTTATTGCAGTATATCGATGACCTACTCCTATGTTGCGATAGTATGGAATCTTGTATTGTAAACACTCTTTCCTTACTAAAATTCCTAGAAAAAGCAGGCTGTAAAGCAACAAAAACGAAACTGCAAGCATGTCTAGAGAAAGTTATTTTCCTAGGACATTGCATTTCCCAGGGCATAAAACATCTCACGGAAAGTAGAAAAACTGCAGTTCAAAATATTAGACCCCCCGCAGTTTAGCCCAGGTTCGTACTTTCCTCGATTTGATTTCTTACAGCCGTCCTTGGTTGCGTTCTGTAGCTATCTACATGCAACCACTGTATGATTGTCTTGCCAACGAAAATAAACCATTTAAATTAACCCATGCGGCAGAAAATGCCTTCTATACACTTAAGGTACTGGTAACGTCAGCTCCGGCACTGGGTCTCCCAGATTACAGAAAGAATTTTAACCTGTTCTGTACTGAGCAATCAGGTTATGCTACATCTGTCCTTACACAGGATCATGGTGGTAAACAAAGACCAATAGCATACTACTCCACCAGATTGGACCCTGTTGCCAGGGGTGCCCCCTCATGTGTTAGGGCAGTGGCGGCTGTTACTGCCCTCCTGGACAAAGCCACTGACATTGTTTTAGATAATCCGGTGACCATATACACACCGCATGATATCAACAGCATACTCTCACAAGTTCAACCAAAACACATACATACTGCAAGGCATCTCAGAATGCAATGTGCCTTGCTTATGCCACCTAATATTACTCTTAAAAGGTGTATGGTGTTAAATCCATCTACATTGCTTCCCCTGGATTTAAAAGAGGGGAGTGGGGATAGTGTGAATGGTACTTGTACTTCTGATCTTTTTGTAAATTCACTTTCACCAGATGAGTTAGCTGACGCCCAGGTACCCCATGATTGTGCAGCACTAATGGCACAAGAGACAGCAGGTTTTTTGCATGTAATTGATTCTCCATTATCTAATGCAGATTTTGAGTTTTTTGTAGATGGTTCCAGATATGCTGATGAGAAGGGTAATTTCCACACTGGATATGCTGTAGTCTCTGCACATGAGGAAATAAAAGCTGAACCACTCGCTCCTCACTGCTCTGCACAGGCGGCTGAGCTGAAGGCACTCGCTGAAGCATGTAAAATGGCTTCTGGTAAGACTGCTAATATTTATACAGACTCTCGCTATGCTTTTGGTATAGCCCATGATTTTGGCCCTATATGGCGGGCTCGTGATTTTCTCACCTCAGCAGGAACTCCAATCAAGAATTCTGAAGCTGTGAGTGCACTTATGGACGCTATCCTGCTACCCACTCAAGTAGGCATCATCAAGGTGGCAGCTCACGTGAAGATCACAGATGAAATCTCAAAAGGAAACCACAAAGCAGACGAAGCTGCCAAGCAAGCAGCAATCCAAGTTCATCCCTCTACAGGTAATACCTTCCTACAAGTTGTTCTTACAGATGACGCCGTTGACTACAATATACTGTTGAGCTTACAAAGACAGGCAAGCAAGGAAGAACATGACCTCTGGAGGAAACAAGATGCAGAACCTGATGATGACAGAATGTGGAGGAAAGGTAAAAGACTGTGTTTACCACGAGTGTTGTACCCCATGATGGCCCAGATTTCCCATGGACCTACACATCTATCCAAGATGCACATGAACCGCATAGTAAACACCCATTGGGTAGCACCCGGATTGCATATTTGTGCTAGAAACAATCCAGGACAAGCTGTGAAAACACCAAGTAAGCACACACCAAGGCCACTTTACCCGTTTCAAAGACTGCAGATAGACTATATTCAACTACCTAAGGTAGGAGTGTATGAATATGTGTTGGTGTACATTGATCTCTTTTCAGGTTGGCCTGAGGCCTACCCAGTGTCGAAAGCCACAACAAAGGTCACAGCAAGTAAGCTTCTGAAGGAACTGGTCTGTAGATTTGGAGTACCTGAAGTGATTGAAAGTGACAGAGGTAGCCATTTCACTGGGGAAATAATGCAAGAAATTATGAAAGCCTTAGGGATCAGTCAGGCCTTCCACACCCCCTATCACCCCCAGAGTAGTGGGAAAGTAGAAAGGGCAAATGGCACCTTAAAGAACAAGATTGCAAAAGCCATGCAAGACACAGGGAAGCCCTGGACTGAATGCCTTCCCCTAGCACTCTTTTCTATGAGATTCACCCCCAATTCCAGACATGGCTTATCCCCTTTTGAGATCCTGTTTGGATGTGCCCCAAAGACAGGCCTCTATTTTCCACAAACCCTCCAGATGCAGCATGGTAGTATGACTGCCTATGTTCAAGCCCTACACCAAAGATTAGGCAGGGTGCATAAACAAGTCTTTGATTCTATTCCAGATCCAGACTCTGATTCTGCAACTCACAAACTGCAATCTGGTGATTGGCTGGTGATAAAGAGGCATGTGAGGAAAGGACTTGAACCACGCTTTGACGGTCCATTCCAAGTGCTCTTGACTACGGCTACCTCAGTGAAACTAGAAGGAAAAGCCACGTGGATACACACCAGTCACTGTAAACAAGTCACTCCGACCGATCCACCGACATAAAGCTGATCTTATCCTTTACCATTGTATGCTCTGTTCAGATATGCTACTCTGACTTGAGACCAGAAGATAATAATGCATAGCAGGGACATATATAATTGCAGATAACAAAGGCTTTTAATTTAACCTCCTTTTGCCTCAACCCTTTCCTTAGTACGGAAAACGTCATAGAATCTTGTCTTATAGCTGTTCCTACCCCCATCTCACTCTTGAGGAAGTACCTACATACCCATAGATCCCATAAATATCTACCCGAGTAATTAATGCTGTAGCCTGTTCCCTTGCAAAAGGTTTAAATGTCACTTCACAGGCCCTAGAAGAGCTACTTATGGACAGCCAGGCAAATAAGAAGGCAATCCTTGAGCATAGAGCAGCCATTGACTACTTACTAATAAAACATGACTTAGGCTGTGAAGCTATTGAAGGTATGTGCTGTTTTAACCTATCTGACCATGGCACTATGATCCATAAACATATAAAATATTTACATGACTTAGTACAGGTTATCAAACAGGATACTGGCTTCTTTGGGGATTGGACATTTGGGCTAGGAACATGGTTAACTTTACTAATTAAGAACATTTTGTACTTTTTGCTATTAGCTGTATTTGTCATTATGGCTATTTTTCTAACCTTTAGATTTTTTTCATGTCTACTAACCTCTCTATGTAAGCAAAGCAAACCTACTGTTGGTCGTACCTTAACTTACATTCCAGCTCCGACTTCGAAAAGGTTTTATGATGTTACCTCGCCTAACAAATAAAGGAACTCTCCTCTGCTGATTCTGGTAGTCTCTCAGTCCAAGGGAACCGTGGTGAAGCAATAAATGAAAGTCCCACAGGCTTTGGCTAGCAGGCCTGGATATACCTTGGACATTTGGGTGACCCTTGGATCAAAAGAGGGGATTGTGATAGAATTTATCTTGATTCCAAGGCTCAAGCTTATAGGTGTCATATAATGATATCCTATATTAAAACTGGCTAACTTGGACTCAGGAAATGCTTGAAGCTTAAACAACACTTAAGACCATATATGTCTAAGGTCCGGGAGCAGAGAGCCCCCACCTAAGATGTCTCTGCTCTAATCATTTTGTTCTCTCTTGCCTTGAAACTTATTTGTTATGTGTACATGACGCTCATCCCTATGTCTTATCTGTACTCTCTTCCTATTACTGTTCTAAGAGTATTTGCACGTAAGCACTTACTTTTTAATGTATAAAACCCAGCTGATGAATAAAACATCAGAGGCTTATTTTGAATACCAACAGGTGTCTGGTGTCTAATTCTCGCTTCTCCAAGTGCACTTGAAACAACAATTTGGGCTTCCTCTGAATATAACAAAGATCAACATTTCTGATCCACAACACTATGTAGTTTCACGAACAGTGAGTTTCAATACTGTTCATGAAACGAATGAACTACTGAATGGTTGACCACACACAGTAGGTCGTGTGGCGCTCATTAACCGATTGCAACATTGTTGCAATCGGTAGTTAAAGGCTTCCCTAGGTGGCTGTCGTTCGGCTACCGACCACGTGGCGGTCGGCCATCTTGATTCCTTTGTTAGCCCAGCGGGGTTTAGCCGTCGAGCGTCTGGAACTAAAATCAGCTACTCGACGGCGCGAACCCCGCTGGACTTCCAGGCCGTTCGGGAGCCCTGGGCGTTCGGTAGTTTGTTTCCCTTATACTAATCGGTATTTTAACAGTATGTTGAAAATAATATGTATTTCGTGCGGCATTCGGTTAGTTAGACTGGGAGCTGAGCGGTATTCTCACAAACTGTGCGCTCAGCCCCCAGCTATCTACCGAACGTCCATTCGTGTAAATCAGGGAAATATTATGGAAGTTATGTATTTTAGTGTAAAATGTAAGTTCTGCTGCACGGAGGGATAATCCCACTAACGGTATATTCCAGTGGGAGTATCCCTCTCGTACAGCAGTGCATGATGGGAGAAATGTATGTGTTGGTCAGTTCCCCATGTAGTCCCCTACTGTACCACCCCTGGAATGTCAGTAGGGAAACCCCTTGCATGGGGAATCCCATAAATACCGTGACCTGAAAATAAACCTCAATTGACTCCCAGCCTATGTGTCGTCTAGTTCTTGAGAAGGAAGGATTCTTACAACGCTACCGGGATTATTGTAGGCTGTATTCATTTCCTTGGATTATTTTATGCTGTTCCTGTTACCCAGCGGAGATACTGTGGATTATACTACCTCTCCACTACAGTATGTATATTTTATTTATATAGCGCTAACAGGTGTACTCAGCACTTTACAGGTTACATTACAGGAGACGGAGGTACAGTAAGTGCATGTGGTATACAGTACATGTATATTTATATAGTGCTAACAGGTGTACTCAGCACTTTACAGGTTACATTACAGTAGAGGGAGGTACAGTAAGTGCAGTAGGTATACAGTGTATGTATATTTTATTTATATAGCACTAACAGGTGTACTCAGCACTTTATAGGTTACATTACAGTAGGGGAGGTACAGTAAGTGCATGTGGTATACAGTGTATGTATATTATATTTATATAGCGCTAACAGGTGTACTCAGCACTTTACTGGTTACATTACAGTAGAGGGAGGTACAGTAAGTGCAGTAGGTATACAGTGTATGTATATTTTATTTATATAGCGCTAACAGGTGTACTCAGCACTTTACAGGTTACATTACAGTAGAGGGAGGTACAGTAAGTGCAGTAGGTATAAAGTGTATGTATATTTTATTTATATAGAGCTAACAGGTGTACTCAGCACATTACAGGTTACATTACAGTAGAGGGAGGTACAGTAAGTGCAGTAGGTATACAGTGTATGTATATTTTATTTATATAGCGCTAACAGGTGTAATCAGCACTTTACAGGTTACATTACAGTAGAGGAGGTACAGTAAGTACAGTAGGTATACAGTGTATGTATATTTTATTTATATAGCGCTAACAGGTGTACTCAGTACTTTACAGGTTACATTACAGTAGAGGGAGGTACAGTAAGTGCAGTAGGTATAGAGTGTATGTATATTTTATTTATATAGCGCTAACAGGTGTACTCAGCACTTTACAGGTTACATTACAGTAGAGGGAGGTACAGTAAGTGCAGTAGGTATACAGTGTATGTATATTATATTTATATAGCGCTAACAAGTGTACTCTGCACTTTACAGGTTACATTACAGTAGAGGGAGGTACAGTAAGTGCAGTAGGGATACAGTGTATGTAACGGATCGCCTGGCACCCCGACTGGGTACCTCTGTTGAAGGATGCTCCTAGCGCTTCCTGAGGACTCCAAGCACTCTGGCAGACACCACAATCACCGAACCGGAGAAAAAATAAATTCTCCCAAGCATTTGAATGCTGTAGACAGTTGAATAGGAACCATACGAATAGGTTTACTCTCCTAGCAGTCAAACTGGAACTGCATACAATAAATCCTTCCCCCAGTAATGAGACGACACTTCACTTTGAGGGTTAAGCAGGAACTCCCTGTACTGTCACATACAGTCTCTTTTATTCCCAAACCACAAACATAGTACAGCCCACAGGGCGTTACAAAACAACCAATCAATCCGTACAATACACCCAGACACTCCCACACAAAATCCTCCCCTCTGCATGTGATATGATTACTGAACACAATGAGTAATCTCATTATCACCGGCAGAGGAATACAGTTTTTACACGTGTGACAGAACCATCTGTCTGCCTGGATTTTTACTACGTTCGTCTGTTTGTCCCCCGTTCGTATGAATGGCTGGTTTCTATAGCCCAGCCATTCGAATGACTCTTTTTCCCGAACAAACCTGCCGAACGAACGGCCACCCAAGTGAGGAGTGTGCTGCTGGATAACGAAGTGATCCCAATTAGAACGTTGTGGTTAACCGCAGACACTTCTCAATTAAACCGAATTCAGGGTGGTCGTCGTTCGTATGTCGACCACGAGGCATCAGCCATTTTAAATCAAGCGAACGCCCAGCGGTGTTTGGCTCTATTTCTATGGAACTGAAAACGGACACTTTTTCTGCCGAACACCGCTGAAACAACGGAACGCCTGGCTGCCTCCACGAAAGCATGCGAACACCGGCCGTTCAGGAGATTGAGAGCATACGAAAAGACTTAACCCAGATAGCCTTCCCATGGAGTCATTCGTATACCGAAGACTGTAAGAACTTTGACTCCATGGCGATTGAACTATGTGTGTGGGATCTGAGCGCTATTCGCTAATAATATGCACTCAGATCCAGGCTATCTGGGGACATGTTATACGAATGGGAAATGTTCAGTTTTTATGTAGTTATATATTTTTATGCCTTTTATTATTTTATGTCTAAGATGGCGACTGGCTTTGTCCTGGAGTTAATTGAGTTACTTGGTAATTAACTCCAGGGCAGAGGGGAGAGAATCATAATGCACTGTGGGTAAAATCTGTGACTGTGTGTCTGGGATGTCCCCAGATCTGTCTGTAATTTAAGTCTCCCATTTGGTCCCCTAGGGGAGTGTCCACCAACATAAAGCTGATCTTATCCTTTACCATTGTATGGACCTGCATAAATACGGGCAGGTAGCCCACAGTAAACCCAGATTCTGTTTGACCCTCAATGCGGAGCTTCTGTCTCGTTATTGGGGGGGGATTTCTTCTTCACGTTTAGAGACTGCTGGATGGAACGAAAGCCGCTTGGGGATTATTGCTGTTCGACAGTTACCAGCAGTTCGTGGATTGCCGTTCGGGAGTTTGGAGCCGTTCACGGATTTTGATCGGGAGATTGCCACTTCCCCTGCATTTGGTTCGTGTGTTACAGAGTAAGCGAACAGAGACTGTACTGCAGCCGGGGAAGGTCTACTAAACGGCGGTTTGGCTTAAAGACACTAGAGGTGTCTTAACAATTGGTGGCAAGCGACGGGATGAATCCTACAGCATTGGAGGTCAGCTACAAGACATGCAGTACGAGGAATTAAGGCGTGCTACACTTAAGGACATATTGGAACGCCGAGGAAGGTCAGCAAGCAATTTAAAGAAACGGGAGATTATTGCTTTGCTACTGGAGATGGATGCAGCAACGGGAATGGAGAGAGTCAATGTGCCCAGTACCTTGGATTTAACACCCGAGGAAATACAATTTAATCGGGCAGTGCATATAAGGCTGGCACATTTTGGCCCCAACCCCTCAGCTGACATCGTGGAGCGTGTGCAGGCAGCAGTAGCAGCACAACAGGCACTCCGGGAAAGAGGAGCTGCAGCAGCAGAGGTACCTTACAATAATAATGTGTTTGCTAGAAAGAAGGTACCTTTTGCTGCATTTAAAAATTTTGTGGAGACTGAGGGAGAGATTGATGGGTTCCTAGCAGACTTCGAGAGGCAGTGTGCTCTACATCAGGTACCTGCAGATGAATGGGTCACCATCCTCTCTGGGAAATTATCTGGCCGGGCTAGTGAGGCGTTTCGGGCCATCCCTGAGGAGGAGATCACCAGCTACCGGGCTGTGAAAGATGCGCTCCTAGCCAGGTATGCGGTGACCCCAGAGGCGTACAGGAGGAGGTTTAGAGAAACCAACAAGCTGGTTGGGGACTCTTATGTGGAGTGGGCCTGCAGAGTTCATCGTACCGCAGCCCACTGGATGGCTGGATGCCAAGCGGTAACTGGGGAGGAGGTGTTACAAGTGTTCCTGCTGGAACACTGCTTTGATAGATTACCTGCTGGGGTCCGGGAGTGGGTCAGAGATAGAAAACCCTCTACCCTACCCGAGGCTGCTCATCTGGCAGACGAATACACGGATGCCCGCAAGTTGGATGGTACAGCTGCCAAAGCCCCTGCCAGACTGGAGTATCGACCAGCAGTAATACCCGCTCCTTCAGCCTACCAACCCCAGTACACCGTAACCCAGCCGCACCGCCAGCTAACAATTTTGTACAGCCTGCACGATTTAATGCCCGTGAATATTCCCAACCCATCCGGTGCTTTGGGTGCAAGCAGTTGGGGCACAAGCGTCCTGAGTGCCCACTGAACAGTGCCAACCAAGCTCAGTCCTGGAGGAGACCAGTCAATGGGAACCAGCGCCCACCTCAGCCTGCTGCTCACTGCATAGAGCAGGAGGAATTCTGGGACATCCTACACGAGGCAGACCCAGTGCAAGCAGCTCACCAGGATAATCGCCAGCAACATCGGCAAACTGTGAAGCTGAATGGCAGGGTGGTAAATGGGTTGCGAGACACAGGAGCCACGATGACACTACTCCAAAAGAACTTGGTCTCAGAGCATCAACACACTGGGGACACTGTGGCAGTAAGGGTGGCAGGGGGTGCTGTGTTTCGCTTACCTGTCGCCCGGGTACATTTGGATTGGGGAGTGGGCGCTAGACATGTGGATGTGGGGGTGATGAAAGACTTACCCGCAGATGTTCTTCTGGGAAACGATTTGGCCCCTTTGGTTTCAGCATATGCTCCGATGGGCCCTGCAGATGTGAACACCGTGACCACCCATGCCCAGGCCCGTGCTGCCAGAACCAGCCCACCTGCTGATGAGACCCAGGTAAGATCTCCTTTCCCGACTGGTACCCCAGATCAGGTCCCCTTAAGCTGGGATTCCCCAGAGGAGTTTGGGAGGGAAACCCGGGCAGATCCAACCCTCCAAAAGTACAAAGACAGGGCAGATGCTGGAGAGGAAGGAATAGATGGGGAACGGTATGAGTGGGTGGGGGACAGGTTATATAGGATCCCTAAACCTTCCCAGAAGAGTGTTGCCTCTCCGCCGAATCGCCAGTTAGTGGTACCTGTAAAGTACCGGCAGGAGATTCTGCGGATAGGGCATGATGTTCCGTTAGCTGGACATCTAGGGTCCCGCCGCACAGCCTATAGGATCTCGCAGAATTTCTTTTGGCCAAACTTTAACCAGGCTGTGCGGATGTACTGCAGCACGTGTGACACATGTCAACGGGTAGGAAAGCGGGGGGACCACCCTAAGGCTAGGCTATTATCGATGCCTATTATAGGGGAGCCCTTTGCCCGCATAGCCGTTGACATCGTGGGCCCACTGGCCAGGGCTAGTCCATCAGGTAAGAAATACGTTCTTACCGTGGTGGACTATGCCACCCGCTATCCAGAGGCAGTAGCGCTGTCTAACATAGAGGCAGAGACGGTTGCTGATGCCCTGGTTAGAATTTTTACTAGGGTCGGGTTCCCTAAGGAGATTCTCTCCGACCAGGGAACCCAATTCACCGCTGTGCTCACCCAGCAGCTGTGGAAGGTGTGCGGCATTAAGCCGTTACTTAGCTCACCCTACCACCCACAGACTAACGGTCTCTGCGAGCGCTTTAACGGTACCCTCAAGCAGATGCTGAGGACCTTTACAGACACTTGCAGAGACTGGGAGAGATTCCTGCCTCATCTATTATTTTCTTATAGAGAGGTGCCCCAGGAATCTACTGGGTTCTCCCCCTTTGAGCTGCTGTATGGGAGAAGGGTCCGCGGACCCCTAGATCTGATTAGAGGCCACTGGGAGGGGGAGACGGAGCAAGAGGGGACCCCCATTGTGCCATATGTTCTGGAACTCCGGGACCGCATGGAGAAACTGTCCCTGATGGTAAGGGAGAATCTCCAGATGGCCCAAGGGAGACAGAAGAGATGGTACGATCAGGGTGCCCGACAGCGGGTCTTCCAGGTTGGGCAAAAGGTATTGGTGCTCAAACCTGTGAAGGCCAACAAGATGCAAGCATCTTGGCAGGGCCCGTACCGAGTGGTAGCGCAGATCTGCGATACTACTTACTTGATAGCCAGCTGTACAGATGAAAGGGTTCAGAGATCCTTTCATGTGAACATGCTGAAAGAGTACCTGGTGCCCAAGAAAGACGGGACCACCCAGTTCTGTGTGGACTACAGGCGGCTCAACGAGCGGACCACCACTGACGCCTACCCGATGCCCCGGGTAGACGAATTGCTAGATCGTATTGCCAGGGGGCACTATCTGACCACCATAGACCTGTGTAAGGGCTACTGGCAGATCCCCCTGGCTGAGGATGCTATCCCCAAGTCGGCATTTGTCACCCCATTTGGTCTGTACCAATTTAAGGTCATGCCTTTTGGGATGAAAAATGCACCGGCTACCTTCCAACGGATGGTGGATAGACTCCTGGATGGCTTCCAAGAATTTGCCTGTGCCTACTTGGACGACATTGCGATTTACAGTGGGTCCTGGGAGGAACACCTGGTACATGTAGGGGTAGTGCTGGATAAAATTCGGGCCGCTGGCCTGACATTGAAGCCAGAAAAGTGCCATCTAGGTATGGCTGAAGTACAGTACCTGGGACACAGAGTGGGGTGTGGGAGCCAGAGACCAGAGCCAGCCAAGGTAGAGGCAGTGGCTAACTGGCCCACACCTACTACTAAGACCCAGGTATTGGCCTTCTTGGGGACGGCAGGGTACTACCGACGTTTTGTCCCTGACTACAGCGCTATCGCTAAGCCCCTGACAGACCTGACCAAGAAAAACTTGCCTAAGCAGGTCCTGTGGTCTCCGGCTTGTGAAGCTGCGTTCCAGGCACTGAAACAGGCTCTTGTGAATGCCCCTGTCTTGGCAGCCCCAGTCCCTAACAAACGCTTTCTCGTCCATACAGATGCTTCCATGTATGGACTGGGGGCTGTGCTGAGCCAAGTCGGGGAAGATGGAGGAGAACACCCTGTCGCATATCTCAGCAGAAAGTTGTTACCCAGAGAAGTGAGTTATGCGGCAGTGGAGAAGGAGTGTTTGACCTTGGTCTGGGCATTGAAAAAGTTAAGCCCCTATTTGTATGGACAAGAATTTTCACTTGTGACTGATCACAACCCACTCGTTTGGCTTAACCGGGTCTCAGGAGACAATGGGAGACTGCTGAGATGGAGCTTGGCCCTACAGCCCTACAATTTTACCATCAGCTACAGACCCGGTAAGCTGAACAGGAATGCAGATGGGTTGTCACGACAAACAGACGTTTCCCTCACCTCGTAGTCCGGTCATCCCCAAGTTGACCCGCCACAGGGTCAAGCCGGGTCTGCCGCAGTGTCCCACAAGGAGGGAGCCTTGTGACAGAACCATCTGTCTGCCTGGATTTTTACTACATTCGTCTGTTTGTCCCCCGTTCGTATGAATGGCTGGTTTCTATAGCCCAGCCATTCGAATGACTCTTTTTCCCGAACAAACCTGCCGAACGAACGGCCACCCAAGTGAGGAGTGTGCTGCTGGTTAACGAAGTGATCCCAATTAGAACGTTGTGGTTAACCGCAGACACTTCTCAATTAAACTGAATTCAGGGTGGTCGTCGTTCGTATGTCGACCACGAGGCAGCGGCCATTTTAAATCACGCGAACGCCCAGCGGTGTTTGGCTCTATTTCTATGGAACTGAAAACGGACACTTTTTCTGCTGAACACCGCTGAAACAACGGAACGCCTGGCTGCCTCCACGAAAGCATGCGAACACCGGCCGTTCGGGAGATTGAGAGCATACGAAAAGACTTAACCCAGATAGCCTTCCCATGGAGTCATTCGTATACCGAAAGACTGTAAGAACTTTGACTCCATGGCGATTGAACTATGTGCGTGGGATCTGAGCGCTATTCGCTAATAATATGCACTCAGATCCAGGCTATCTGGGGACATGTAATACGAATGGGAAATGTTCAGTTTTGATGTAGTTATATATTTTTATGTCTTTTATTATTTTATGTCTAAGATGGCGACTGGCTTTGTCCTGGAGTTAATTGAGTTACTTGGTAATTAACTCCAGGGCAGAGGGGAGGGAATCATAATGCACTGTGGGTAAAATCTGTGACTGTGTGTCTGAAATGTCCCTCTATCTGTCTGAAGTTTAAGTCTCCCATTTGGTCCCCTAGGGGAGTGTCCACCAGGTGGGAGACCTGCATAAATACGGGCAGGTAGCCCACAGTAAAACCAGATTCTGTTTGACCCTCAATGCGGAGCTTCTGTCTCGTTATTTGGGGGATTTCTTCTTCACGTTTAGAGACTGCTGGATGGAACGAAAGCCGCTTGGGGAATATTGCTGTTCGGCGGTTACCAGCAGTTCGTGTATTGCCGTTCGGGAGTTTGGAGCCGTTCACGGATCTCGATCGGGAGATTGCCGCTTCCCCTGCATTTGGTTCGTGTGTTACAGATTAATCGAACGGAGACTGTACTGCAGCCGGGGAAGGTCTACTAAACGGCGGTTTGGCTTAAAGGCACTGGAGGTGTCTTAACACTGACTAAGAAGAATTTACCTAAGCAGGTCCTGTGGTCTCCAGCTTGTGAAGCCGCGCTTCAAGCACTTAAACAGGCTCTTGTAAATGCCCCTGTCCTGGCTGCCCCAGTCCCTAACAAATGTTTTCTTGTTCATGCAGATGCTGTGCTGAGCCAGGTCGGGGAAGATGGAGGAGAGCACCCTGTCGCATACCTAAGCAGAAAGTTACTACCTCGGGAAGTGAGTTATGCGGCAGTGGAGAAAGAGTGTTTAGCCCTGGTCTGGGCACTGAAGAAATTGAGCCATTATTTGTATGGGCAGGAGTTTTCCCTTATAACGGATCACAATCCCCTTGTCTGGCTTAACCGGGACTCAGGAGACAATGGCAGACTGCTGAGGTGGAGTTTGGCACTGCAGCCTTACAACTTCACCATCAGCTACCAACCCGGTAAGCAGAATGGGAATGCGGATGGGCTATCCCGGCAAACAGACGTCCCTACTCCTTCCCAGTCCGGTCATCCCCAAGTTGACCCGCCAAATGGTCAAGCCGGGTCTGCCGGAGTGTTCCACAAGGGGGGAGCCGTGTGACAGACCCATCTGTATGGACTAAAAGTACTGTATTCATCTGTTTTGCCGTTTGCATGAATTTCCCTGTTCGTATGCTTTGTTTAAGGGAATGTCTTTTTTTTTTTTGTCGAACGGAACTACCGAACGGACGGCCACCCAGAAGAGAAGTGTGCTGCTGGTTAACCTATTGATCCCAAGTAGAACGTTGCGGTTAACCACAGACACTTCTCAATTAAAACCGAATACAGGGTGGTCGTCGTTCGTATGTCGACCACGAGGCGGCGGCCATTTTAACTATGCGAAAGCCCAGCGGTGTTCGACGGTTATTCCATGGAACTAAAAACGGACACTTTTTCAACCGAACACCGCTGAAGCCGTCGACCTCCCCTTCTCAATCGACAAAAGTATACGAATACCGGCCGTTCAGGAGATTTAATAACACGAATGGACTTAACCCAGATAGCCTTCCCATGGAGTCAATCGCTGTGGCAAACCTAGCCACTTGGACAAGAACTAGAGACTGTGCCTTTAAGGGTTGCCAATAGGTCGGGCGAGATATGCGCTTTACACTTATGTAGATGTTAATGTATTTTCTGCTTTGCCTGTACTGCTGTTTCCGCCGAATGCAAATGGCGGTTTTGTATGGGGATTTTCTTTTGTTTCACGAACGGCACTTTAGAAAGCCGTTCGTGAACCGAACGCGATACCCCCTAATAGCCCACACACTTAGAGGCGTGTGGCGCTAGTTAACCGATTGCAACATTGTTGCTATCGGTTATTAGAGGCTCTCCTGGGTGGCCGTCGTTCGACTACCGACCATGCGGCGGTCGACCATCTTGGATCCCTGGTTCTTCAGCGGGTCCGTGTCGTCGAACGCATAGCATTACCAATAGTTATTCGACGGCACGAACACCGCTGAGCCTCCAGGACGTTCGGGAGTTTCAGGACCAGGTTCACTAAAAGCAATCGGTTCTTTTCGTGGGTTTGGAAAGAAATGTGTTTTCTGTGCGGCGTTCGGTTATTTTAGCTGGGATCTGGGCGGCAATCTCACGAATGATGCGCCCAGACCCCAGCTATCTACCGAACGTCCATTCGTGTAAATCCACCGTATATTGTAACAGTTGTAGATTTTTGTGTGAATTGCCGGTTCTGCTGCACGAGGGGATAATCCCCTTAACGGTGCATTCTGGGAGGATGATCCCTCTCGTGCAGCGGTGCCTGATGGGAGAAATATGTTGTACTGTAAGTCCCCCATGTAGTCCCCTCTGGGAGTGCCCCTGGGGAGGAACTCAGGAAACCCCTTGCATGGGGACTTGTATAAATTGTCGTGCCGATTAAAGAATTTCAGTTGACAACCAAAACTGTGTCTCGTCCGGTTATTGGGAGGTTGGGGATATTGCCTTGGTGTTTTCAACGCTTGACTGTGGATTCGTTTCTGGACCAGCGGAATTCGTGGATTTTATATTGGCGTTCCGCTACAATTGGTGGCAAGCGACGGGATCCAACTCTACAGCCGAATACAGCGCATTCGAATGAAAGGAACAACCGAACGGAAAGGCAATTCGTATGAAACAAGCAGACGAAAGCGATCAGTGAATGGGGACTGATTACACGGCGTTAAAGAGACAGACGCTAAAGGAACTGCTGGAGGCTAGAGGGAAAAGCGCTAGCAACAAATCGAAGCCAGTACTGATTGCAGAGCTAATGGAGGGCGACCAGGCACACAGCAGCCCACCCCCACCTGCCAGAGAGGAAACACCATACCAGAGGGAACTGAGAACCCGGCTGGAATTTGTACCACAGCCAGTAAACCTGGACATTTTAACCGTGCTAATGGCCGACGTCCAGGACTACATTATGGCACAGCAACCCCAGAGGTCACCATCCAGGGCGGAATCCATCGTCAACTCATTCTGCCCTCCAACAAAGCAGAAAATACCGTACCAGGCATTTAAAGCATTCTGCGAGGAGAAGGATGAGATAGACGGATATCTGCAGGATTTCGAGAGGCTATGCGACCTGCACGACCTGGAACCGACCATGTGGGTACCCTTACTGGCAGGCAAGTTGGCAGGGCGAGCAGCAGAGGCTTACCGCGCTGTGCCCAGAGAGGACAGCAAAGACTACTTTAAAGTAAAAAGAGCAATCCTAGAAAGATATGCCATAACCCCAGAGGCATACCGACGGAAATTTCGGGGATTAAAAAAACCCGACAGAGATTCCCACGCAGAATGGGCGCATAAGCTGGACCAAGCTTCACAAGGGTGGATTCAGGCAAGTCAAGCCACCACCATGGAGGAACTGCGCCAACTCATCTTGCTGGAGCAATTCTTCAACGGTCTGTCACCAGAGGCACAGGAGTGGGTAAGGGACCGAAAACCTCTCACCCTCACAGCACCCGCCCGATTGGCAGACGAACACTTTGATGCCCGGAGACACCATGGGCTCACCAACAGGGGTCCCCTAAGACCGCCAATACAACAGCACCCAGCCAGCTCCACACCCGCCAACACTACCCCCTTCAGGCCACCACCAGGAAACCCCCCACCGCCAGGCCGCTACAATGGCAGGGCCAACATACAATGCCATACCTGCCGGCAGTGGGGGCATATGTCCCGGGAGTGCACCCAGAATCGTAGCAGGCAGGCGTGGAACCAGGTACGGCAGAATTCCGTTCCCAGGGCGGCGGCCCATTTCTACCACGCAGAACCTGACCATTCGGAGCTGACAAGTATACCAACCGAGGAACCATTGGGGGTTCTGTACGAGGTAATGTCTGTGCAAGCCACGGACAACCGGCAGCATCACCGCCAAGTTGTATTTGTGGGAGGGAAAGAAGTGCAGGGGCTGCAGGACTCGGGAGCCACCTTAACCTTAGTGGCCCCCCATTTAATTCCAGATACGGCCCACACTGGCGGATCAGTGGCCGTCCGGGTAGCAGGGGGAGCCATGTACCGGTTACCCACGGCCAAGGTGAATTTGAATTGGGGTGCTGGGGAGGGGGTTGTGGAAGTGGCCATAATGAAAAAGCTACCGGCCGATGTTGTTTTGGGGAATGACTTGGGCCAGATGACTTCTGCTTTCCTACCCCAGGCCCCGTCACAAGAGGCGCATCCGGTAACCACCCGGCAACAGGCTCGCACCACGGCATTCCCCGCACACTCTGAGGCTCAGGTAAGGAATCATGACCCCCCCTTGACAGGCATGACTTGGGACACCCCGTCCACATTTGAAGTAGAGGTGCAGACAGACCCCACACTGCAGGTATACCGAGATAGGGTAGATACGGACCAGGTGGGGCGGGAGGGAGAACAGTACAGGTGGGAGAAGAAGTTACTATACCGGGTGGCAGAAAGGGCAATAGGCAACTCGGTGACGCTCCAAACCAAGCAGTTAGTAGTGCCCCAGAAGTATAGGCAGGAGTTACTAAGAATCGCCCATGATATCCCTCTGTCCGGCCATCTAGGGATGACCCGGACCCGGTATTGCTTAACGCACGCATTCTTTTGGCCCGGGATTTCTAAAGACGTGAGGCAATATTGTACCTCCTGTGATGTGTGCCAGAGGGTAGGCAAGAGGGGGGACCGCCACAAGGAAAAACTGTGTCCCCTACCTATCATTGAGGAACCATTCAGCCGTGTGGCAGTGGATATAGTAGGGCCACTACCAAAACCCAGCCCTTCTGGGAAACGGTATATCCTGACCGTGGTGGATTACGCCACCCGGTACCCCGAGGCGATTGCCCTAACTAATATACACGCCGAGACCGTAGCTGAAGCCTTGATGAAAATATTCTCCCGAGTAGGGTTCCCACAGGAAATGGTCTCCGATAGGGGGACGCAATTCACGGCTGAGGTTACTCAGCAATTATGGAGGATATGTGGCATTAAGCCGATCATTAACTCCGCCTACCACCCGCAATCCAATGGATTATGTGAGAGATTCAACGGCACCCTAAAACAGATGCTCTGGACATTCGGAGAGACCCATAAGGACTGGGAACGATTCCTTCCCCATCTGTTGTTTGCATACAGAGAGGTACCCCAAGAGTCCACAGGTTTCTCCCCATTTGAGCTATTGTTTGGGAGAAGGGTCCGGGGGCCGTTGGATCTCATTAGAGACCATTGGGAGGGGGAGAGTAGCGCAGATGGGACCCCAATTGTACCCTACGTGCTGGCGTTCCGGGATCGCCTGGAGGAATTGACCCAGGCAGTGCGCACCAACCTCCAGGCCGCCCAACAACGACAGCGTCGTTGGTATGACAAGGGGGCCATAGACCGTAGTTTTCAAGTGGGACAGAAGGTGCTAATCCTTAAACCGGTCCGCACCGATAAACTGCAGGGCCCATACCAGGTGGTAGAGCAGAGATGCGATACCACCTATGTGATCGGCCCATGCTCCGGAGTAGGGAAGAGACGCATGCTCCATGTGAACATGCTCAAACCCTACCACGAGCGGACGGAGGACGTGGCAGCTATTTGCACGCCCGCCTCCGAAGATCAGGAGAACCTGCCCCTTCCAGATCTGTTAGAGCAGGAGGAGAAGAAGGAACCCTCCCAGGGGGTTCAACTGGGGGAGCGGCTAAGTCCTCAAGAGCGTATCCAGGTACAAGAACTGATAGCAACCAAGGGCGCCGCCTTTTCTAACCTACCTGGGTACACTCCACTAGCCACCCACCGAGTAGAAACCCCGGGACAGCTTCCCATGCGACAGACTCCCTATCGGATTCCGGAATCCGTGCGGGAACATATGAGGAAAGAAATTGAAGAGATGTTGCAGTTGGGGGTTATTGAGCACTCAGCCCCTGGGCATCGCCGGTAGTCCTGGTTCCCAAGAAAGATGGTACCACCCGGTTCTGCGTGGACTACCGGAGGTTGAACGACAAAACTGTGTCGGACGCCTACCCGATGCCTCGGATAGACGAACTGCTTGATAAGATGGCCAGAGGTCAGTATCTCACTACCATAGATTTGTGTAAGGGATACTGGCAAATTCCACTAGCCAAGGACGCCATTCCTAAGTCGGCGTTTGTCACCCCGTTTGGCTTGTACCAATTTCGAGTCATGCCATTCGGGATGAAGAACGCCCCCGCGACCTTCCAGCGGATGGTGGATCGGCTACTGGATGGGTTCCAGGACTATGCGTGTGCATATCTGGACGATATTGCCATATACAGTCCGACCTGGTCGGAGCACCTACAACACATAGGGGCAGTAATAGATAGGATTCAGGAGGCAGGGCTTACCTTGAAACCCAGCAAATGCCACATAGGGATGGCAGAGGTCCAGTACTTAGGACACCGGGTTGGTAGCGGGCAGCAGAAGCCTGAGCCCGCAAAGATTGAAGCTGTAGCCCAGTGGCCTACCCCTAGGACCAAAACCCAAGTCCTGGCTTTCCTAGGTACCGCAGGGTACTACAGAAAATTTGTACCCAACTACAGTGCCCTGGCCAAACCCCTGACTGATTTGATGAAGAAAAACCTGCCCCGGCAGGTCGTCTGGGCCCCAGAGTGTGAACAGGCATTCAATCAGCTGAAGACGGCTCTGACCAATGCCCCTGTCCTGGCTGCTCCTGATCCAACTAAACGTTTTCTTGTTCACACAGACGCCTCAATGTTTGGATTGGGAGCAGTACTGAGCCAGGTCGGAGCCGATGGCGGAGAACACCCCGTAGCGTACTTGAGTCGGAAATTGTTACCCCGAGAGGTGAGCTACGCCGCCATAGAAAAAGAATGCTTGGCCGTGGTGTGGGCCCTGAAAAAGTTACAGCCATATCTCTATGGGCAACCCTTTTCTTTGCTCACAGATCACAACCCGTTGGTGTGGCTAAACCATGTGGCTGGAGACAATGCCAGGCTGCTGCGCTGGAGTTTGGCGCTGCAGCCCTTTGACTTTACAATTCACTATCGCCCAGGGAAACAAAACGGTAATGCCGACGGGTTGTCCAGACAAACTGACCTTGAGAAATGATCTGTGAGCACTCCTCCGGACATCCCCAAGCCGATCCGTTGGGATCAGACTGTGTATGCCGGCTTGGTTCTGGGGGAGCATTGTGGCAAACCTAGCCACTTGGACAAGAACTAGAGACTGTGCCTTTAAGGGTTGCCAATAGGTCGGGCGAGATA
>OW240914.1:2282024-2297858 GCA_933207985.1 Pelobates cultripes | reverse complement strand
ACACAGAACCCCCCCAACACACTGCACCACAACCATATACAATACTTCCAAATATATATATATATATATATATATATATATACACACACACACACACACTACACTTTTTTTTTGTAAATATATTTTTATTTGATATGAAGGTTGCCTCGTTCAAATATGCGAGGAGGAGAGGGTGATGAACATGCAAACAAAAACTGGTGACGCGCAGATCACATTGTAACGTTGGAAACAGTGGTTTGTTGGACTCGCAGGTCCCATGAAACATATTCATTGGGTAGTATTTACACTTGGTGCGGTATATGATGGTATGGACCTACAGGTCCCCATGTACCTAGATTTAGTGCCCGTGGCAAGAGGTTTCGGGTCGCGTCGTGTATCAATGCGTGTTTGCGTGCTCGTGCCAGCGGCACGCCTGTCCTTAGGTGGTGGGTAGAGTAACGGTATAGTCGCCTTTGTGGCAAGTGCAGAGGCGGTTGTATCTCGCAGGCTTCTGCGTGATGCCGCCGTCTAAGAGGTCGGGGGAAACGTTGTCCAACTTGTGGTGTAGGAGTCGACGTTGTAGTGAGTTTTCGTCGCAGTTCGTGCGATCTGTAGGGGCGTGTGTGTATTGTGAGGGTTCTGTCTGTCGGGGGGTCGGGTTACTGTCGGGGTATGTCTTCGTCTGCGGTCGCTTGGTCCACGTATCTGAGTCTGTGCGCAAAGTCTTCTTTGGAGGTCGTCAGGAGCCAGTGTGACCAGATTTCTAGATATTTGTCAGAGGCGTTAGTGGCACACATGTTAAGTTCTTCCACTGCCCTAAGCTCTTCCATTTGGGCAAACCATGTAGTCAGTGGGGGTGTGACTGTCTGCTTCCAGAATTGTGGGAGCACCTGTTTGGCTACGTTTAACATTCGTATGGTTAGTGATTTCTTGTATCGTGATCTGGGGGTCTTCGTGTGGTGTAGGAGCATGGCCTCGGGTAGGAAGGGTGGTGGTGCATCAGAAAATGTTTGGAGGAAACCGTGTATGCCTTTCCAGAAGGGTCGGATGGCCTCACAGTCCCACCATAAGTGGAGAGTGGTGCCTATGCCAGTATTGCATCTCCAGCAAAGGTCTGAGTTGTCTGGGTTGATAGCATGGAGTGTGGTCGGGGTACAGTACCAATTTGTAAGGAGCTTAAATGCCGTTTCCTGTGTCTTGCTGAAGACTGAGCAGTGATGCGTTAAGTAGCACATCTTCTCCCAGTCTCCAGCAGTAAACGTTTTACCTAGTGTCTGTTCCCATTTCCCCATGAACTTCGGTAGCTCTGTTAGGGTTTCCCTCTGGAGTGTAGAGTATATGAGTGAGATCCCGTGTGGTTGGGGGTCTGGGTCCATGCATAGTCGTTCGAACGTGGTGGGATCTCTCGTCAGGGCTGTGCCACCTGGGAGTGTGCGTACATAACTTCTTAGTTGTCTAACTACACTCTTAACATACACACTTTGGATCCCCTATACACACACTAGATTACCTTACAGTACATTACAGTAGAGGGAGGTACAGTAAGTGCAGTAGGTATAGAGTGTATGTATATTTTATTTACATAGCACTAACAGGTGTACTCAGCACTTTACAGGTTACATTACAGTAGAGGGAGGTACAGTAAGTGCAGTAGGTATACAGTGTATGTATATTTTATTTATATAGCGCTAACGGGTGTACTCAGCACTTTACAGGTTACATTACAGTAGAGGGAGGTACAGTAAGTGCATGTGGTATACAGTGTATGTATATTATATTTATATAGCGCTAACAGGTGTACTCAGCACTTTACAGGTTACATTACAGTAGAGGGAGGTACAGTAAATGCAGTAGGTATACAGTGTATGTATATTTTATTTATATAGAGCTAACAGGTGTACTCAGCATTTTACAGGTTAAATTATAGTAGAGGAAGGTACAGGAAGTGCAGTAGGTATACAGTGTGTGTATATTTTATTTGTACAGTGCTAACAAGTGTACTCGGCGGCAGACCCTTTTTCAGTGCTCCCTGCGTGATCCTAGTGCCAGGAACATAGCGTGAGCGCATTTAACGATGTGCATGCTATCTACCATTTGGAGACAGTTCCAAGTGCTGGACACCAAAAATTAAAGTCGTGGCGGTCAGACATATCTGTACATAGTGGGCACTGGCTTTCCCATAACCAACCATTAAACCCCCCAATAAAGACAGGCACAATGTTGGATGAAACAGACCACAGCATTTATTTAAAACACATACAGGTGATTCTCGAAAAATTAGAAAATCGTGTAAAAGTTCATTTATTTCAGTAATGCAACGTAAAAGGGGAAACTACAGGGAGTGCAGAATTATTAGGCAAGTTGTATTTTTGAGGATTAATTTTATTATTGAACAACAACCATGTTCTCAATGAACCCAAAAAACTCATTAATATCAAAGCTGAATATTTTTGGAAGTAGTTTTTAGTTTGTTTTTAGTTATAGCTATGTTAGGGGGATATCTGTGTGTGCAGGTGACTATTACTGTGCATAATTATTAGGCAACTTAACAAAAAACAAATATATACCCATTTCAATTATTTATTATTACCAGTGAAACCAATATAACATCTCAACATTCACAAATATACATTTCTGACATTCAAAAACAAAACAAAAACAAATCGGTGACCAATATAGCCACCTTTCTTTGCAAGGACACTCAAAAGCCTGCCATCCATGGATTCTGTCAGTGTTTTGATCTGTTCACCATCAACATTGCGTGCAGCAGCAACCACAGCCTCCCAGACACTGTTCAGAGAGGTGTACTGTTTTCCCTCCTTGTAAATCTCACATTTGATGATGGACCACAGGTTCTCAATGGGGTTCAGATCAGGTGAACAAGGAGGCCATGTCATTAGATTTTCTTCTTTTATACCCTTTCTTGCCAGCCACGCTGTGGAGTACTTGGACGCGTGTGATGGAGCATTGTCCTGCATGAAAATCATGTTTTTCTTGAAGGATGCAGACTTCTTCCTGTACCACTGCTTGAAGAAGGTGTCTTCCAGGAACTGGCAGTAGGACTGGGAGTTGAGCTTGACTCCATCCTCAACCCGAAAAGGCCCCACAAGCTCATCTTTGATGATACCAGCCCAAACCAGTACTCCACCTCCACCTTGCTGGCGTCTGAGTCGGACTGGAGCTCTCTGCCCTTTACCAATCCAGCCACGGGCCCATCCATCTGGCCCATCAAGACTCACTCTCATTTCATCAGTCCATAAAACCTTAGAAAAATCAGTCTTGAGATATTTCTTGGCCCAGTCTTGACGTTTCAGCTTGTGTGTCTTGTTCAGTGGTGGTCGTCTTTCAGCCTTTCTTACCTTGGCCATGTCTCTGAGTATTGCACACCTTGTGCTTTTGGGCACTCCAGTGATGTTGCAGCTCTGAAATATGGCCAAACTGGTGGCAAGTGGCATCGTGGCAGCTGCACGCTTGACTTTTCTCAGTTCATGGGCAGTTATTTTGCGCCTTGGTTTTTCCACACGCTTCTTGCGACCCTGTTGACTATTTTGAATGAAACGCTTGATTGTTCGATGATCACGCTTCAGAAGCTTTGCAATTTTAAGAGTGCTGCATCCGTCTGCAAGATATCTCACTATTTTTGACTTTTCTGAGCCTGTCAAGTCCTTCTTTTGATCCATTTTGCCAAAGGAAAGGAAGTTGCCTAATAATTATGCACACCTGATATAGGGTGTTGATGTCATTAGACCACACCCCTTCTCATTACAGAGATGCACATCACCTAATTTGCTTAATTGGTAGTAGGCTTTCAAGCCTATACAGCTTGGAGTAAGACAACATGCATAAAGAGGATGATGTGGTCAAAATACTGATTTGCCTAATAATTCTGCACTCCCTGTAATATGAGATAGACGCATTACATGCAAAGCAAGATAGTTCAAGCCGTGATATGTCATCAGGCTCAGAAACCCTTTGCTTAGAGTGGGACACTGTGAGCCTGGAATATTGCACTTTTTCACAATATTCTAATTTACTGAGATTGTGGATTTGGGATTTTCATGAGCTGTAAACCATAATCATCGCACTTATGACAAATCACGGCTTTAACTCTCTCGCTTTGCATGTAATGCGTCTATCTCCTATATTAGTTTCCCCTTTTACGTAGCATTACTGAAATAAATGAACTTTAACACGATATTCTAATTTTTCGAGTATCACCTGTAAATACGGTATGACACATCCAACTTCGTTATAAAACTATAAATACATAACCAACCGATCAATAAATTAACATATAAATAGCAACCACACGACGTCAAACAGTATATTTACTTTAATCAAAAACATCCTTCCCAAACAAACTAACACCGCCAAAGGCTCTCACAACCCCCTTCGTCATAACAAATTCCCTTTTCCTTTAATGCCCTCCACCAGCGGTTTTTAGCTCAGTGGGGCACGTCCATAATGCTCCCTGTAGCGGAGCTGCAATATTAAATTCCACGATCTCCGCTGGTAAAGAAGGTAATCCACAGTCAAGCGATGAAAAGTAAGGCAATATCCCAAATCCCCAAGTAACTGGACGAAACACAGTTCTGGGTTTTTATTCACAGCTCCAGTATTTATGCAAGTTCCCATGCAAGGGGTTTCCCTACTGACATAGCAGGGGTAACACAGTAGGGCACTACATGGGGGACTTAGCAATCTGGACATTTATCCCATCAGGCACTGCTGGACAAGAGGGATTTTCCCACTGGAATACACCGTTAAGTGGATTATCCCTCCGTGCAGCAGAACCGGCATTTTACATTTAGATACATAACTTTAACAATACTTAGTCCATTTAAACAAACGGACGTTCGGTAGATAGCTGGGTTCTGAGTGCACATTTCGTGGGAACACCACTCAGAACCCAGCTAAAACAACCGAACGCCGCACGAAATACACTTTGCCATTGAGTTCGCACAAAAGTACCCAACACCGATGGGGAACCACAATAGCAAAAGACCGGAGCTCCCGAACAGCCTGGAAGTCCAGCGGTGTTCGCGCTGTCGAGTAGCCGTTTTCAGTTCCACGCGCTCGACGACCAAACACCGCTGGTGAGACAAAGGATCCAAGATGGCCGACCGCCGCGTGGTCGGTAGCCGAACGACGGCCACCTAGGAAAATCTCTAATGTTGCAATCGGTTAATGAGCGCCACACGTCCCTCTATGTGTGGGCTATTAGGGGGTAGCTCATTCGGTTCACGAACAGTCAGTAAAGTCACTGTTCGTGAAACGAAACACATGAATGCTAGCGGCTTTCGGCTGCTAGCATACAAATTCCATGCACATCACAGTATCACCCAAGGTTACACATACATTACAGCGGTTATTACAGACTACCTTTTTTATACATATAGTCCAGCATCCTACAAGTGGCTAGGTTTGCCAAACTCCCCACCAGCAATCTTTTAGCTCAGTGGGGCACGTCCATAATGCTCCCCACCAGCCGTCTTTTAGCTCAGTGGGACACGTCCATAATGCTCCCCACCAGCCCACTTTTAGCTCAGTGGGACACGTCCATAATGCTCCCCACCAGCCGTCTTTTAGCTCAGTGGGACACGTCCATAATGCTCCCCACCAGCCCGCTTTTAGCTCAGTGGGATATGTCCATAATGCTCCCCACCAGCCCGCTTTTAGCTCAGTGGGACGCGTCCATAATGCTCCCCACCAGCCCGCTTTTAGCTCAGTGGGACACGTCCATAATGCTCCCCACCAGCCCGCTTTTAGCTCAGTGGGACACGTCCATAATGCTCCCCACCAGCCCACTTTTAGCTCAGTGGGACACGTCCATAATGCTCCCCACCAGCCCGCTTTTAGCTCAGTGGGACACGTCCATAATGCTCCCCACCAGCCCACTTTTAGCTCAGTGGGACACGTCCATAATGCTCCCCACCAGCCCGCTTTTAGCTCAGTGGGACACGTCCATAATGCTCCCCACCAGCCCGCTTTTAGCTCAGTGGGACACGTCCATAATGCTCCCCACCAGCCCGCTTTTAGCTCAGTGGGACACATCCATAATGCTCCCCACCAGTCCACTTTTAGCTCAGTTGGACACGTTCATAATGCTCCCCACCAGCCCGCTTTTAGCTCAGTGGGACACGTCCATAATGCTCCCCCCACCAGCCAGCTTTGAGCTCAGTGGCACACGTCCATAATGCTCCCCACCAGCCGCTGTTTGCCATAAGAGACAGGGCAGGTTTACACCCGGCCATTATCTACCTTAATATTCTACCTGTAAAACCATCTCCCAACCTAATTGGCAAGGTCATGGCCCCGCCAGCTCTAACGGTAAACCATGACCGGTGTATAGTCGTCATATGGGCAGTCGGACTCCAGGACAACCCTCCCACATACCTAACCCAATAACGCACTGACACTCGGGTATATGGGAAAATTTGTCCACAGCTTTATTAAACAATCTTCAATAATAATAACAATATATTCATTATAACATAATAATAATAACTTAACAAATAAACATGGGTCATTGCCCCCCATACTCCGCCCTCGCATCCGAATCCTTCTGTTAATATAAAAGGCAATGACCCCCATATAAATAACACATATATATAACATATACCAACATTATTCCAACATACCAACTTAAAGTGCCAAACATAAATTAACCATGACAGGGGTATACCCGGATACCCCTACCCCACCAGGTTCTGAGCAACTGACAGGACTCGAAACCTACAAACCACCAATGACCACAGTTTTCCATTTCTGTCACGTTCATCCTAGGGAGCCTATTCCTTCTCCTTCAGCTCCCTATCCCGCCACAAGCTCAGACCTTGATCCCTTAAGCTGTCTGAGCTCCGCCACCCTGAAGAAATAGCGCTTAATGCATTCCTTCCTGCCAGCCCAAGTTCAGGAGATCCCAACCCACCGCCGAGAGATGGACACCATCCGAGCGGTAGTACCCCGGCAACCCGCCTTCCAACACGCCATGTCGCACTACCACTCCCCCCACTTTCTTCACAAAACTCGGCCGACCGCACCTGGGGGTTACTGCACCGTCTCCAGCCGAGCTGCATGACCCAGACCAGTGCCGCCTGGACCTACCTACCATTCCCTCAGACCCCAAGGTCCTAACTGGTGAAGGACTACCACTACCATGTCCTGAACCAGACCCCCCCTAATACTACGCACCTCCAACTGGCCCCACTCCTGGGGCGAAACCCCGACCCCCCAGGCGTGCCCCACGCCTAGCCTCTCCCTGCACCCCCATAACCGGAGCGTCCCAAACCCAGAGGCCTACTCCCAACTCCCCCACATGACCCACTCACTACCTGAGGAGACCCTCGCTGACCCCTTATGATACCTAGCCCCCCCAACCCCGGAGGCCTGCCCCCCTTAGTGATCCCAGCACTACCCTGGGCCCTCTCTGCCAACCCCACTCCCTAACTGGAGATTCCCACCTGTCCACCTCCTGCCTCTGCCACCTCTGCACTTGCCTGTTGTCCCAGGGGCTGGCCGCATGTCCTCCCGATTCCGGCCCCATCATCAGCAACCACCGACAGGGTAGGAGTCCACCTGGGCCGCCCCTCCGTGCCCCTGGACCTTCCAGGGGACCATCCGCGCACCTCCACCTCGGGAGCCGCGACGCCACTGTCCACCTGCCGCCGGGCACTGCTCCGAGGCCCCGGCCGCTCGCGGGGAGGCGGGGCCTCAACCACTTGGCTACCAGGCCTGCTGCCGCTCACTACGGATACCCCAGGACCTCCTGGATCGCCTTTACCGGGCCCCGCGCAAGGACTTAGCCTTCGCCGTCCCGTGCCGCCACCACCGCCAGGGTCGGTCCCAACTGGACCCGCAACCAGTCAGCACCTTGGAATCTCGCCGCCGACCGGATCCCCTCCAACAGCCGCTCCACGTCGTCCATCAGCCCTGCAGAAAGACAAAAGAGGGAAAAAATCCTATGTGGCAAACCTAGCCACTGGTAGGATGCTGGACTATATGTATAAAAAGGTTGTCTGTAATAACCGCTGTAATGTATGTGTAACCTTGGTTGATACTGTAATGTGCATAGAATTCGTATGCTAGCAGCCGAAAGCCGCTAGCATTCATGTGTTTCGTTTTACGAACAACGACTTTACTGGCTGTTCGTGAACTGAATGAGCTACCCCCTAATAGCCCACACATAGAGGGACGTGTGGCGCTCATTAACCGATTGCAACATTGTTGCAATCGGTAATTAGAGATTTTCCTAGGTGGCCGTCGTTCGGCAGTCGGCCATCTTGGATCCTTTGTCTCACCAGCGGTGTTTGGTCGTCGAGCGCGTGGAACTGAAAACGGCTACTCGACGGCGCGAACACCGCTGGACTTCCAGGCCATTCGGGGTCTTTCGCTATTGTGGTTCCCCATCGGTGTTCGGTACTTTTGTGCGAACTCAATGGCAAAGTGTATTTCGTGCGGCGTTCGGTTGTTTTAGCTGGGATCTGAGCGGTGTTCATACAAAATGTGCACTCAGACCCCAGCTATCTACCGACTGTCCAATCGTTTGAATGGACTAAGTATTGTTAAAGTTATGTATTTAAATGTAAAATGCCGGTTCTGCTGCACGGAGGGATAATCCACTTAATGGTGTATTCCAGTGGGAGTATCCCTCTCGTCCAGCAGTGCCTGATGGGAGAAATGCTCAGAATGTTAAGTCCCCCATGTAGTCCCCTACTGTATTACCCCTGCTATGTCAGTAGGGAAACCCCTTGCATGGGAACTTGCATAAATACTGGATGCTGTGAATAAAAACCTCAGTTGACTCCCAGAACTGTTTCGTCCGGTTACTGGGGGATTTGGGATATTGCCTTACTTTTCAGCGCTTTACTTTTGATTACCTTCTGTACCAGCGGAGATCGTGGGATTTAATATTGCAGCTCCGCTACACCCTACCAGGCCAAATCCGTGAACACAAAAGTGAACACAAACTCGGCCAGGTAGGAAATTAGAAGTGAGTTCACTTAAAATGGCTGCCTATTTAAATATCCCAGCCCACTTACCCATAACTCCATACTTCCTTCCCTCCTCCTATGCCCGCCTCCTAACTCCCGTCAAGGCCCTTTTCCGCTTAGCTGTGCTTTGGCTACATGGGGCTACAGGATCTAAAAGAAGGGAGGACGGGCGAAAAACTGTTGCCGGCGCGGATCCCAAGTGACAATGAGGTAAGCTTAATTAGACACCACCCCTTCCTCACATACAACACTCCCACACAGGCATGACAGCTAATCAAAGCTCACCCATTTCCACACTCATACATGCACTATCTCCCTTAGTCCTGGACCTGAAAATGGGACAATTGGGAGTCCTGCAGTATGTATATTGTGAAGATTTCTGCTAATCGGGGAGTATTCCATTTAGCATTAATGTGGAATCCCATGTCCCAGGACAAATATAGAATGAATATTCCTTTTTGTCGTGTTTAATTATTTATTGACGCAGTTTATGTTCTTTCGGATAAACCTCTTAAACGTGAAAGAAAAATGTAAGCAATTTATAATATTTTTGGCAGATAAATCACCGCTACTGCAGCATGTATATACCTAACTGTGTACATCACTGTGCCAGGAGCAGCATGTATATACAGTGAGCAGGGCCAGATTAAGAGCACAGTGGGCCTGGTGCTGACAAATATGATGGGCCTAATTACAGAATCTTATCGACCATAGACACTAAAACAGTCATACCTCTCAAGCGTCAAGTATCTAATTGAGATGGTGTTGGAGGGAAACTCAAAGGATGCAGCTTTAAGAAAACACATACTCTATGCTAATCTCTCTGTAATTTATGCTTTCATCTTTCAAGTAAATCCATACCCCCTAACAGCAGTGTCCAGTGAAACAGGAAGTCAATGGGTGGGGTAAAAGGGTGGGCCACTGATGCGAATCACGTGACCAGAAAGGTGAACATGCCCCAAAAGGGGGCATGTCTGTCCAAAGAATTGTTAGGTCAGCCTGGAGTGAATGCATGACATGTGCACAGTCGTTATTCGGCATGTGCTAAAACCTTAATAAAATAACTTTGTGACACCATTTCTGTTGGAGTATAAAGTCCACAGCTTTATTAAAAATTTTAATTCAACAATTTAACAATTTAGGGTCATTGTCACAAGTATTCATTATGTCCGACCTTCTTGCCCAATACCCCCGACAATGACCCTACCAAATAACATTAATAAAACATTCCAATAATACATAACGTTTAACCCATGGCCTACCAAAGAGGCCCCATAACCATATGTTTAACTGTAGGGGTGTACCCAGACACCCCTACACCCCCAGATTCGTAGCCACCAACGAGCTAGAACCTACAAACCATTTTCCACTCCGGCATAGTCCAGCCTAGACGTTGGCCTGCCCACTTCCTATTCCACCTAAATCCTCTTTAACCCAGGCCCTATTCCGCCACAGCACATGACTTGACCCCCTCAAGAACATGAGCGACCCCCACCACACAAAAACAGGGCCTGTGCAACACCATCCTGAAAACCCAAATTAAGTAAATCCAATCCCACGTCGGATTGATGAACCCCATCCTTCCTAAAATACCCGGGCAGCATACATTCCAACTCCTTGTGACGCACAACTACGCCACCCATCCGCCTCACGAAAACCGCCATGGTCTTATTGACCTTACCCCTACTTCGCGCTATCGCAGCTGAATCCCTGGCGTGTCTCCAATTAAAGCGAGGCACCATTTCGGACCAGACCACTACCACGCCAGGAACCAGCTTGCGTAGCCGATCCAGATCCCTCTTCATCCTCCTCAACAGTTCCCGCTGCGGGGTCAAGCCTAAGTCGTTCCCCCCACCATGAACCAGAATTACGTTAGGGACTGACCCCCATGCCAGTCTATTGAACAGTTCCTTACTGATGCTCTGCCAACCGAAACCCCGGAAACCCAACCAAGTGAGAACCACCGTCTCCACCGGGAAGCCCAGTTGTGCTCCGTCTCTTCTCATCGAGGCCCTCCTCCGCGCCCAATAAACGTAGGAATGTCCGATCAGCCATACCAAATGACCTAAAAGAAATAGAACAGTGAACAGCAGAGCCCTTAACAATCAACGCCCCAGTCCCCTTTTACACCAACTTATCCGGTCTAACGTATGAGCGGAACCGAATGGACTCCCATCTTCCTATCCGTTTGATCCGCTCGTCCCCCAGACCTAACCGAGCCGCCTCCATTGCGGCCTCAATTCTAGACGAATGTGTCCCAAAATGCATGGGTTCCAAGCCCAGCTTACCCAATCCTGCACGAAATATCCTAACGAACTGAAAACGGGACAAAGCCTTACCGTCAGTATGGATGAAGAAACAGCCTTCCTTCTCGGGGCGGACTTCCAAGAATTCGGCACCACAAGCCACTGGGCAAACCCTAGACCCTGGCAATTTGAACAATGTTACCAAGCTTCCTTTGCCGAATATGTCCGTCTTTGAGCGGCACAACTTAACCTGTACCTTATCTTCACCAATGGTTACGTCCCCTAACCGAATCCCACCAACCCCTGCTTTGTTGGTGCTAAGCAGCTCCCCAATAAGGAATGCCCCGAAGAATGCCCAGACAAACGCCCCGGAAAACAACACAACTTCATATTTGGAGTAACATAATGCTGGTAGAGCCTCCACTAGTCCTTGCAGCACCGCGAATGACACTGGCCTCCTCGTATCCACCGATTTCTTACCCCTCCGAAAACCTCTTATGGCTTGCCTGACCAAGAAATGTTTCGTTATATCCTCCCATCCATTAAACTTAAATAGGAAGGCCAACACCGACATGTGCCTGTAAACCATAGCTGGTGAAGCCTTCCTGGAAAAAAGTCGACACAGCACCCATAACAGTATATCTAACCGATGTTCCTCTGAACAGTCCCCTCCCACTTGTGCCACCGATTCTTCCCATTCATGCCAAACCTTCACATATGCCGCCCAGGTGCCTGGTGCCAGGGAACTCTTTATGAACTCCCCAAGCATGATGTCCCGAGCTGCCACATTTCCGCCGGACATGCCAATCCTTCATCTTGTGCCTCCGGCGCTGCTTCCCGAAAACGTTCCCACTGTGAACGAGACAGCGCGTCAGCCACTATATTCAAGAAACCTGAAACATGCCTTGCCCTGAACACTATATTGCTAGACATACATAGAAGTACCAAGTGCCTTAATAACCGTATCACTGCAGGAGATGATGTCGACAACCCATTGATAGCCTGGACCACTGCCATGTTATCTGAGTAAAATACTACTTTTTTGTTTGCGAGCTGTTTTCCCCATAACGCCACCGCTACCACCACCGGGAAAAATTCTAGGAACGCGAGGTTCCTTATCAGCGAGCTCATCTTCCACTCCGCCGGCCACTCCTCGGCGCACCATTGTCCCGCTAAATAAGCCCCAAACCCCACGCTCCCGGAGGCGTCTGTAAACAAGCCAATGTCCTTGGAGGATACTCCCAGCTCCCGAAAAAACACAATACCGTTAAATTCCCTTAGAAACCTTTTCCAAACCCCCAGGTCCGCTCTCATATCCGCCGAAACTTTTACGTAATGATTCGGCAACCGCACACCGCTCGTCGCCTGGGCCAGCCGTCGACAAAAAACTCTGCCCATTGGAATCACCCTGCATGCAAAATTAAGACTCCCCAATAGTGACTGCAGCCCTCGCAAAGTCACTTTTCTCGCATGCCACGCCGTGTCCACTAGCTGACAAAGCTTAAGTAGCTTGTCCGCGGGCAGTCTGCATTCTCCTTTTACAGAGTCAATCTCCAGGCCGAGGAAACTAAGGCATGAGGTGGGGCCAACCGTCCTATCCCCTGCCAAAGGAACCCCAAAAGAGTGTGCTATCCATTGAAACACCCTCAATATCTGGCCACATCGCTCAGATCCTTCCGGCCCTACACACAAGAAATCATCGAGGTAATGCACGATTGATCCCCCAGCCGACTCCCGTCGTACCACCCATTCCAAAAAGGTGGTATCTTTTCGAAATAGGAACACGAGATGGAACAGCCCATTGGTAAACACAGATCTATGAAGAAACCCCCTTCGAAGAAGCACCCCAAAAGGTGGTGACAACCCGGATGAATGGGGATCAGCCGAAATGCTGCCTCCACGTCCACCTTTGCCATCAGTGCACCGTGTCCCGCTCTCTGAACCAACTCGACCGCATGATCGAATGGTGAATAGGATACGGAACACAGCGCCTCGTCGATATAATCATTTAGTGATGACCCCGTGGGTGCGATAAGTGATGTATCAGGCGAAATTTCCCTTCCTCCTTTTTAGGGACCACACCCAGCGGAGACACCCTTAAATCTTCTATCGGCGGGGATGGAAACGGCCCTGCCATCCTCCCCATCTGGACTTCCTTCATTAATTTTTCCCGCACTACCCCCGGGTGGTCCCGGACTGATTTAAGGTTTGCACACATGGTTCCCGGACCTTTGACCTTGAATGGGATAACAAAACCCTCTGTAAACCCCCGCCATAAAAACCTCGCCTCTTCCTGGTTACCGTACTGCCTTAACTATGGCAGCATCGCGCCGACCTTCACCGGCGACGTTCCCAGTCGCCACCGCCATGGCTGTTGTCCCTGCTGCACCCCCGAAGTTAGATTTTCCTTTTTTAAAATACCTGTTGACTCCATGATTTCCCCCGCATCCGGAACATTCATGTTTAAATCTACACGATGCCCCCCATTTGCACTGCCCTTCATTGTACAGCCAACAGAACCCCTTCTTCTGTCCGGCCGGTACAGCACTTCCCGTGGCCGTACCGGCCGTCCCTTGAAAGGGCGCATTTTTCTGGGCCATCATTATTCTCATCCATAAAGGCAGGTCCATCTGATCCCACCTCATAATAGGATTCGCTGCCAACCGTTGGCGGAATTGTTCGTCGTACCGCCACCATGCTAATCCCCCATAAGTCCTGTAAGCGTCCCCTATCCCGTCCAAATAACAAAACAGCTGCGAACATCGTTCTGGGTACTTTTCCCCGACTACGCTCGCCAAAATACAGAAGGCTCTGAGCCAATTCCCAAAAGTCTTGGGTATCTTCTGATGCCGCCGCTTTTTTCCTCTTCTTTTTTGGCGTCCTTCTTATCCTCTTCCTTCAAGTCGAGAAATTCCTCGAGTGGAAGTAAGGAGAAGATTTCCATGAATTCCCCCTTCCCAATTTTTTCTTTTACCTCCGCTTTCAGGTGACATCCTAGTGGTCCCGCGAAGGACACATGCACGTTTTGCCGTGCCACGTCCGCTATCACACCACCCCCGACCGCCTGTTGGCCAGACCCGACTGCCTTTCCGGTTCCCGACTCACCGTCCCCCGTTTTGACGGCACCCGACTTGTGTGTCACCATCCTCTCCGCCCCTTGTTCTTTATCTCCCCTGTCCTCTGGCAACCATACCCTACCAAACTGCGGGGTTGACCCCTCATCTCCCGCCCAGGAGTTAATGAAAGATTTTAAGCAACCCAATAAGGACCCAGTGTGTGGTGTACTTCGTGGCCGGCCACGGGGTTGCTGTCCTTCCGTCCGCCTTTTCAGGCTCCGGAGACTCCTGTTGCCGCCGACTCCTTTCCGCCTGGCCTCTCCTCGGGACCGTAGGTGTCACACTCCTCGACCTGCCGGGAAAATATAACCTGGGTAGTCTGTCCACGTGTTGTCCTACCTGCCTTTCCTCCCGGCGTTCCTTCCTCCTGTCACTATCGCTACGCTGTCTCGCTGCCTGATCGTCCCGGCCGTAAGACCTCCTCTGCTGGTCCTTTAAACTCCCGCCAGATGAACTGGAAGCACTGCGCCTACATCTTAGCCTCTGTTCCCTGGTGCATGACCTCTGCCTGCTCCGGTGGCTCCTGGACTGGCTTCTGTCCCTGCTCCTCCCCTGCTCTGCTGACCTCCTCTGGGTGCTGCTCCTGTCCCCTTCACTGCGCCGCTCACTACTCACTCCTCGCCTCCTGGCCCAGCTCCTGTCCTGCTGCGCCTGAGAGCGGCCCATAGGGGGCTCCCGCTCGCCTCTGACCCCTCTGCATGTCTCCTTCCTCCTCAGCCCCTGCGGCTCCTCCATGTCCCTGCAACCTCCTGTCATCCCGGAAACTTCCTGAGGGCAGGGATTCACCCCCCCTCGCAATTCCCGTCTGCCCGGAGACGCTGCTGCCCCTGTCACTGCTACCTGTCCTGGACCTATTCCCTGTGAGGGTTAAGCCCGTCCCTGACCTGCCATCTGCCTCTCCACCTGTCACCTGAGGGGGTGCTGGCGTTGAGCTGTCCTCAAGCACCCCATCCTCCTGCCCCTCAGTATCGCCACTAGGGGTGGACTCACCGGGGCGCTGAGGTTCCGGACCGTCGCGGCCCTGCTGCCTGGCTGCCATCCCAGCTGTACAGGATCCAGCCGTGTCCTTCTGCCTCCCGCCCGCGGACTTGCGGCGGGGCCTTCTCCCACCGGCGGGCTTCCGACTAGCGCCCGCCCGGCGCACTCCGACTCTTGAGGCCCGTCCTTCTGCCTGGGCCGCCTTTTCCCCACTTTGTGGCGCTGGGCTTCTCCTCCTCCTCGCCGCTGGCGGTGCTCCCGGGCTGAGTCGTTGGGGCGGACGTGTCCTCCTGGTCGGCCTCCTCACTGACACCGCAGTGGGGGGAGCAGACGTGCTCGGGACCCCCAGTTGATCCTGCAGCCACGCCATCCCCTTCTCTTCCACCATTCTTCTCACACCGGCCAAGATTTCTTCGGCGGAAGCCATCCCTGCAAGAAAAAGAACAGACCACACAAACCTGACAAGTATCAAGTAAGTGTGATTTTGATTAAAAAGGACAGTTCACCAAAATGGCTGTTATT
>OW240914.1:2262273-2274051 GCA_933207985.1 Pelobates cultripes | reverse complement strand
GTAATAGGAGGAGTTATAGAGAGGGTTATATGGAGTAATAGGGGGAGTTATAGGGGAGGTAATATGGAGTAATAGGAGGAGTTATAGGGAGGGATATATGGAGTAATAGGAGGGGTTATAGCAAGGGATATATGGAGTAACAGGAGGGCTTATATGGAGTAATGGGAGGAGTTATAAAGAAGCATTGGAAATTTAGAGAGGGAAAGATTAATGTGAAGAACCGGAGAAGGTGTATCCTAAATGTAGTTACCATTTCCCTATTTATCTAATGAATTGCGGGTGTTACCAGGATGAAAGTCTCACCGCTAGAATCTTGTCCCCAATCTGAAGACGCATGTCCTTATGTGCTGCTCCCCCCTCGATAATCTTGGTGACGTAAATACTGTTATCTCCGGGAATGTGCTGGTTACCGACTCCCCCTGCAATACTGAACCCAAGACCTGTTTGTAGACAATGTGAGGAAAACAAGTCAGTGCTCACAGGAAACACACAGTTTGTACATTTTGCCAAAAACACATCATTAGAGCCTGTCAACTGCCAGGGGTTCATCTTTTTCAATTATTGTTTACTCCCAGCAAGTTGATACGGTGATCCTAATGTGGAGCCACAGGGCCCACGTGCAAGAATCAAAGAAGGGGCCCCTCATCACCCCTCATTACTCATCCCTAAATGGGACGTGTGAACTGGCTAATTCTGTGGTTATGTGGGTGTTGGCTAAGTGTAGTTGTGTGGAGGGCTTAGTTGAGTGTGACTGTATGAGAAGATTGGCCGAGTGTGGCTGTGTGTGAGGGCTGGCTAAGTGTGTCTGTGTGTGAGGGCTGGCTGAGTGTGACTGTGTGTGAGGGCTGGCTAAGTGTGTCTGTGTGTGAGGGCTGGCCGAGTGTGACTGTGTGCGAAGGCTGGCTGAGTGTGAGTGCGTGTGAAGGCTGGTTCAGTGTGACTGTGTATAAGGGATGGCTGAGTGTGAGTGTGTGAAGGCTGGCTGAGTGTGACTGTACGAAGGCTGGCTCAGTGTGACTGTGTATAAGGGCTGGCTGAGTGTGAGTGTGTGCGGGCTGGCTGAGTGTGAGTGTGTGCTGGCTGGCTCAGTGTGACTGTGTATGAAAGCTGGGTCAGTGTGACTGTGTGCGAAGGTTGGCTCAGTGTGACTGTGTATAAGGGCTGGCTGAGTGTAAGTGTGTGCGGGCTGGCTCAGTGTGACTGTGTATGAGGGCTGGGTCAGTGTGACTGTGTGCGAAGGTTGGCTCAGTGTGACTGTGTATGAGGGCTGGGTCAGTGTGACTGTGTATGAGGGCTGGGTCAGTGTGACTGTGTGCGAAGGTTGGCTCAGTGTGACTGTGTGCGAAGGTTGGCTCAGTGTGACTGTGTATGAGGGCTGGCTGAGTGTGAGTATGTGAAGGCTGGCTGAGTATGATTGTTTGTGGTCCTCTTCTATGAAGGGATTAACTATCCCAAATCCAGTTCTGCCAAGAAGAGTGTAACGGACCCTCCCTCAATCGATGCTCCTAGTGCTTACCAAGGACCATCGGCACCGCACCAGACACCATAAGCACTGCAGACCCCACGAACCACCGCAGCTTTGTTGGGGTCTTGCCGTCTCCTCCATCCTGGACCTACGACAAGGCTCCAGGCTCCAGTGTGTGAACCTCTCTTCCTTCAGAGAGCGAAGCAGGAACAGCTCTTAGAAGAGCTAGTGATTAGCATCCAGGGGATATAGCAGTACCCAGGGGAGGGCTGGCAGCCTTAGGCCTGGGGGGCAAAACCAGTCAAGTGGCCCATTGCACCACCAAATCAGTTCACCATCCATGCCCACCTTTTCCTGGTTTTATAACGGATATTGATGTTATGCTAATCAGTAGCTCTTTGCTATACCCGCTCCTTCACGGCTCTGACTTTCAATGTTGTCAGAGCGCAGGCTGAGAATCTCTGAGCCTGTGCTCCGACTCACTAACTGAGCACCGGAACCACGAGGGAGAGGCTATAATCTGACTGCACCTACTGCTGGTGCGCACCAGTGGACCACCAGCGAATCGTTTAAATTGAATATGCTGGGGTCCCCAACTTGTGAGCTGTGTTGTCCGCCGGGCGCCTTTGTTGTCATGGCACCCTGCGTGACCGCACAGTGTGCACACCCCAATGGCTGGCCCTGCTGACACACACTGATGTTATTACTTAGAAATCCCTCAATATTAATACAGACATCAGAGTAAACACCAATAAACTGTGGAAACAGAGCTGATCCCCCCAAATTCATAAAGATTTGCTTAGTGGATTTGTTGTAAGATTAAATCATGCCTCCTCTCTCTCTCCCATGCGCTGCTCTGTAGGCTGGGAGGAATTGATGGATAATCACATTCTCCCAGCACAGTGGCACCTGTGGCTGCATGGGGAACAGCTGGATTTACCGCTCCCCCATGTGACATCACAATGCCCCACCTATATGAGCTGCCATACGAACTAACGCCAGTGCTGCCCACAGTGTGTGTTTACATTAAAAAGCTGCAGTGGTTTTGGTGACTATGGTCACAAAATCCAATGTTCTGGGAGAATTGGAAGCAGCTCCATTTTTTAGGGCCCCTTACACAGCTCAAGGTCTTGGCCCCAGGGCCTGACGGAGAGTATGCCCACAAGGCCCACCCATAAGTCCACTTATATGTTCCACCCATGAGTTCGCTCACAGGGAGTGGAGTGTGTAGGGGATGTGTTATGTGTTATTGTAGAGGTTCTAATATGTGTGCTTATGGTATGTAGTGTATAGGGATACCAGTTTGTGTAGGTGATGCAGTGTGTTTGTGTGTAAGGGATAGAAAGCAGTGTGTGTTTGTGTATAAGGGATGTATTGTGTGTTTCTGGTTGTGTGCAAGGGATTCATTGCGTGAATCTGTGTTTGTATGCATAAGGGATGCAAGGTCTGTGTCTGTATGTGTGTGCATTGAGTGCGTGTAAGAGATGCATTGTGTTTCTGTGTGTATGTAAGAAAAGCCGTGTGTGTGTTTGCATGTGTGTGTAAGGGTTTGCATTGTGTGTTTCTGTGTATGTGTGCAAAGGATGCATTGTCTTTGTGTGTAAGGGATGCATTGTGTGTGTGTGTAAAGGATGCATTGTGTGTTTCTGTGTGTGTAGGGATGCATTGTGTGTGTGCGTAGTGTGAAAGAGCTCCCTGTCTTGCCCCCTGTCCTATAGAGCTGTCCTTTAGAGCTCTCCCCTGCCCCTAAGTGGTCTCTCACACCCCCACCCCACGTGTTCTCCTCACCTCCCCCCTCCATGTATTCTCCTCACCTCCCCCTCCGTGTTCTTCTTACCCTCTCTCCTCCCTGTGCTCTTCTTACCCCCTCTCCTCCCTGTGCTCTTCTTACCCCCTCTCCTCCGTGTCCTCCTCACCACCCCCCTCCCTGTGTTCTTCTCATTCCCCCTCCTTCTCCTCACCCTTACTCTCTCCCCTCCTCCTTGTGTTCTTCTTACCCTCCTGTTCTTCTTACTCCCCCCGTTCTTCTTCTTAACCCCCTTCTTCTTCTTACTCCCCCCTCTCCTTCTGTTACTCCCCTTGTTAAGACACCCCAGGTGTCTTTAAGAGAAACCGCCGTTTAGTTCACCTTCCCCTTTCGCAATATCAGTAATCCATTCGCATCAATGTGTAATACACGAACCATAACCAGGGGAAGCTGTAATCTCCCGACCGGGATCCGTGAAAGGCTCCAACCTCCCGAACGGAACTCCACGAACTGCTGCTAGCCGCCGAACAACGATATCCACCAAGCGGCTTTCGGTTCCAATCAGCAGTCTCTAAACGCAAATAATAAATCCCCCCAATAACGAGACAGAAGCTCCGCATTGAGGGTCAAACAGGATCTGGCTTTACTGTGGGCTACCTGCCCGTATTTATGCAGGTCTCCCACTTGGTGGACACTCCCCTAGGGGACCAAATGGGAGACTGTAATGACAGATAGACATGGGGACATTCCAGACGCACAGTCACAGCTTTTACCCACAATGCACTATGGTTTCCTCCCCTCTGCCCTGGAGATAATTGAGAAGTAATTCAATTATCTCCAGGACAAAGACAATCGCCATCTTAAATATAATACTAGAAAATACATAAAAATATATAACTTTAAAATAACCGAACATTTCCCATTCGCATCACATATCCCCAGATAGCCTGGATCTGAATGCATATTATTAGCGAATAGCGTTCAGATCCCACACACACAGTTCAATCGCCATGGAGTCAAAGTTCTTACAGTCTTTCAGTATACGAATGGCTCCATGGGAAGGCTATCTGGGTTAAGTCCTTTCGTGTGGTTTACAACTCCAGAACGGCCGATGTTCGTACGCTTTCGTGGAGGCAGCCAGGCGTTCCGTTGTCTCAGCGGTGTTCGGCAGGAACAGTGTCCGTTTTTAGTTCCAAGAAAATAGAGCTAAACACCGCTGGGCTTTCGCGTGGTTTAAAATGGCCGCTGCCTTGTGGTCGACATACGAACGACGACCACCCTGCATTCGGTTTAATTGAGAAGTGTCTGCGGTTAACCACAGCGTTCTAATTGGGATCAATAGGTTAACCTGTAGCACACTTCTCTCCTGGGTGGCCATCCGTTCGGTAGGTTTGTTCGGGAAAAACAGTCATTCGTATGGCTGGGCTATAGGAAACAGCCATTTACACGAACGGGGCAGAAAGAGACGAATCCACCGCAATAAATAGACAGATGGTTCTGTCACACGGCTCCCTCCTTGTGGGACACTCCGGCAGACCCGGCTTTACCCTTTGGCGGGTCAACTTGGGGATGACTGGACTAGGAGGTGGTGGAGACGTCAGTTTGCCAAGATAACCCATCTGCATTCCCGTTCAGCTTACCGGGTCTGTAGCTGATAGTAAAATTGTAGGACTGCAATGCCAAGCTCCATCTCAGTAGTCTCCCATTGTCTCCTGAGACTTGGTTAAGCCAAACGAGTGGGTTATGATCAGTCACCAGGGAAAACTCTTGCCCATACAAATAGGGACTTAACTTTTTCAATGCCCAGACCAAGGCCAAACACTCCTTCTCCACTGCCGCATAACTCACTTCTCTGGGTAACAACTTTCTGCTGAGATATGCGGCAGGGTGTTCTCCTCTATCTTCCCCGACTTGGCTCAGCACAGCCCCCAGTCCATACATGGAAGCATCTGTGTGGACGAGAAAGCGTTTGTTAGGGACTAGGGCAGCCAAGACAGGGGCATTCACAAGAGCCTGTTTCAGTGCCTGGAGCTGGAGACCACAGGACCTGCTTAGGCAAGTTCTTCTTTGTCAGGTCTGTCAGGGCTTAGCAATAGTGCTGTAGTCAGGGACAAAACGTTGGTAGTACCCTGCCGTCTCCAAGAAGGCCAATACCTGAGTCTTAGTGGTAGGTGTGGGCCAGTTAGCCACTGCCTCTACTGAAGGGAAGGGGTTAATGATTCTCATCTATAATTTCTGATATTATATTCTCTTTCTTAAGATTTACACAAGAGCTAAAAAACTAGACAAACCACAGGTTATTTTTGATTTATCACTTCTGCTTTTGAATCAACAGACGCATCCGCAAAGTAACGTTGACCTGATGCTTCCAAGAAAAGTATCATGGAAAATAAGACATGCTTGACCACAAGAAATGTGGTCTTCTGCAAAAATCAGCTATTTCCGCTTTTATTTTGACCAATGTATGTCAACGTTCATGATCAATACTGTATAAATATGCCATCCTTTTTATAATACACTTGAAGATCTTTGGAAAAGCAAACTGTGTGCGTGTTTCATTTTGCTCCATCGTTCTTCCCTGAATTCAGCCAACAACGGAGACCAGAGAACGCCTAAGTTGGACCGAGTCACTTAGGATAGAACTTACCTTTCAGCTTGGTGGCAGCGGTGGGATGTAGCCAAACCATTTCGGGTGAGTAGTAATTCCTTGTGTCTCTTTTGACGCCCTGAATCTATGATCCCCATGGTTTTGTAAGTCTACATCTAGATTTAGGAAAGGTTATTTTATGTATACATGTATTGTGACTCAGTTTACATAAAGGTCCAGAGATCAGTCTAGTAAGGGAACTAGACCAGTCTAAGTAAGGGAACTAGACTGTAGTGTTTTAAGGTGCCTGCCTATAAAGAGATATAGGTGATTTATTAGTATATAAGTGAATATACTAAAGTTAGAGACAAAGTATATACAAGTATTTGAAACTTACCTTCTCTGGTCCCTAGTTGTCATCCTTTTGCTTAAGTGGGTTGTGAGTGTGAATAAGTGTTTGAAAGATTTGTCCTAGGAATGGGAAATTACCATGCAAGAATATAAAGTAGTTAACTTTTCTTGTTCATATGTATTTTATGCTTAAACAAGGTTTATAATCATTAAGTACTGACTGTAAGGATATGAAATAGTTAAACTCTTTTTGCTTTATATGCTAACCCTGAAAATATACTCACTGAGAATCTTGTTAAGGCACATTTGAAGTTAGTAGTGTGTCCACCCTGAGTCAGCAGTATGGGAAATGTGAGTTCAGGTCCTGAGTGACCAATATATATATACATATATATATATATATAAGATACCAGTACTGTATATTAGAAAAGAACTGACTCGCAGGTTTTGCCTGATAGACCTACTTAAATCTTTTGCTTTATTCTTTCTGTTGCATAGAAGTATAAGTTTATTACTCTGCTTTATTGCAAGTTATTTCACATGGGATCTGTGTGCCTGATATGATTGTTGCTTTAATACCATAAGCCCACTACACTTTCTATGAGAGTGGGATAGTGTAAATGTGTTGCATTGTTTGCATGATGAGCTCAGTATTTTTAGAACTGAGACAAAAAGTCACTTCATTAGTATTTGAAAGTTAATTCCCCATATGGGATTAATTGTATAGAACACCAATCAGCACATCTTCCATGCCCTGTGTGTTTGTTGCAGCGGATCCATACTGTAAATATGATTTTTGTTTGTAAATAAGAGCAACATTTACATTTTCAGCGGTCCAACACATGCTTCATTTTGCGCTGTAAACTAACCTTTTTATTGCAACAGATTCCTTTTAAATGATCCAGTGTAATAACTACTGCATATGTTTTGTGTCTTCTGTGTCTAACATTATATGTGTTATGTTCTTTTAAATTGTGGTATATAGCCTGGATCAGAGATCATGGACAAAGGTTTTTACCTGTGTTACTAAGGCTCTTGGAGACTGACCGGTCTATAAAAAATTTTAAGTCTCTGAGAGTTCTGTAAGATTCTGGTGAAACCATGTCTGTGTAATCTGGTCCAAATGTTTGCTCAATTTCTATAAGATTTAAGTTGATGCAGTATCATCTCAGGTTAGTTAATGGAAGTTTCATACAAATATTTGAGTTATGAGCGTGCTATATAAATGGATCCTTTCTCTATATACAATACTATAGTAGATTAAAGTAATGAAGTTAATAAGAATTAAAATAAATAAATAAATAAAAAGTATACATAAGAATCCCTAAAATAAATCTAATACAAACTAAAATTTGTATACCTTCCAATAATATGTTCTGAATACAGCTGTTAACTGTTTATTCTGTGTAAATGGTGACTGTGATAATGTGTGAAGTGTGCAGCTTAACTGGAGAGTGGTTTAATTTATATGTTGCTGTGTTGTTTTAAATTATATTTGAATCAGTTTGTCTCAGTCTAGTGATACTGATAAAAATGCCAGTCAAATAACCTAGCAAATAACTGTTTTATTAGCTGTTGAATACTAGCGTTTTGGCCAAGAGTAGTTCTATGAGCTTAGAGAGGCTCTGTGTTGTGTTCTGATATAGCTATATGGGAATGGAGATTTGGAGGTGTTAGTTTAAGACTGCTTTCATATTGTGTCTACCCGTGTTTCCTAGGAGGGACACAGAGTGTGTAGTTGCGTGCCCATGAATGTGTTTTCTGTATTGGCATATCTGCTGGGTATCCATTATGTGTTTCTACTACGTCTGTTTTGTGAGATGTCTGTTTTGTGAGATGTCTGTTTTGTGAGATGTCTGTTTTGTGAGATGACATGTAATATTACATTGGATGCTGAGTATGAGTTATATGGTTTGAAATGAATTGGTGTGTTATGTGTTTCATGTATTTTATTGTCCATTGTGTAGGAGTTTAACTAGCAGAGTGATTTGCATATCATTAACGCAAGCATTTAGTGTTTTTACAAAAGGTGAAATGCTGTCCAGCCGGCTAGAATGAAACAATTGTATGCTATCGCTCCTGGAGCAAGAAAAGCGCTTGTTACATCCCACGTGAAAGGGGCCCCGCAAACTTCTGCTGTTCAAATCGTGGATCCACGTTTCCATTTGCAAATTGATTAATCCTGAAAGTCATTCTTTTACTGATAAAAAGGATAAATGGACAAGATGTCTCTCCCTCATAAAGGAGTTCTAATAGGGGAGTATTGTCCAGCTCAGAGTTAACTCTACTTTTAAAGTATATTGCATTGTTTGTGTCATAGTAAGATTCATCTAGAATGCCTCATTGATTATGGGGTAATAATAAAATGGTATTTTTAATAGAGATAAGACAATTTCGGAAATTTATAAGTGAGGTAATTTTAATCTCCTAAACTACTGTATTATATTTGTATGGGTAAATTGAAAGCATTTTGCAGATCCAGAAGAGGATTAATAAATAATATAATAATCTCACTAGGAGCCAAATTATGCAAAGAGGCTAACCAAAGTACGCACTAACGGGTTAAACTTGTTTTCTTGATAAGCGTATAACATTTAGTTTTGTGGTTAGATTTTTGATACTCAATTAGAAATATGTCCCAATTACATCCTTGCATGGCCCCAGGTACAGGAAGCAATATGTGTTTTAAAAAATTTGCAAGGTCTTAGTGTTTTCAATATATTATAATAATGTAAAAGTACCTAACCGCATGTCTACATTATGCTCATGACACAGACTGTCAGTATTGCAAGCCCTATATGAAGGCTATGCCTATATGTATATACCCCTAGACAACCTTGCTTTATATAAAACCTTTAAAAGCTTATTAATAGTAAATCTGTGTGGTACAAAGAGGGGTACACAAAGAGGGGGTGTGAGTTAGGTAATCCCGACCTGCATATGGAATATGCTTCCTCTTTGTTCACTTTTGTTCCTTGTTGGTCTGTGACTGGCCCTTTTTGACCCCAAATGATTTTTTTGGGAAGATACAGCAATTGTGGATAGCAGGGTCACTGAAAAAATGAGTGCCCAAAAGCACCCCCACAGATTCCTCAATATCAACCACAGCTTCCAATCTATACCCACACCCAACAGCCCCAGCCTAATACACAGGTGGTTCAGGTTTGTAATATTTTATATAGTTTTAGGTGTTAATCCAAGAGTATTGAATTATTTGGGATTATTAAAGTAATTAATTTTGAATATCAGATCAAGGTTCCAGTTTAGGAACAGAGTTTTATTGGGAATTATCCCCATATGTATATGTTAGTGTTTTAATATTCATCCTAACAAGGATTTCTATAGAGTGAGTGCTACTCTCATCCGTACAAAGGCATTCCAAAGGGGTATTATGTAAAACTTCATAGAAGACAGATTGCATAAAATATAAGAGAAGTACATGTTACACAAATTAAGGGTTTAACCTTAATCTCTAATTTAAGTTTTAGCCTAGGTAATTAATTCATGTTGTATTGATCCTTGTGTTTGTATGATTGTAGAGACCGTCCTGGAGTGTTTGTGCCGCCTGATTTCTGGGACTACACACCAATCTCTCTGGCTGACCATGCAATAAGTATTTTGCAATTACATCTGTTTGGTCATTATCCATGCAGGCCGAAGAAACTGAGATACTTATTTATGAGGACATAAACCTTGCACGCAAGAACCTGGAAAGTCCTGAAGGTGCAGTGCTGTCTAATGCCGCTGGTTCTGTAATAACCCTTTCAACCATTGGGGTGTTGCACAGAGCTTTGTGGTGAAAATCCAGCAAACAAAAGAAGAACTAAGAACTATTTGGAAGCTGACATTGTCTTGTTGTCAGCCATATTGCTACCCTTAGCCATTTTTATGGAACAAAATGTCTGGTGTCTAAACTGATTTCTTTATACTCTGTGAAAGACTTATTCTATTTTTCTGGACTATGCTGAACTATTGAACTAATTTTATTTTTATTTTTGTAGAGTTAGCCAGAGAGAGAGGAAGTGTTAGCTGACCCAAGGATGGATGTACTATGTGTATCTTTGATGTATGTTGAGTGTGCCAAGGATGGATTCCCATGTTTTGAGGAACTGCGTGAGGATATGACTGGTTTTGACTGGACTTTTGGAATAGCGAAAAGGTTAAAAGATATAGGACGCAAGGTCCTGGTTGTGATTATTGTCAGAATTTCAAGCTAGATTATAATTTATCTCATGAATTAATATGTAAGAAGTGTTTCCCAATTCCTCCCAATACCCAAGCTATGTACTCACAGGTGCGGGTATTATAAGTCATAGGTGGTGTCAACTGTGAGGGGATGACATGTCTAACACGATCGCGGCCCCCACTCAGGTTTTCCCTAAATGTTCTTTTTCCTCACATATGAGTTTTTGCCACTGGGTTTTTGCCTGGCCAAAGATCATCGGGTGGACTGGTAATCCTAGACCCGGGTCATTGGATGGGGGATAGGTATTATTCCCACTTTGACTATATGCGCCCACTTGCGTGGATGAAGGAGGAAAACAACTATTGGGAATAATATACTTTGCCCATATTTACCTAGGGCTTATGATACAGATGGCATGTTGGTTAGTCTGTTTAAAATTGGTTAACATGTCAGCTATTTGCAATAATTATTGTTATGGTTCTGGTCCTTGCTCTACTTGTTTATGCTATTTTTAAGACTATTGTATTCTGCATTTACAAACATACATGCAACACTGTTCCTGTAAAATCCCCAGCTTGCTATGATGAGTATCTCCAAATGTATACACATAACCGAAGCAATGGTGAACATGCTGATACAGATCTATAAGTTTGTGGTACTGGTCAGATGACTAGTCCTATGCTATGGGAATAGTGGCCAAAGACATAATGAAAGACCTGCAGGATTGACTAGCAATCCTGAATATACCATGGCAGATGGCTGGTTGTCTGACCAAGACTCCTTAAATGGGGTATGAGCAAGGTCTTGCTCAAAGAGGGGAATGAAGGGAAGGGGTTAATGATTCTCATCTATAATTTCTGATATTATATTCTCTTTCTTAAGATTTACACAAGAGCTAAAAACTAGACAAACCACAGGTTATTTTTGATTTATCACTTCTGCTTTTGAATCAACAGACGCATCCGCAAAGTAACGTTGACCTGATGCTTCCAAGAAAAGTATCATGGAAAATAAGACATGCTTGACCACAAGAAATGTGGTCTTCTGCAAAAATCAGCTATTTCCGCTTTTATTTTGACCAATGTATGTCAAAGTTCATGATCAATACTGTATAAATATGCCATCCTTTTTATAATACACTTGAAGATCTTTGGAAAAGCAAACTGTGTGCGTGTTTCATTTTGCTCCATCGTTCTTCCCTGAATTCAGCCAACAACGGAGACCAGAGAACGCCTAAGTTGGACCGAGTCACTTAGGATAGAACTTACCTTTCAGTAAGGGTTTGGTTGGCTCTGGTCTCTGGCTCCCACATCCCACTCTGTGACCCAGGTACTGTACTTCAGCCATAGCTAGATGGCACTTCTCTGGCTTCAATGTCAGGCCAGCGGCCCGAATCTTATCCAGTACCACCCCTACATGCATCTTATCCAGGACCCACCGTA
>OW240914.1:2240911-2260277 GCA_933207985.1 Pelobates cultripes | reverse complement strand
TGCAACATAATTATATCACAGGCAGAGGGGAGGATCTTTGTGTGTAATTGCTGGGAGTGTTTCTGTAATATGATTGGTTGTTGTGTAAAACCCTGTGGGTGGTCCTATCTCAGGGAAACCTGCATAAAAGAAGGTTCTTTGTGTGCCAATAAACAGATCATCTTCTACCTTCATGAAGTTTCGGCTCATGTTTGGGGGATTGGAGAAACTACACTCTGGGGATTGCTATAATCACTATACTCCCCAGGGTATAATCACTAAGCTCTGCTAAGAGCTTGTTCCTGTTCCTGCTCTCTGGAATTCGGAGAGAGGTCGACCTGCTGGAAGCTGGACCCTGGTTCTGGGTCCAGAGTGGGTGGAGACGGCGAGACCCCAACCAAGCTGCGGCGGTTCGTGGGGTCTGCAGTGGTTATGGTGTCAGGCAGAGTGCTTGGAGTCCTCGGAAAGCACTGGGAGCATCCGTCGGCGGAAGGTACCCGGTCGGGGTGCCAGCGGTTCCGTTACATAAACATATGTCAAAATCTTACCAATTGGTCCAGTGGTTAGTTAGTTAGTTGGAAATCCCTTTTTGACCGACTGCAAGCATGGCTTGGGTGTGGTAAGCCAATTATCTCCAGCATACAGAAAATAGCTCTATTCACAACAACAGTAAAAACACATAAAAATACATAATTCCTACCATACTGAACAGAACCCCCACATTCAACCTATCCCCAGATAGCTTGGATCTGAGCACTCACTGTATCTGAACAGCGCTCAGATCCCACGAACACAGTCAAATCGCCATGGGGTTAAACCATAGCAAGGGCTGATGAGAGACAGAGGAGAGGCAAAACAGCAAGTTCCAACTGGTCTGGCAGTGTCCCTGGGACAACGCCCTGCTGGAGAACAATAGACAGGAAATGGGGGAGGGGCACACCTTCCCATGTATTCAAAGGGGAAGAAAAAGCGTTTCAAAATGCAATAAGCCCAAATGCTGTTCTTAAAGGGTACAATCTCCCAGGAGCCATAGTCGCAGGGGAGGAGGCAGGCAAGCAGGCCTCTCCAGGACAAAGTGGCGAAGGGCACTTTCCTCACAACATATATATTCATGAAATGTCTGTGTGTATTATATACATATATATTAATATATGTGTAAATATTATAGGCATAACTGTGTGTGTGTGTGTGTATATATATATATTTGTGGTCGTGGCAATATAGCCGTATATGGAAACATAGCATATGATAACATATCAATATTTGGAATTAGTCGGTTGTGGTGTGCCGAAACCGACAGAGGAGTAGGCCTGTAAAAGTGGGCAAAAATAAATTATCATAAGACGTAATACGTTGACCAAAACTTTATTTAGATAAGTCACAGAAAGCTAGTCTTAATTCTTTAACATGATTGGGTATGTAAAGAGTATAAGCGGAAGATTTCCAGCGTCCCATTGTTTTGATGATGTGCGGAGGAATGTGGTTAGCAGAAGCTGTAGATGCTGCTCCTATTCGGAAAGAATGACCCGAAAATTGACTAGGGTTCAAGCCGAGTCTAGTCAACAGCAGTCTTACATAGAGCATAAACTTTACTGTAGTTAGAACGTTACCGTGCAGTTCTAGCAAAGGTTGTAATGGTTGTTTGTGGAGTGATAATAGATAATTGTCAAAATTTTGTACAGGGCACCATTTGTTATGAGTAGGGTATAAGGGGATCGTAACGGTATGACCTATGGCGCTGGTTTTTGAGTGTTTTAGCGTGAGTAGGTAATGGTCGTTCTGTTTCGCTAAGTCCATAATTCTTAGGTAATCAGGGGACGTGATAGTCCTAGTTGTGAATTCGTTGGGACGGAGGAATCCATAAAAAGCAAGATATATGGCTGATTTTATTACCGTGTTTGTCCTGGGCTCAAAAGGAGAGGAATCTAACAAGTTTACTAGTGCATGAAATATGTGGTTATCAATAGGTAGTCGTTTCTCGGGGATATGTGTATCTAATTTCTTAATGCCTCTAAGAACTGTCTTGATTTGATATGAGGACAGGAAACTCGTGGCGTTGGGTTGTTGAATTAGCATGTGGTGTTGAATTCCCGTAAGGTATAGTTTTATAGTGTTAAATGATAGTTTAAGGTTGATGTGGCAAAAAGAAGTGAAACCCAATATTGTTTCTATCGTGAACATATCGTGAATGTGAAATTCAGTGATGAATTTTTTGAATATGTGAAAAGCTCTGTCGTAAGTGTTTCTAGTGTTTACAGAGAGTGCCATGTGAGAAATGTGACGTGCGTGATTTAACAAAGCTTTTAATCCATTATCATGTCTGTGAAAAGTGGGACTGGAGTTGCCCGTCTGGAGGCGGTGGGTAGTGTCGTGAAGAATTCCTGAAAACGAAATCGAGACAAGTGATCAGCACTGATGTTTGTGCACCCTGGAATGTGAATACATGTTAGAAAGAATTGACAAGTGGCTGCTATCCATGTGAGTCGTCTCAATAGCCTCATAATTACCAAGGATGATGACCGGCCTTTATTGACAATATGGCAAGTAGCCATATTATCAGAATAGCACCACACCGTGTGACCGGACCACTGGCGGCCCCAGGTAACGGCCGCAGCCACGATGGGGTACAATTCGAATAAAGCTGAGGTCTCTGTGAATTTTGTGAGTGATTTGACCTCAGTTGGCCATGGCCCCACGAGCCATAGGTCACCCCATATGGCTGCAAACCCCGTGTTTGCTGCAGCGTCTGTCCATATTGTGGGTGAAGTGTCTGAGTGAGATGGTATAAACATGGCACGCCCATTCCAAGAAGTGAGGAAAATCCTCCACATGCTCAAATCGGATGTCGCATGTTTGTCTAGTGAAATGTAAGATGTGTCTGAGGTGAATTGTGGAAATAGTGATAGCAAATGTGAAATAAATGATCTCCCCTGGGGAATGATTCTCATTGCAAAATTAAGCGATCCCAGAAATGATTGTAGGTCTTTCTTAGTGCAACGACCTTGCAGTAGGTAGTGGTCAATACTTGCCAGGATACGCTCAATTTTCTCCTGAGGGAGGCTGGCCTGCATGTGTACTGTGTCTAGTTGTATTCCTAAAAATTGCATCTGGGTGGCGGGCCCCAGGGTCTTGTGTGGGGAGACTGGAACAGAAAGTGACTCAAATAATGCCAACATGTGTTTTAAACTTGTGGGTGGACTTGTGTTGTTCTCAATTGTGAGGAAGTCGTCTAAATAGTGAATCACAGAGGGACATTGGTAAACATTTAGCAACAACCAACATAAAGCCTCTGCAAATGTGTCGAAAATACGCGGGCTGCTCTTAGAGCCAAAAGTGAGACGAGTGAAGAAATAGTATAACCCTTCCCATTTAATGCCGTGAAGGTGCCAAAGTGTAGGGTGCATAGGCAGTAGTTTGAAGGCATTTACTACATCCGTTTTGCTTAACCATGCCCCTGTGCCAGCTTTAATGATAGCCCCGATGGCATGGTCGATAGTGGCGTAATGTAGTGAAAACTCTTCAGATGGTATCAGTGAATTTAGGCTAGGGACCGTGGAGGAATGTGGTGCGGATAAATCAATGATCAGCCTGGGTTTAAGTGAGTTTTTCCCCGTGACAATCCCAATGGGATTGGTTCTCCAAGAATTGAAGGGTGGTGAAAGGAATGGACCCAGCAAAAAACCTTGTTTCACCTCGGTTGTGATAAGTTTAAGTACCAGCTGTGGGTCATCCCGTGTGGAAAGTAAGTTGTCACATTCCAGTGTGCCTGTAGGTAAATGTATCAACCCTGTGTGAAATCCCTCTGATAATCCTGTTATGAGATAGTTGCTGAAGTGTCGTGATGGGTGTAGACGTAGCAAATCGGTGAATAAGCTGAGGTTCACGCATGTGAGATAGGGTTTTGGGAAAGCTTTATTTGGGCACATTGTCTTGGAATGAGCCCTGAAACAATGTGAACAAACATGCATTAGTCTACAGGAACTAAAACCACAATTGCCGGCATTAAAATTGTTACATACTTGGGATTTCCCTAAGAAGACAATATCTCTTCCTAGTTTGTCTTTCAAACCTTTGTTTGATCTTGGGGGGTAAGTTGCTGCTTGGTTTTGTTCTACCTCAGCTGTATTAGGGCAGAAATTTGTGCTGTGGGTTGCTGATGAGCATACTGCACAAGTTGGGGGCCTGAGGCCTGCAAAGTGCCTACAGAATAGCTCAGTGTCCAACTTGCTCCAATTGATGTTTAAGTTGAACTGAGCCAGAGCTGCTGCCACTTTTGCAGAGAAGGAACGGTGGTAATCGTAAAACGCTGTACCACTGTATTTGTGTCCCAGATCCACCAACTTGTGCATGTACGTATCCAGCTCGGCTCTTTTCCCTGGGTATACAGTGCAATATACATCCCTATAGATGCCAAACCCTAATACAAATTCTGGGATGTTAAATTTTTTGTTTAGGCGAGGGTCTCTAGGACTACGGAAACATCCCCACAAGCAAAGGTCCTGTTCTCAAGGACATCCTGGGAGGCAATGAGCAATGAAGCTAGGTTAACGTCCTTGCCTTCCAGAATGTCTTTTTTAAGGTGAGCTGGGACCATGTGTGAAGGATCAATGGATTCTATGTCAGCCGTAGCTGCCAGGGTATTACCGGGTAAGGTATTAGCAAGAGGCTGAGTGGTGACCGTTGCATTTGTGGACTGAGTAACACTACCGGCCTCCAATTTGTCCAGCCTGTCGCTGATTGTCCCTATGGATGCCATAAGGGACGTCATCATAGCATGAAATGCTGGCATTTGCGATCCGCTAGTGCCTTCCCCTGCATCGGAGTTGTCAGTGGTAGTGTATAATAGCCTATACAACTCCGCCTTCCTAGCTGTAGCCGGGAAAGGGATGCAGCGTCTTCTTAGTTCAGCTGTAAGACGTGGTATGGTCCATGATCTAAGGGATGCAGGGCTATTCACGTCTGTACCCGGAACAGGGGTGGCAGGCCTAGCGGGTGTGCTAGGTAGTGACAGTTCTTCAGGGATATCAGGCGTTAGTGACATAACTGAAATTATAAATATAAACAGTCAGTCGTATAAAATGTATTGTGGGTGGGTACTGGTGGGCTAGCTAAGTACCAAGCGGTGAAACAATTAAACTTCTTTTGAGAGTGACAGATGAGACCCTGCTAGTTGCCAAGCGGCTTGAGAGGCACTATCTATGCGTGGGCCCGAAGGGAAGATTGAGGCCACCGAACGTTGTGGCGGGGTGTAGGCCTCTCGGTGTCATTTAAAGCATAAAAAGATTGGGAGTGACAGGTGAGGCCCTCTCTGTATATTGATGCGAGGCGGCTAGCTATGATTTGGCCCGAGGGACGTATTACCTCCGAGTGTGAGGTTAGGGATGTTGGCCTCGCGGGACCACTAGCCTATGGATTAAGACCAGAAATATTTTAACTAATTGGGCCACCTAACCTGGGACCAGTACCCCTCAATATTTTAGGGTATATTGGGTTCTGGCGTAGTACCTGATAGTGAGTCAGGCTGATCTCTCAATGTCGTAACTGTGATATTTGTCGGGTAGTTGACCTGTAGGTATAAGATGATAAGTAAATATCTGGAAAGTGGGGTGGTAGTTAGGCCAGATCGTGGACCAGAACCTACCCGATAACTGCGGAGGAGATATAATCAAAAGAAACCGGCTCCTTGCTTGTAAAAGCTACCGTTCCAATGATTAAACCTAGGAGAGTAAATTATAACATTTTTACCTAAAATCATATGTTTATATGGTCATTTATATGAATCATATGACAATGTTACCAACCTATAAAGTATAATTGATACCGATCACTGGGTCCCCAAATTTTAATATGAATTCTGGTAAGGCAACCTGTTGGAAGATGTCAGAAATCAGGATTGAATTAAGTGTAGCATAATTTAAGGAAAAAAAAAATAAATTTATTTTAATTTGTATTTATTTTGGTGCTATATCATTATTGACCTGTAGGGGGCGAGATTCCACCTAAGAAGTGGATGCAGGATCTTGTATAATTAGTGAGAAATGCACGAATTTGAGTCGAATGTGATGATAGTATATAATGACTATTTTGTATAGTAGAAATCCTAAGTATCTAGCCGAATGTAGCGTTCGTATGAAATCTAAAACATGAATTACATAGCTTAGTGGCGAAGTGTATTTAGGCGAAAATAACCGAATGCGGTTGAATGCGAATGGGGCTCCGCCGTGTAAGCCGTAAATGTGAAGCGGTTTGCTTTACGGCGGGCCCACTTACGGTTTTTTGGCGGCAGCAGTACCGGGGAAGCTGTGCAGTCGGCGGTGATGGCGGGAAAAGCGCCCTGGAGAGCCCGGAACCACTCAGGAGGGCACCGGACCAGGAGACCACGAGGAAACAGGTAAGAGGAATCCAAAATGGCGGTCTGAACCGGAAGTAACGTTTCAGACTCGCCAGACCATTACGGTAATGTGGGAGTGGATTGGCAGCCTTTTTATAGGGAAACCAAGCCCACAACTACAGGCCAAGCCTTTTAATATATATATATATATGGAACTAATTGAGAGCACTCATTGGATTTAGTAAACAAAAAAATATATTAAATCAAAGGCATATAAATCAACGTTTCGACCATCCGCTAGACGGTCGACACGTTGATTTATATGCGTTTGATTTAATATATTTTTTTGTTTACTAAATCCAATGAGTGCTCTCAATTTCTTCCATTTATATATTTTGCACAGAGAGGCACCTGGTCATTGCTGAATTAATGCTTTTGCTATGGGATGAGTGCCAGAAACTATTGTGATATATATATATATATACATAACTAATACACACATTAATATACCCCTCTCTCTCTCTCTATATATATATATATATATTTGTGCTCGGAATTTAATAGGTTATGGAATGTATAATCAGAGGCATAGTTGGTTGAGACGTAAAACAACGGAGATATTGTTCAAGGCTTTGATTAGTCCTTTCAGCAGCACCATTCGTTTGAGGATGATAGGCTGAAGAGAAGGCGAGTTCAATGCCCATGTCTTTACAAAAAACCCTCCAAAACTTTGAAATAAATTGTGAACCCCTATTAGACACAATGACGTCTGGCATTCCATGTAGTCGTATTATTTCCCTGGTGAATATACTGGCTAATTCAGCAGAAGAAGGCAATTTTCTCAAAGGTACGAAATGCGCCATTTTAGAGAAACGATCAACTATAACCAAAATGACAGTAAAACCCTTTAGATTGTGGCAACTCTACTATAAAATCCATAGACAGATAAGACCAAGGAACTAAGGGCAAAGGAAGAGGATATAGAAGACCATATGGTACTTGATGAGAAGGTTTAGATTGGGAACAAACGTCACACGATGATACGTAAGCTTCAACTTCCTTTCTAAGGATGGCCACCAATACTGTTGTGTAATTAAATCAATGGTCTTAGATTCCCCTATATGTCCAGCCATTTTACTGTCATTGTAATGGCTGAATACTTCCCCTCTCAGCTCTGGAGGCACGTAGAATTTATCAACAGGCTTATCACTAGGTGCCCTCCTTTGTCTATCTAAATGAAGATGCTTCTGTCTAACCCTGATATCAATGTCTGACAAATACTGTATTAGGTCTTCTAGGAGTTCTGGTAAATCCCTGGCTGCCACTTCTTCCTGTACGGACTCATTAAGGCCCTCAAAAAACACAGCTGTTAGAGCACTGTTATTCCAAGTCAATTCAGAGGCCAAGGTGAGAAATTCGATAGCATAATCGGCCACTGTTCTAGATCCTTGTTTGATTTTTAACAACGCTCTGGCTGCTAGTCTCTTTCTGCTTGGGGGATTGAACACATCACGGAAAGTCCTGAGGAACAATTTAAAATTAAAGACAATCACGTCATTATTCTCCCACAAGGGATTTATCCAAGCCAGGGCTCTACCTTCTAATAGGTTCATAATGAACGCAATCTTGGACCTATCGGTAGGGAATGAATCAGAGGCTACTTCAAAATGTACGCCCACCTGGTTCAAAAATCCCCTGCATAATGATGGATCCCCGGAATAATGAGGAGGGGGAGTTAGACAAATAGAGTGGAATGAGTCGCAGATGGTAGAGCGACAGCTCTGGTTGAAATCAAGCTGCCTTCAACATGGATGCTGTCCAGGAAGTAGGAGGGTCTGGGAGGGAGGGTCTGCGGGAGATTGGCCGGGATGTGTCAGCTGACCGGAGTTCGCCACGAACCGTTCGCGGACGGTTCGCGACATCTCTACTGGGGATATGCTGAATGTACCTGTTTTGTGCAATGGCTGCACAGTTATATGTTTTTATCTGTTTTATTGTCTTTTGCTGTCATGTGTTCAATGGAGTTTTGCCTCTGTACTTGGAGATAATTGGATTACTTCCCAATTATCTCCAGAAAAGCCGTGCTTCCTTTGGTCACAAAGGACTACGATTTATCTTTTGAACCACTGGACCAATTTGGATGATTTTGACATATGTTTGTATTTGGAGTATGCTGATTCTGAAAATGTAAATATATGTGAATGTGATGCATACTTTTCAAGTTATGAATAATGTTACAAAGGACTCGAAATGACTCCATTATTGTTATTACATGTTGTTACTGTTGCAGCCCTATACGTTTAACACGGGGAAACACAAATGGATGATACGAATTCTTATAAAGACCCATTCGTGATACGAACGAGAGACCCCCCAAAAGCTGGCGTGTGCCGCCAATTAACCTCTTCACCCCGCAAAGTACCGAATGGCCCATTAACCACCCAGGCGGCTGCGGTCTGCGGTTAACCACAGACTAATTAACGGGCAAGGAGGATCGACGTTCGCCCACAAATCACCGAAGGGGAACTACCGAATAACCTCACGAACGGAGACCCCCTACATTAGCCTGTGGTTTCTGCGGTTAACCGCAACTCAAGTACCGTGCTACCAGGTGGTCCTAATTCATGTACCGAACGAGTTCCACTACCAGACAGACAGCGGGGATTCGCATGAACTTATACCCAAGTTCAGTTCCATAAGTTAGAGGCGAGGTCCCGCTGCTCGTTAAACCGTCTAAAAACATGGCCGCCATCAGGGACTCACGATCCAAAATACCGAACAGACTTTATACGGCAGAAATAGATCATTCTGTTCGTGGGATTGGAGCGCCATTCGTATGTTTAATGTACCCGAACACGAGCTATTGAATGAATGGTAGAATGAACTGTTTTGCCCTATTAATGTAGAAGTTATGTATTTTTATACCATTTATGAGGCATAATAAAACGTGGTCTTTTGTGCGCTTGGAGATAGATTGTATAACCGTTGGCTTCATTATCACCAAGCTGGGTGGGTACTAATTCAAATGATACACTGTACTGTGATTGGTTACCTGTTTGTACTGTACCTGTATTCCATTAGGTCCACAGGGGGCTGTCCTTGGACCTGAGGAATCGCATAAATTGCCATGGTTGTGTGCCAGTAAAATCAGTTCGTTTTGACCCTTAACTTGCAGCCTCGACTCATGTTGTAGGGATTCGGGATATTAATGCTTATACCGTGTTTGGGATACTTTACACTTGCAGTTTATTACCGAAGGACCTCCGTTCGACTCTCTACAGCGGGAACCAGGACCTCCAAGCGATCAACCCCCCTGCTAGACCGGGGGCAATTGTAACAAATAATGTGGAAAAATTGTATTTCTCTGATTGTGATAATTACATTACCCATTCGGTAAGGTAATTGTATCACAGGCAGAGGGGAGGATTTTGTGTGGGAGTGTCTGAGTGTATTGTATGTGTTTATTGGATGTGTTTCAAAACCCTGTGGGTGGTACTAAGGTGAATATAACAGCTCTGTCTGTTCCTGCTCGACCCTCAAAACGGAGCCTTGTCTCGTTCTTGGGGGGATTTATTGTATGCTGTTCCAGTTTGACTGCTAGGAGTGTAAACCTATTCGTATGGTTTTTCCTATTCGGCTGTTTACGGCAGTCATATGGTTTCCTGTTCGGCGGATTGGTGTTCTGCAGTAGCTGTGCCTGTGTCTCTGGAAGGGAAGATCTACTAAACGGCGGTTTAACCCTTTTATGCCTGGGGGTGCCGTTACAACAGACATGTCACATATCCCCAGATAGCTGGGATCTGAGCGCACATAACTACCGAATAGCGCTCAGATCCTATTCACACATTTCAATTGCCATGGAGCCAAAGTCTTTAATTACACGAATAGGCTCCATGTCATAGTTATCTGGGTTAAAAAATTCACTGAAGTAAAGTCAGCGTTCAGCTAAACAGCCACGAATAGAAGCAGGGTGTAACGAGAATATACCCCTACACGCAGGATCCAGCTAAACAGAGGCAAATACAGAGGAGAGATACGTCTACCGGACCTTAGAATGGCCGGACTTGACGTATATGAGAGAAGACAGAGCCAGGAACAAACCGAGGTCAAGGGCACAGAGAGACAGCGTAAACTAGGACAAGCCGGGGTCTGGTACACGGAAAACAGCAAGCCGGCAAACAGTACAGATAAGGATAAAGCGAAAACGAAGTCAGAATACGAAGCCAAAGTCAATACGAGAAAACACAACTGAACACCACAAGCGCTAAAGGGAACTGAAACAGAAACCACGATAGGGCAAGGAACAAAGGGAAGAAGGTGAGTATAAATACCTAAACATCTAATTTGATTGGTCCCTGTCACATCCACGCCCCCAAAAGGTAAGTGTATGGGGAGTGTGGCATGACAGGGACCAATGGGATGCCTTTTCCAATTTAGGCACCCACTGTCCCTTTAAGAGCGCGCCCGAGACTCGCGGCGCGCTCTTAGTTTCAGGCGGGACACGTGACCGCCTCACGCGGTCACTGCCCGCCCTCCATCCGAAGTAGTTGGATGAGCCGCGCGCGGCTCGTGCAGCCGCAGGACCGCGCGCGGCTTGAAGAGAGGACCGCGACCGGCCCCCGGTTAAGGTAAGTAACGCTACAGTACCCCCCCCTGAGGACACGCCCCCCGGGCGGGTAGGACCAGGCCTGGCAGGAAAACGTGAATGGAAAGAGCGCACAAGACGGGGAGCATGGACAGCATCGGCCGAAATCCAACTGTGCTCCTCAGGCCCATAACCCTTCCAATGTACCAAGTATTGAAGTCGACCCCTAAGGAAACGAGAGTCAAGAACAGCAGACACTTCAAACTCCTCATGACCCTCTACCGAGATAGGAGGGGGAGGAGGAGTATGCCGGGTATAGCGGTTGCGTACGAAAGGTTTCAACAATGAGGTGTGAAAAACATTAGGAATACGTAGATTCTTAGGCAGGCCTAAGGCATAAGAAACAGGATTAACCTTATGTATAATACGATAAGGTCCAATGAAGCGGGGAGCCAATTTCATAGAAGGCACCCGGAGACGAATATTCCGCGTGGAAAGCAAAACCCTGTCCCCCACAACATAGGACGGAGCTGCTCTGCGATGCTTGTCAGCCTGAGCCTTCTGGCGAGTAGCAGAGTCCACCAAAGAACGCTGAACCTGCTCCCAAGTATTACGCAAACCAGCCAAATGCTCATCCAGAACTGGCATGCCCTGTGAGGAGAATGCAGCCGGAAGAACAACGGGATGCTGGCCATAGACAACGTAAAAAGGGCTCTTGCCGGAAGAATCATGAGTGGCGTTATTCCGAGCAAATTCAGCCCAAGGAAGCAGGTCAGACCAATTGTCCTGATGGTGAGACACAAAACAACGGAGGTATTGCTCCAGAGACTGGTTGGCACGTTCAGCAGCCCCATTAGACTGGGGATGATAAGCGGAAGAAAATGAGAGAGAAATACCCATTTCTGAACAAAAGGCCCTCCAGAACCTGGAAATAAATTGGCTACCCCTATCGGATACAATAGATACGGGAATCCCATGTAATCGAAATACTTCTCTAGCGAAGATATGAGCCAGTTCCTTAGATGTGGGCAACTTGCGAAGAGACACGAAGTGAGCCATTTTGGAGAACCGATCCACTATCATCAGGATTACTGTGTTACCATTTGAAGGGGGTAATTCAACAATAAAATCCATGGACAGGTTAGACCAAGGTCTCTCGGGAACGGGTAACGGATGCAACAGCCCACAAGGAACTCTACGGGAGGATTTCATACAGGCACAAGTAGTACAAGCACTTATATAGTCAGTGACATCCTTTCGTAAGGAATCCCACCAAAAATACCGAGAAACAGCTGACACCGTTTTGGAAATACCAGGATGTCCAGTGGTCTTAGTATCATGATATAATGACATAATATCCCGTCTCTCAGGAACATCAACGAACAGTTTATCATTAGGCCTCTCGCTAGGTGCCATGCTTTGTTTCGCTTGTATGGTCTGCAAGAGGGACGAGGAAATAGACAAAATAGTAGTAGCTATTATCCTGTCTGGGGGAATGACAGGAGTAACATCAATCTCCTGTTTGTCAGTAGTTTCGAACTGTCTGGACAGAGCGTCTGCTTTAGTGTTGCGATCACCTGGCCTATAGGTGATAATAAAATTGAAACGAGACAAAAATAGTGACCACCTAGCCTGCCTGGAAGACAATCTTTTGGCTTCGCTAAGATAGGATAGGTTCTTGTGATCCGTAAAAATGAGGATAGGATCCTTAGTTCCCTCTAACAAATGTCTCCACTCTTTAAGTGCTAAAATAATAGCAAGGAGTTCGCGATTACCCACATCATAATTTTTCTCTGCTTTGGACATTTGTTTAGAAAAGAAGCCGCATGGATGCAATGGCTTCTCAGGCGACTCTCTTTGGGATAAGACAGCACCTACCCCAATATCCGAAGCATCAACTTCAAGAATATAGGGCAGTGAGGGGACAGGATGCTGTAAAATAGGTGCAGAGGCGAACGTAGTTTTAAGAAATTCAAAAGCCTGAAGTGCCTCGGTAGACCAAACACGAGTATTGCCATCCTTTTTAGTCATACGAGTGATAGGTGCTACAATGGACGAGAAACCTTTGATAAAACGTCTATAATAATTGGAGAACCCAAGAAAACGCTGAATAGCTTTCAGACCTTGCGGTAGAGGCCATTCTATTACAGCAGCTAGCTTCTGGGGATCCATACGAAAACCTTTAGCGGAAATCAAATACCCCAAGAACTGGACTTCGGTTTGGTCAAACAGACATTTTTCTAGCTTGCAATAAAGACCATTAGCAAGAAGGGTCTTCAAAACTGTCGTAACATGTCTGTGATGAGTGTGTATATCTGCAGAATATATTAAAATGTCGTCCAAGTATACGATAACAAATGTGTGAATAAAATCTCTCAATACATCATTAATAAATTCTTGGAATACTGCTGGGGCATTGCAAAGCCCAAATGGCATAACAGTGTATTCGTAATGACCGGATCTAGTGTTGAATGCAGTCTTCCATTCGTGATTTTCCTTTATACGTATCAAATTGTATGCATTCCTAAGGTCTAATTTAGTGAACACAGTGGCATGTTTCAGCCTGTCAAATAATTCTGTAATCAAAGGTATAGGGTATGCATTTTTGATAGTGATTTTGTTTAGACCTCTATAATCTATACACGGTCTTAAATCACCTTCTTTCTTCGATACAAAGAAGAACCCTGCTCCAGCTGGAGAAGAGGATCTCCTAATAAACCCTTTTTCTAATGATTCCTTGATGTACTCCTCCATGACACGGTTTTCTTGAACCGATAAGGGGTACACCCTGCCCTTTGGAGGTATAGTGCCAGGCAACAAGTCAATAGCGCAATCATAGGGTCTGTGAGGCGGTAATATCTCAGCCTCCCTTTTATCGAAAACAGTCTTTAGAGATAAATACTGAGAGGGTATAACCATAGACAAAGGAGGACTGGTAGGTACCTCAATAGAATTCAAAGGTGTGACTTCCAACGTACAAGACTCGTGGCAGGCCTTACTCCATGATTTTATTTGCCCTGTCTCCCAGTCAAAAATGGGATTGTGAGCACGTAACCATGGATACCCTAATACTAACTGTGAAGAGGGAGAGGTGATAACCTGGAATCGAATGGTTTCGTAGTGTAAAACCCCTGTGTACATGTGTAGTGGTTCAGTCTCATGAGTAACAACTGGAGAACTTAATGGTCTACCATCTATGGCCTCAACGGCCAAGGGTATCTCCTTCTCTCTGATGGGAATGTTGTTTCTCTTTATAAAGCCAGAGTCTATAAAATTTTCAGCTGCCCCAGAGTCAACCAGAGCATATATGTTGTCAACTATACAAATCTCTCCCATATATAAAGAAACCGGGAGAAGCAAGCGGTTAGGAGGCAATTTAGGAGACTTAGATATCACACCCAAGGCCAGTCCCCTATAAGGTCTTAGGTGCGAGAGTTTTCCGGGAGTAAAGGACATTCCTTTACCATATGGTCTCTCCTACCACAGTATAGGCAGAGTCCCTCCCTTCTCCTATGTAATTTCTCAGTATCAGAGAGTTTGGCAACCCCTAATTGCATAGGTTCCTCCTCAGACACTTTAACACTCTCTGGTATATTAACTCTGGGGTTAATGGGTGTAACAAAACGTCTATTCCTGTTCTTGGTATAGAGCCTGTCACGAATTCTATTATCAATATCAATGAGGTAATCGATAAGGTCCTCTAAGGCAATAGGAAGCTCCTTAGCTGCTACCTCATCCAATATCGTATCTGACAAACCTTCCATAAAGGCAGTAGTTAACCCATTGTTGGTCCAATCTACCTGCGAAGCAAGAGTGCGAAACTGAATAGCATAATCAGCCACAGACCTAGAACCCTGTTTAATTCTCATTAATGCTCTTGCGGCATTCTTTGACCTTTTCATTGTGTCAAAAGTTCTACGAAAAGCCGTAAGAAAACTGTTGAAATCATGTACCATAGGCCCATTAGCTTCCCAAATAGGATTTGCCCACTCAAGTGCCTTATCGGTAAGTTGGTGCATAAAGAACCCAACCTTAGACCTCTCTGTGGGAAATGAACGTGGATACATTTCAAAGTGAAATTCAATCTGATTAATAAACCCTCTGCAAGTCTTAGAGTCCCCTCCATACCTAGGAGGAGGTGTTAAATGGGCCGAAGTATTAGGCAAAGTAGATACTTCAGGGAGAAGGGGCGTAGGAGGGTTAGGTGTAGTTGCTGGAACGGTTCTAGCTAGGAGCGTCTGGAGAGCCTGAGCTATTTGATCCATACGGTGATCCTGCTCTACAAATCTTGCCTCATGGGACGCCATCTGTTGAGCTAAATCTGCGGGGTCCATGGCCCTATCGTAATGTAACGAGAATATACCCCTACACGCAGGATCCAGCTAAACAGAGGCAAATACAGAGGAGAGATACGTCTACCGGACCTTAGAATGGCCGGACTCGACGTATATGAGAGGAGACAGAGCCAGGAACAAACCGAGGTCAAGGGCACAGAGAGACAGCGTAAACTAGGACAAGCCGGGGTCTGGTACACGGAAAACAGCAAGCCGGCAAACAGTACAGATAAGGATAAAGCGAAAACGAAGTCAGAATACGAAGCCAAAGTCAATACGAGAAAACACAACTGAACACCACAAGCGCTAAAGGGAACTGAAACAGAAACCACGATAGGGCAAGGAACAAAGGGAAGAAGGTGAGTATAAATACCTAAACATCTAATTTGATTGGTCCCTGTCACATCCACGCCCCCAAAAGGTAAGTGTATGGGGAGTGTGGCATGACAGGGACCAATGGGATGCCTTTTCCAATTTAGGCACCCACTGTCCCTTTAAGAGCGCGCCCGAGACTCGCGGCGCGCTCTTAGTTTCAGGCGGGACACGTGACCGCCTCACGCGGTCACTGCCCGCCCTCCATCCGAAGTAGTTGGATGAGCCGCGCGCGGCTCGTGCAGCCGCAGGACCGCGCGCGGCTTGAAGAGAGGACCGCGACCGGCCCCCGGTTAAGGTAAGTAACGCTACACAGGGAAGGTTGGAGGCTCAGCGGTGCCTGCACGTAAAAGTGTCCGCTTTTAGTACACTGATTCCAGGCTGAGCACCGCTGGCCGTCCGGGGAGCTCCATAACACCGCGGCCACCCAGTAACAGTCACTTAAGCTGTGGTTGACCGCAGCTACTGGGTGGTCAATTGACGGCACACGCTAGCTTCAGGGAGGTGAATTGAAGGCACACGCCAGCTTCCCGGTGGTCGCGCCTTCAGTATTTTGGTATAAAAATCTACCGAACGCCCTGGCAGAAAGGCATGAATAAGCCTTTCTGCAGGGAAAATAAAGTATTTTAAAAGTCTAAAGGGAGCAGGCGGGCAACCAGGCTCCTACAATGCAATGTGGCGAGATTGCTCTCGTCACACCGGTCTTTCGATACTTTCTTCCAACCTATGTATTCGTGACTTTTCTAAAGAGCTGATGTTAAAATGTATTTCATGCGGCGTTCGGTTAATTGTGCTGGGATCTGAGCGGTACTTTCACAAAGTGTGCACTCAGACCCCAGCTATCTGCCGATCGGTCATTCGGTACAATAGCACGAATAAAGTATAAATTACAGATTTTTATGTAAAAAGCCGGTTCTGCTGCACGGAGGGATAATTCACTTAACAGGATATTCTCGTACAGCAGTGCATGAGAAATGTCCTGTATTTTCAGTTCCCCATGTAGTCCTCTACTGTAAAACCCCTGTAAAGTAATTAAGGAAACTACTTGCATGGGGAACCACATAAATACTGGAGCTTGTGAATAAAATCGTCAGTTGACTCCCAGAACTGTGTTTCGTTCGGTTACTGTGGGGGATTTGGGATATTGCCTTCATTTTCAGCGCTTTCCTTGTATTACCTTCTTTTAACAGTGGAGATATTGGGATTTAATATTGCAGCTCCGCTACAATTGGTGGCAAACGACGGGATCCAACCTTACAGCAGAAAAGCGGTGTTCGGGTAATTGAAACTGCCGAACGGGAAAGTGAATGGCAATTTGTTTTAAATATGTTTATTGTCATCAATATAAACACGGGTGTTGAACTTGGTATTATTAATGCATATAGTTGCCTACGCAGAGGCGTGCATATTGAAAGTGTACATAATGTGAGGCCGACATATTCCAGTGAGCTCAGAGTAACACATAGTTGCCTGCGCAGAGGCGTAGACGTCAAAATAAACACGCAATGACAAATATTAGATATTCATAAGCCTTGCAAAGCTAGACATGCAGAAGGTGGTGAGCTTGCTTGGTACTGCGTTGTTAGGGCGTTGTTGTCAGGTATGTAGTGGCAATTAGGGGTGGCAGTTAGTAACATGTATTCAGCTATCAACTCATTAAATGGTGCTAGTGTGGCTCGTTAATGGGTGTTTTCATTAAGGTGCGTCACGTACATTTTGCCGTTAGGTATGCGACATGGACTGATGTGTTATAGGCTCGCCCCTGCGGGGGTGTGGTCTTAGGTGCTCTGGGTATGGGATCCAGTCGTTGAGTCAGCGGTTTTAAGCAGTGTAGCACTAATGTCATGTATCCTTGCGTGTGATGTGTCACGGCCCTTGTCCGTGAACTTTAGCTCTTAAGGGTACCATAGATTTACATTCCACACTTTATATTTAACTGACGACTTCCTTATTTGGGGAGTGCACTGTGGGTGACATATTTTAACAATACACTGTTTTCTTCTGAGATGCCTGTGTTTGCGTATTTATCCCTGTTGCCATAAACTGCAGTGAAGGCCCATCTTGCGAAAATGAGTTAGTGTTTGCGCGCTCTGGCCTTTTGCCTGCAGCCCTGAGTTCTAGTGTGTCTTGTGGCTACTAGCTCGTGTATATTGGGGTTGTATTTGTTTTGTACGTTTCGTGTCCTTCCCCTCTGCTAGTAATGGTGAAACCTTCTGCGGTAAGTCTGTGTCTCCTCTATTGCATGTATCCATGGTTATGTCTATGTTGTGTTGCTTTATTCTGGAGCTCTGTGTGTCTGCCTCTATTGTTGCGTCTTTGTGGTTCCGGTTTGTGTGTCTGAGTCGCTGTCTGTGTGTCGTGGTGCCGTCGCGTTGAGGTGGGTTCACCTGTGTGCGTGGTTGTGGTGTTGTCCTGTGGATTTTGGGGTGGATCAAAAAGGTCTGTGTTTGGGCTGTGGATGTGTGTGGCGCTCAGATCGTGTGGTTTCGCAACTCTCGTCTGGTGCTATCTGACCGCAGTGGCCGTTTGCTCTATGTCTTGGCCGTCCGTGTGTTTGTAGTGGGTCTTGGTTCAGGCTGCGTAGTTTGAAGTCTTGGCACGCTGCCGCTCTTATGTGTTGTGTGTTCACTTGTGTATGTCCCTGACTGGCCTGCTCATTGTCCCGCCTCCAGTTGTCCTTTGGATATACGTCTATATGTGGTGGCAAGTCATGTTTCGTCTATGTGTATGTGAGTGTTGTGGGTTGGTGATGGTGGGTGCTTCCAACCCCTGTCGCCGTCTCGGTTCGCCGGTCCCCAACTTTTCATGTTGGTGCCGTATTTATTTTGGCTTAATACTCTCCTCCTTCGCCTACTGTGTCGCCATGCGGTTCTGAAAAGCGTCAGAGGTGGTTAGTCTAATCCAGTGAAACTAGCGTTTGGTGTAGCGATCTCTAAGGTTTGGGGTGGTTGCCTTCACGTCTTCGAATTTCCTGGTTGCTTCCACCTCTTCCACCCATCTTGTGATGGAGGGTGTGGTGGCCTGCTTCCAGTATATTGGGACCGTTGCTTTGGCTGCGTTTAAGAGCCGTGGGATGACAGATTTACTGTATGTCGGTATAGACATATCCATGTGATGTAGGAGGAACGTTGCTGGGGAACTTGGAAGCATTTCGTCCGTTACTTCATGTATTACCTCTCTAATTGTGTTCCAGAATGGTCGGAGTCGTGAGCACGTCCACCAGGTGTTTATGAATGTTCCTCTCTCTTTTCCACATCTCCAACAGGAGTCTGGGGCTTCCGGATTCCTGGCGTGGATCGCCGTCGGTGTCAAGTACCATCTGGTGTATATTTTGTACGAGTTTTCTTGCAGCCTTGCCGAGCTAGGTGTTTTTTGTATCAGGGTGATGTTTTTGTCCCAGGCTGCTTCTGTCATGGGTTCTTCCAGGTCTTCCTCCCAGTTTCTCATACATGGGGGTGCCAGTATATACCTCCCTGTAACCAGCATTGCATATATCTGTGAAATGGCACGTGGGGTTTCGGTTTCTTGCGTACAGAGTAGTTCGAATTGTGTGGGGTCTCTCAGTAATGATGGTTTTTGCGGGATAGACCGAGCATATCCTGCTATTTGTGCTCTCGCCAGTGTGTGTGCAAAGGTAAGCGTTCTATCTGGAAAAAGGTCTGTGACGCCGCGGACTTCAAATGGGCATGGAGGACATCCATCATGCAGGGAGTCGTTGTGCCTCCCCTCGGGCCTGGCGTGGGGCCGTGGTCTCCTGCTGGGAAG
>OW240914.1:2133000-2240501 GCA_933207985.1 Pelobates cultripes | reverse complement strand
TCTCTCCCCCTTCTGTTACTCTCTCCCCTCCCCTTCTGTTACTCTCTCCTCCCCTTCTGTTACTCTCTCCCCCCTTCTGTTACTCTCTCCCCCCTTCTGTTACTTTCTCCCTCCCTTTCTGTAACGATCTCTCTCCCCCCCCTCACCTTCCCTGTAGCGTAACCGAACTTCTCTCCCCTTCCGCGGTGCCCGGCCACGCTACAGGGGAGGTGAGAGGAGAAGCAGCGCTGCAGCCGCCTGAAGCTCTTAACAGAGTGCTCAGGCGGCTGCAGCATTAGGACCGGCCCTGCAGCGGCCGGTCTTAAAAGGATTTGGACTGGCCTGGGGGGCAATTGCCTCCCTGCCCCCCGGCCCAGCCGCCCCTGTCAGTACCCTACAACACGAGACTAGGCTGCGAGTTGAGGGTAAGAAGGTCTGAAGGTTTATTGAACAGCTTGAGGTTTTACACAGTTTTTCCCCACAAGGTTGACACCCAGGTGAACCTTGTGGGGCACAGGACACAGAATTAACAAACCAATAAAAACAGAGTCTTACATGCAGACACTCCCCTACAGTGTTCACAATCCCTCCCCTCTGCCAGTGATACAATTAACTAAGACAATGGGCTAACTCAATTAACGCTAAACAGAAAAAACATAAATTTTTACAAACCCCAAAAAGTACCCTAAAATACAACATATCTAAAAATCACCCAGATCGGTTCAGGGGTTCAGGAATTTCCTGGAAGTCTTATTTTTCCCCCACCGTGCACATGGTCCCATGCCCAAAACAGTTCCATACACTCAACGACAAAACACCGCTGGACAATTTAAGATGGCTGCTGCCACATGTTTGAATCTGTTCCAGTTAAAAGTCCAAGGGGCAGAAACAGTAAATTTGAACATGGGTTATCACAGGGCCCATAGTCCCAGGGTAGGAGGCTGGCACACAGGCCCCTCCAAAAACCAGTCGCGAAGTTGCTTTCATCACAAAGAGATAAACTGTTACTTGTGCAATTCTGCTATGAAGGGTTTATTGTCTAATCATTCCCTTCAGGCTTTTTGATGTAAACACTGTCTTTTCAGAGATAATGCAATGTTTATATTGCCCCCTAGGGATACCTCCACTGGCCACTCCTCAGGTGGCTGCTAGAGGTGCTTCCTGGGGCAGTGCTGCACAGTGTGACTGACATTCAGTGTCTCCTCCCTCTGCATGCAGACACTGAACTTTCCTCATAGAGATGTATTGATTCAATGAGGAGATGCTGATTGGCCAGGGCTGTGTTTGGCTCTGCCCTGCCTCGTCTCCTTAATGATCTCAGCCAGTTCAATACTTTTCCTATGGGAAAGCATTGGATTGGCTGAGATCATCAATTCTGATGATGTCAGCCAAGGAGGTGAATCGGGTATGGAGCAAGTGGAAAGCAGACTGGAAATAAGGTATGTTTTATTACTTTTTAAGTGGGGCATGGGAGGGCCAGGCACCTAAATAGTGGTTTTAACATACATGTTTGTGTTCCTGACTCTATGATGTTCCTTTAAATGGGCTAAAGTGGAACTGTCAATTGCCAGGATTTTTAATATTATTTTTATTTATCCCTATATTTACTACCTATGTATTATCCTGTAACTTGGCGCCTTCATCGTATCTCCCTGGCAGGTTTTATTATAAGCTCCCCCACTTACACACCTGTATGTATTTATATATATATATATATATATATATGTAAGCTCTCACAAAAATGATACCTTTGTGTTAGGATCCATTATCCCTGTGGCTGTGATTCTATATTTTTAGTGTTTGAACTAACTGATTAAGCTTTGTCAAGTCCTTTCCCTGCACTGAGCATAAAGGATTGCAGCCACTAAGGAGGTGTGCTGGGCCTGGCAATACGCATAGAGAGAGCATACAGAGAGCAGGAGACATGAAACAAAGGGGGTTTACTGCAAAGCCAGCACGCACACACTCACACTGAGCCAGCCTTCGCACACAGCCCCAATGAGCCAGCTGCCATGGGCCTGTTGGTTCTTTTTGCCCCACTATTAGTACTTTCTATATATAATCCCAATCTATTGATTTCTCTTCATTTGCAAAGTATGCATTGGCTGTGCCTTGTCTGAACTGGATTACGATGTCATTTGCCGAATGTTTAATATAAATCTCATGAACTGGTGATTTTCAATGTCTTATTGAATGGTGTAAATTCCAAAGAAGTGGAAGAGTCCAGTCTAAGCTTGCAATGGGTGGGAGGACTCGGTGTGCCCACTATGGCTGTGTATGATAATTACCGTATATTGTTAACACTCTGCATGCAGCCAGCAGATATTTGCACATTAACCCTGTAAATTTACAGATCTTCAGGCTCAGAATGATGGGAGCTCGTGGCCGCCATATTGACTCGTGGCCGCCATATTGACTCATGGCCACCATATTGACTCCTGGCAATGATGACGGATCCTCTCACCCTTAGGTCCTTTAATGAGTTTGATCTCGATGATTTTCTCTGATGCTGGTTTTCTGCGCATGACGTAGAGACGCACTATGGATCCTGCGTCCTTCAGTGCCTCCACTGCTGTGCTGTGCGTCACCTCACGCACATCCACCTCATTCACAAACAGAATGCTGTCATTAACCCTACAAAAAGGGAGAGAGCAGAGAGGAAACCACGTGAGTGAGAGAGCAGGGAGGGAACCACGCGAGTGAGAGAGCAGAGAGGGAACCACGTGAGTGAGAGAGCAGGGAGGGAACCGTGTGAGTGAGAGAGCAGAGAGGAAACCACGTGAGTGAGAGAGCAGGGAGGGAACCACGTGAGTGAGAGAGCAGGGAGGGAACCATGTGAGAGAGAGCAGGGAGGGAACTACGTGAGAGAGAGCAGGGAGGGAACCACGTGAGGGAGAGCAGGGAGGAAACCACATGAGTGAGAGAGCAGGGAGGGAACCACACAGGAGAGAGAGCAGGGAGGAAACCCCGTGAGAGAGAGCAGGAAGGGATCCATGTGAGAGAGAGCAGGGAGGAAACCACATGAGAGATAAGCAGGGAGGGAACCACATGAGAGAGAAAGCAGGGAGGGAACCACGTGAGAGACAGCAGGTTCGCTCCCAGCCCTCTCTTACGTAAAAGAGGGCATGGAGAGAGCAACGGAAAGGAGGGCAGGGAGAGAACATGTGAGATAGAACTTCTACAATGACGGACATCACCAAGAGTGATATAACACCACTTATTACATCACCAAGAGCGATATAATGCCACTTATTATAGCACCAAGAGCGATATAACGCCACTTATTACAACACCAAGAGCGATATAACACCACTGATCACATCACCAAGAGCGATATAACGCCACTTGTTACATCACCAAGAGCGATATAACGCCACTTATTACATCAACAAGGGCGATATAACACCACTGATTACATCACCAAGAGTGATATAACGCCACTTCTTACATCACCAAGAGCGATATAACGCCACTTGTTACATAACCAAGAGTGATATAACGCCACTTATTACATCACCAAGAACGATATAACGCCATTTATTACACCACCAAGAGCGATATAACACGACTTATTACATCACCAGGAGCGATATAATGCCACTTATTACATCACCAAGAGCGATATAACGCCACTTATTGCATCACCGAGAGCGATATAACGCCACTTATTACATCACCAAGAGTAATATAATGCCACTTATTACATCACCAAGAGTGATATAACACCACTTATTGCATCACCAAGAGTGATATAACGCCACTTATTACATCACCAAAGCGATATAACACGACTTATTACATCACCAGGAACGATATAACACCACTTTTTACATCACCAAGAGCGATATAATGCCACTTATTACATCATTAAGAGAAATATAACGCCACTTATTACATCACCAAGAGCGATATAACGCCACTTATCACGTCACCAAGAGTGATATAACACCACTTATTACATCACCAAACGTGATATAACACCACTTATTACATCACCAAGAGCGATATAATGCCACTTATTACATCACCAAAAGCGATATAACACTACTTATTACATCACCAGGAGCGATATAACGCCACTTATTACATCACCAAGAGCAATATAATGCCACTTATTACATCACCAATAGAAATATAACACCACTTATTACATCACCAATAGCGATATAACGCCACTTATTACATCACCAAGAGCAATATAACGCCACTTATTACATCACCAATAGCGATATAATGCCACTTATTACATCACCGAGAGCGATATAACCCACTTATTACATCACCAATAGCGATATAACCCACTTATTACATCACCAAGAGCGATAACGCCACTTATTACATCACCAATAGCGATATAACACCACTTATTACATCACCAAGAGCGATATAACGCCACTGATTACATCACCAAGAGCAATATAATGCCACTTATTACATCACCAAGAGCGATATAATGCCACTTATTACATCACCGAGAGCGATATAACCCACTTATTACATCACCAATAGCGATATAACCCACTTATTACATCACCGAGAGCGATATAACGCCACTTATTACATCACCAAGACCAATACAACGCCACTTATTACATCACCAATAGCGATATAATGCCACTTAGTGGATTACGTGCACAGGTTTCAATGGGAGAGGAATGTACGACACGGGAGACATGCAGTGAGTATGGAGGATACATTGTGGATATGGACTGGGTGAAACAGACCGGTCACATACACAGAAGCGCTAGATACCTGAGCCGCCCATCCTGAGCAGCTGCTCCACCTGGAATGATTTTGGTGATGAAGATACTGGGGTCATCTCCTACATGGGGATTATCTGTACCCCCAGCTATGCTGAACCCCAACCCTGAGTTCCCCTGAAAGAAAAGGAGAGGGTCAGGAAGGAGGTGCATTGATCAAAAAGAAGAAAAGCAACTGTTACATATACCTATTCATAATGAGAAAAATGTACTGGATGAAAGAAAGGAGGAGAGGAGAACGAATGAAAGAACGGAGGAGAGAGAATGAACGAACGGAAGAGAGAGAATGAAAGAATAGAGGAGAGAATGAAAGAATGAAGGAGAGAGAATGAAAGAAAGGAGGAGAGAAAATGAATGAAAGAATGGAGGAGAGAGAATGAAAGAATGAAGGAGAGAGAATGAAAGAAAGGAGGAGAGAATGAAAGAATGAAGGAGAGAGAATGAAAGAAAGGAGGAGAGAAAATGAAAGAAAGGAGGAGAGGAGAGAGAATGAAAGAAAGGAGGAGAGAGAATGAAAGAAAGGAGAAGAGAGAATGAAAGAAAGGAGGAGAGAGAATGAAAGAAAGGAGGAGAGGAGAGAGAATGAAAGAAAGGAGGAGAGAGAATGAAAGAATGGAGGAGAGAGAATGAACGAATGGAGGAGAGAGAATAAAAGAATGGAGGAGAGAATTAAAGAATGGAGGAGAGAGAATGAAAGAATGAAGGAGAGAGAATGAAAGAAAGGAGGAGAGAATGAAAGAAAGGAGGAGAGGAGAGAGAATGAAAGAAAGGAGGAGAGGAGAGAGAATGAAAGAAAGGAGGAGAGAGAATGAAAGAAAGCAGGAGAGGAGAGAGAATGAAAGAAAGGAGGAGAGAGAATGAAAGAAAGGAGGAGAGAGAATGAAAGAATGGAGGAGAGAGAATGAACGAATGGAGGAGAGAATGGAGGAGAGAGAATGAACAAATGGAGGAGAGAGAATGAAAGAATGGAGGAGAGGATGAAAGAATGGAGGAGAGAGAATGAAAGAATGGAGGAGAGAGAATAAAAGATTGGAGGAGAGAGAATGAAAGAATGGAGGGGAGAGAATGAAAGAATGGAGGGGAGAGAATGAAAGAATGAAGGAGAGAATGAAAGAATGGAGGAGATGAGAGAATGGAGGGGTGGAGGAGAGGAGAGGAGAGAATGAAAGAATGGAGGAGAGAGAATGAAAGAAAGGAGGAGAGGAGAGAGAGAATGAAAGAATGGAAGGGAGAGAATGAAAGAATGGAGGAGACAGAATGAAAGAATGGAGGGGAGAGAATGAAAGAATGGGTGAGAGAATGAAAGAATGGAGGGGAGAGAATGAAAGATTGGAGGAGAGAGAATGAAAGAATGGAGGGGAGAGAATTAAAGAATGAAGAGAGGAAAGAGAATGAGAATACATAGAAAAGAATAAAAGAACAGGGAATTGAAAGAGAGAATGAAAGAGATGGGTGAAAGAATAGAGGAGAGAGAATGAACGAATGAAGGAGAGAGAATGAAAGAAAGGAGGAGAGGAGAGAGAATGAAAGAAAGGAGGAGAGAGAATGAAAGAATGGAGGAGACAGAATGAAAGAAAGGAGGAGAGGAGAGAAAGAAAGGAGGAGAGGAGAGAGAATGAAAGAAAGGAGGAGAGGAGAGAATGAAAGAAAGGAGGAGAGGAGAGAGAATGAAAGAAAGGAGGAGAGAGAATGAAAGAAAGGAGGAGAGAGAATGAAAGAATGGAGGAGAGAGAATGAACTAATGGAGAGAGAGAATGAACAAATGGAGGAGAGAATTAAAGAAAGGAGGAGAGGAGAGAATGAAATAATGGAGGGGAGAGAATGAAAGAATGGAGGGGAGAGAATGAAAGAATGGAGGAGAGAGATTGAAAGAATGGAGGAGAGAGAATGAAAGAAAGGAGGAGAGAAAATGAAAGAAAGGAGGAGAGGAGAGAGAATGAAAGAATGAAGGAGAGAGAATGAAAGAAAGGAGGAGAGAATGAAAGAATGAAGGAGAGAGAATAAAAGAATGGAGGAGAGAATGAAAGAAAGGAGGAGAGAGAATGAAAGAATGGAGGAGAGAGAATGAACGAATGGAGGAGAGAATGGAGGAGAGAGAATGAACAAATGGAGGAGAGAGAATGAAAGAATGGAGGAGAGGATGAAAGAATGGAGGAGAGAGAATGAAAGAATGGAGGAGAGAGAATAAAAGATTGGAGGAGAGAGAATGAAAGAATCGAGGGGAGAGAATGAAAGAATGGAGGGGAGAGAATGAAAGAATGAAGGAGAGAATGAAAGAATGGAGGAGATGAGAGAATGGAGGGGTGGAGGAGAGGAGAGGAGAGAATGAAAGAATGGAGGAGAGAGAATGAAAGAAAGGAGGAGAGGAGAGAGAGAATGAAAGAATGGAAGGGAGAGAATGAAAGAATGGAGGAGACAGAATGAAAGAATGGAGGGGAGAGAATGAAAGAATGGGTGAGAGAATGAAAGAATGGAGGGGAGAGAATGAAAGATTGGAGGAGAGAGAATGAAAGAATGGAGGGGAGAGAATTAAAGAATGAAGAGAGGAAAGAGAATGAGAATACATAGAAAAGAATAAAAGAACAGGGAATTGAAAGAGAGAATGAAAGAGATGGGTGAAAGAATAGAGGAGAGAGAATGAACGAATGAAGGAGAGAGAATGAAAGAAAGGAGGAGAGGAGAGAGAATGAAAGAAAGGAGGAGAGAGAATGAAAGAATGGAGGAGACAGAATGAAAGAAAGGAGGAGAGGAGAGAAAGAAAGGAGGAGAGGAGAGAGAATGAAAGAAAGGAGGAGAGGAGAGAATGAAAGAAAGGAGGAGAGGAGAGAGAATGAAAGAAAGGAGGAGAGAGAATGAAAGAAAGGAGGAGAGAGAATGAAAGAATGGAGGAGAGAGAATGAACTAATGGAGAGAGAGAATGAACAAATGGAGGAGAGAATTAAAGAAAGGAGGAGAGGAGAGAATGAAATAATGGAGGGGAGAGAATGAAAGAATGGAGGGGAGAGAATGAAAGAATGGAGGAGAGAGATTGAAAGAATGGAGGAGACAGAATGAAAGAAAGGAGGAGAGGAGAGAAAGAAAGGAGGAGAGGAGAGAGAATGAAAGAAAGGAGGAGAGGAGAGAATGAAAGAAAGGAGGAGAGGAGAGAGAATGAAAGAAAGGAGGAGAGAGAATGAAAGAAAGCAGGAGATGAGAGAATGAAAGAAAGGAGGAGAGAGAATGAAAGAATGGAGGAGAGAGAATGAACGAATGGAGAGAGAGAATGAACAAATGGAGGAGAGAATGAAAGAAAGGAGGAGAGGAGAGAATGAAAGAATGGAGGGGAGAGAATGAAAGAATGGAGGGGAGAGAATGAAAGAATGGAGGAGAGAGATTGAAAGAATGGAGGAGACAGAATGAAAGAAAGGAGGAAAGGAGAGAAAGAAAGGAGGAGAGGAGAGAGAATGAAAGAAAGGAGGAGAGGAGAGAATGAAAGAAAGGAGGAGAGGAGAGAGAATGAAAGAAAGGAGGAGAGAGAATGAAAGAAAGCAGGAGATGAGAGAATGAAAGAAAGGAGGAGAGAGAATGAAAGAATGGAGGAGAGAGAATGAACGAATGGAGAGAGAGAATGAACGAATGGAGGAGAGAATGAAAGAAAGGAGGAGAGGAGAGAATGAAAGAATGGAGGAGAGAGAATGAAAGAATGGAGGGGAGAGAATGAAAGAATGGAGGGGAGAGATTGAAAGAATGGAGGAGAGAGAATGAAAGAATGGAGGAGAGGAGAGAATGAAAGAATGGAGGGGAGAGAATTAAAGAATGAAGGGAGGAAAGAGAATGAGAATACATAGAAAAGAATAAAAGAACAGGGAATTGAAAGAGAGAATGAAAGAGATAGGTGAAAGAATGGAAGAGAGGGATGTGAATAAGAGTCCAGAGCACAGAGAGGAGAGATTGAGAGAAAAGAGGTAAGGGAGAGAGAATGGAGAAGATGGGAGGGAATAAGTGAAGAAAAGGGAAATGGAGGAATAAAGAATGTGTGAAATGAATGGTTTTGAAATTAAAGAAGGAGAGAAAAAGGAGGAAAAAGGAAAGAAGGGAGAATGAGAAAGAAAGAATAAGACAGATGTCACTAGCCCGGGAATTGTCAGCAACTGACATGGGTCCAGAGCACATAGCGTGTTGGGAATTGTCAGCAACTGACGAGGGTGCCGAGCACGTAGCGTGTTGGGAATTGTCAGCAACTGACGAGGGTGCCGAGCACATTGCGTGTTGGGAATTGTCAGCAACTGACGAAGGTGCAGAGCACATAGCGTGTTGGGAATTGTCAGCAACTGACGAAGGTGCTGAGCACATGGCGTGTTGGGAATTGTCAGCAACTGACGAAGGTGCCGAGCACATGGTGTGTTGGGAATTGTCAGCAACTGACGAGGGTGCCGAGCATGTGGCGTGTTGGGAATGGTCAGCAACTGACGAGAGTGCAGAGCACATAGCGTGTTTGGAATTGTCAGCAACTGACGAGGGTGCCGAGCACATAGCGTGTTGGGAATTGTCAGCAACTGACGAGGGTGCAGAGCACATAGCGTGTTGGGAATTGTCAGCATCTGACGAGGGTGCTGAGCACATAGCATGTTGGGAATTGTACATTTATTTGACGGATCATTTAAAATATGAATATGAAAAACATATCTCACTCTCTCTAACGTGATCTCTTCGTATTCCATTTCAGCTTCCGTGCCGTTAACCTGCAACAAAAACACAAAATTCGCACAATTACACAATTCTTCTGACTTTCTCAATCTGCAGACACATAGTGTCCCCTGTCTGTATTACTGTGTCACCCTGCAGGGTGAAGGACAGTCTCATAGCGCCCCCTCTCTGTGTGACTAAGGCCCCCAGCGAGGGGAGGGACAGTCTCATAGCGCCCACTGTCTGTCACTGTGTCACCCAGCAGGGGGAGGGACAGTCTCATAGTGCCCCCTGTCTGTGTCACTGTGTCACCCTGCGGGGGGAGGGACAGTCTCATAGAGCCCCTGTCTGTGTCACTGTGTCATCCTGTGGGGGGGAGGGGAAGTCTCATAGAGCCCCTGTCTGTGACACTGTGTCACCCTGCGGGGGGAGGGACAGTCTCATAGCGCCCCCTCTCTGTGTCACTATGTCACCCTGCGTGGGGAGGGACAGTCTCATAGCGCCCCCTGTCTGTCACTGTGTCACCCGGCAGGGGGAGGGATAGACTCATAGCGCCCCCTGTCTGTGACACTGTGTCACCCTGCGGGGGGAGGGACAGTCTAATAGCGCCCCCTCTCTGTGTCACTGAGGCCCCCTGCAGGGGGAAGGACAGTCTCATAGCGGCCCCTGTCTGTCACTGTGTCAACCGGCAGGGGGAGGGACAGTCCCATAGAGCCCATGTCTGTCACTGTGTCACCCGGCAGGGGGTGGAACAGTCTCATAGTGCCCCCTCTCTGTGTCACTGTGTCATCCTGTGGGGGGAGGGACAGTCTCATAGAGCCCCTGTCTGTGTCACCCTACGGGGGGAGGGACAGTCCCATAGAGCCCTGTGTCACTGTGTCACCCTACGGGGGGAGGGACAGTCTCATAGCGCCCCCTCTCTGTGTCACTGTGTCACCCTGCGGGGAGAGGGACAGTCTCATAGTGCCCCCTGTCTGTCACTGTGTCACCCGGCAGGGAGAGGGAAAGTCTCATAGAGCCCCTGTCTGTGTCACTGTGTCACCCTATGTGGGGAGGGACAGTCTCATAGCGCCCCCTGTCTGTGTCACTGTGTCACCCTATGTGGGGAGGGACAGTCTCATAGCGCCCCCTGTCTGTGTCACTGTTAACTATTACTCACATACGCCGGTGCTTCCAACGTGTCCGTGTTCACAATTACAGGAGGGGAACTGGCCTGAAAAATGGAATCATTGTGTTATTAATGCTTCATATTTTAACATTAAATAGTCACTCTGAGCACTATAACCAATATTGCAGTAGTTATGGTGTGAGGATTCTATAGACAACGTCCCTCTGATATTTATTAAACCATTGCAAAACGTGTGACAAAATGGTTGCTGGCGATGTCAAAGCTCAGACGTTTTGGTTCTCAGAATATTCGTATATTGCAAGTTGTGAACCCTGAGAACAAGCTGGATACACAATGAAATTTTACTAAAATGAGAATTACAGGGAATTCAAAGTGAATCTAACATTTAAAGGGGCACCCAGAGCATGTTATCTCATGGAAGAGGCAGAGTCCTGCTAAACTGTAATGTTTCTATTACTGTGCTAACACTGCCTCTAAGGCCACTTCCTGCATCCTCGTGTAGTTTAACTTTGTGAAAAGACACCGGATGTCCTCACGCTCTGTGTCTTCTAAATCCCTATAGGAAAGCATTGAGGGGGGTGCTGTAATAATACACTGAGCTGTAATAATACAATAAGCTGTAACAATGAGCTGTAATAATACACTGAGCTGTAATCATACAATAAGCTGTAACAATGAGCTGTAATAACACACTGAGCTGTAATAATACACTGAGCTGTAATAATACAATAAGCTGTAACAATGAGCTGTAATAATACACTAAGCTGTAATAATACAATGAGCTGTAACAATGAGCTGTAATAATACACTGAGCTGTAATAATACAATAAGCTGTAACAATGAGCTGTAATAATACACTGAGCTGTAATAATACAATAAGCTGTAACAATGAGCTGTAATAATACACTGAGCTGTAATAATACACTGAGCTGTAACAATGAGCTGTAATAATACACTGAGCTGTAATAATACAATAAGCTGTTACAATGAGCTGTGATAATACACTGAGCTTTAATAATACAATAAGCTGTAACAATGAGCTGTAATAATACAATAAGCTGTAACAATGAGCTGTAATAATACACTGAGCTGTAATAATACAATGAGCTGTAACAATGAGCTGTAATAATACACAGAGCTGTAATAATACACTAAGCTGTAACAATGAGCTGTAATAACACAATGAGCTGTAATAATACACTGAGCTGTAATAATACACTAAGCTGTAACAATGAGCTGTAATAATACACTAAGCTGTAACAATGAGCTGTAATAACACAATGAGCTGTAATAATACACTGAGCAGTAATAATACAATAAGCTGTAATAACACAATGAGCTGTAATAATACAATAAGCTGTAATAATACACGGAGCTGTAATAACACACTGAGCTGTAATAATACACTGAGCTGTAATAATACAATGAGCTGTAATAATACACTGAGCTGTAATAACACACTGAGCTATAATAATACACGGAGCTATAATAATACAATGAGCTGTAATAATACACTGAGCTGTAATAATACAATAAGCTGTAATGATACACTGAGCTGTAATAATACAATGAGCTGTAATAATACAATAAGCTGTAATAATATACTGAGCTGTAATAACACACTGAGCTCTAAAAATACACTGAGCTGTAATAATACAATAAGCTGTAATAACACACTGAGCTCTAAAAATACACTGAGCAGTAATAATACAATGAGCTGTATGAATACAATAAGCTGTAATAATGTACTGAGCTGTAATAATACAATAAGCTGTAACAATGAGCTGTAATAATACACTAAGCTGTAATAATACAATGAGCTGTAACAATGAGCTGTAATAATACACTGAGCTGTAATAATACAATAAGCTGTAACAATGAGCTGTAATAATACACTGAGCTGTAATAATACAATAAGCTGTAACAATGAGCTGTAATAATACACTGAGCTGTAATAATACAATAAGCTGTTACAATGAGCTGTGATAATACACTGAGCTTTAATAATACAATAAGCTGTAACAATGAGCTGTAATAATACAATAAGCTGTAACAATGAGCTGTAATAATACACTGAGCTGTAATAATACAATGAGCTGTAACAATGAGCTGTAATAACACACAGTGCTGTAATAATACACTAAGCTGTAATAATACACTGAGCTGTAACAATGAGCTGTAATAATACACAGAGCTGTAATAATACACTAAGCTGTAACAATGAGCTGTAATAACACAATGAGCTGTAATAATACACTGAGCTGTAACAATGAGCTGTAATAATACACTAAGCTGTAACAATGAGCTGTAATAACACAATGAGCTGTAATAATACACTGAGCAGTAATAATACAATAAGCTGTAATAACACAATGAGCTGTAATAATACAATAAGCTGTAATAATACACGGAGCTGTAATAACACACTGAGCTGTAATAATACACTGAGCTGTAATAATACACTGAGCTGTAATAACACACTGAGATATAATAATACACAGAGCTATAATAATACAATGAGCTGTAATAATACACTGAGCTGTAATAATACAATAAGATGTAATGATACACTGAGCTGTAATAATACAATGAGCTGTAATAATACAATAAGCTGTAATAATATACTGAGCTGTAATAACACACTGAGCTCTAAAAATACAATGAGCTGTAATAACACACTGAGCTGTAATAATACAATGAACTGTAATAATACACTGAGCTGTAATAATACAATAAGCTGTAATGACACACTGAGCTGTAATCATACACTGAGCTGTAATAACACACTGAGCTGTAATAATACAATGAGCTGTAATAATACAATAAGCTGTAATAATATACTGAGCTGTAATAACACACTGAGCTCTAAAAATACACTGAGCTGTAATAATACAATAAGCTGTAATAACACACTGAGCTCTAAAAATACACTGAGCAGTAATAATACAATGAGCTGTATGAATACAATAAGCTGTAATAATATACTGAGCTGTAATAACACAATGAGCTGTAATAATACACGGAGCTGTAATAATACACTGAGCTGTAATAATACAAAAAGCTGTAATAACACACTGAGCTGTAATAATAGTACACAGAGCTCTTCCTGTACTGACCCCACACACAGCTCTGTCACTACACCTCCATCCTGCCCTGCAGCTCTCTCTGCTATTCCTGTACTGACCCCACACACATCTCTGTCACTGCACCTCCATCCTGCACTGCAGCTCTCTCTGCTATTCCTGTACTGACCCCACACACAGCTCTGTCACTGCTCCTCCATCCTGCCCTGCAGCTCTCTCTGCTATTCCTGTACTGACCCCACACACAGCTCTGTCACTGCACCTCCATGCCCTGCAGCTCTCTGCTATTCCTGTACTGACCCCACACACAGCTCTGTCTGCACCTCCATCCTGCCCTGCAGCTCTCTCTGCTATTCTGTACTGACCCCACACACAGCTCTGTCACTGCACCTCCATCCTGCCCTGCAGCTCTCTCTGCTATTCCTGTACTGACCCCACACACAGCTCTGTCACTGCACCTCCATCCTGCCCTGCAGCTCTCTCTGCTATTCCTGTACTGACCCCACACACAGCTCTGTCACTGCACCTCCATCCTGCCCTGCAGCTCTCTCTGCTATTCCTGTACTGACCCCACACACAGCTCTGTCACTACACCTCCATCCTGCCCTGCAGCTCTCTCTGCTATTCCTGTACTGACCCCACACACAGCTCTGTCACTGCACCTCCATCCTGCCCTGCAGCTCTCTCTGCTATTCCTGTACTGACCCCACTCACAGCTCTGTCACTACACCTCCATCCTGCCCTGCAGCTCTCTCTGCTATTCCTGTATTGACCCCACACACAGCTCTGTCACTGCACCTCCATCCTGCCCTGCAGCTCTCTCTGCTATTCCTGTACTGACCCCACACACAGCTCTGTCACTACACCTCCATCCTCCCCTGCAGCTCTCCCTGCTATTCCTGTACTGTCCCCACACACAGCTCTGTCACTGCACCTCCATCCTGCCCTGCAGCTCTCTCTGCTATTCCTGCACTGACCCCACACACAGCTCTGTCACTGCACCTCCATCCTGCCCTGCAGCTCTCTCTGCTATTCCTGCACTGACCCCACACACAGCTCTGTCACTGCGCCTCAATGTCCCTGCCCTGCAGCTGCTATTCCATTACTGACCCCACACACACAGCTCTGTCACCGCCTCCATCCTGCCTGCATGGCTCTCTCTGCTATTCCCGTACTGACCCCACACACACAGCTCTGTCCCTGCACCTCCATCCTGCCCTGCAGCTCTCTCTGCTATTCCATACTGACCCCCACTTTGCTCTGCCTCCATCCTGCTGCCCACCACAGCTCTCTACGCTATTCCGGTACTGACCCACGTCTGTCTCGCTCCATCCTGCCTGCAGGCTCACCTCTCTATATATTCCTGTACTGACCCCACACAGGCTCTGTCACTTTCATCCTGCCCTGCAGCTCTCTCTGCTATTCCTGTACGACCCCACACACAGCTCTGTCCTGCACCTCCATCCTGCCTGCAGCTCTCTCTGCCATTCCTGTACTGACCCACACACAGCTCTGTCACTACACCTCCATCCTGCCCTGCAGCTCTCTCTGCTATTCCTGTACTGACCCCACACACAGCTCTGTCACTGCACCGCCATCCTGCCCTGCAGCTCTCTCTGCTATTCCTGTACTGACCCCACACACAGCTCTGTCACTGCACCTCCATCCTGCCCTGCAGCTCTCTCTGCTATTCCTGTACTGACACCCCACACACAGCTCTGTCACTGCACCTCCATCCTGCCCTGCAGCTCTCTCTGCTATTCCAGTACTGACTCCACACAAAGCTCTCTGCTGCCTGTACTGACCCCACACACAGCTCTGTCACTGCACCTCCAATCCCTGCCCTGCAGCTCTCTCTCTGCTATTCCTGTGCATTTTACAGCTCTGTCACTGCACCCTGCATCCCCTGCCCACCGCAGCTCTCTCTGCTATTCCTGTACTGACCTCACACACAGCTCTGTCACTACACCTCCATCCTGCCCTGCAGCTCTCTCTGCTATTCCTGTACTGACCCCACACACAGCTCTGTCACTACACCTCCATCCTGCCCTGCAGCTCTGTCTGCTATTCCTGTACTGACCCCACACACAGCTCTGTCACTGCACCTCCATCCTGCCCTGCAGCTCTCTCTGCTATTCCTGTACTGACCCCACACACAGCTCTGTCACTGTAACTCCATCCTGCCCTGCAGCTCTCTCTGCTATTCCTGTACTGACCCCACACACAGCTCTGTCACTGTACCTCCATCCTGCCCTGCAGCTCTCTCTGCTATTCCTGTACTGACCCCACACACAGCTTTGTCACTGTACCTCCATCCTGCCCTGCAGCTCTCTCTGCTATTCCTGTACTGACCCCACACACAGCTCTGTCACTACACCTCCATCCTGCCCTGCAGCTCTCTCTGCTATTCCTGTACTGACCCCACACACAGCTCTGTCACTACACCACCATCCTGCCCTGCAGCTCTCTCTGCTATTCCTGTACTGACCCCACACACAGCTCTGTCACTGCACCTCCATCCTGCCCTGCAGCTCTCTCTGCTATTCCTGCTTTGAACCCCTATGCACACTGATTGTTAACACCCACGCCTCCTCTACACATTCTGTGACTGGGATACAGCATGCGAGCAGTGCGCAGGGATAAATCATTAATTCTTGCTCTCTCTGCCAATATTCTGCAATGTCTATTGTTTGTCCCCCAACCGGGCGACATGTCAAGTCTTTTGCAAGAATCACCAGTACATTGTGGCAAACTTCACGTCTAAACCACAGGTAAATGCATGTAGGGGCGAGACGCAGGCTGTCAAGCAGGAAGGGGTAAAATGACAAGGCATAATTATACAGCTTTCATCTATCCTCCAACGAACACAGAATGCGTCTAAACAGTAGAAATGGACTGACAAACCAGCTATAAAAACAAAGAATAATAAATAAATATAAAACACAAAACAAAACCAAAGTACTGACCACGTCCTTCCTACTGAGGCTGCCCCTCACGTACTACAGAGCTGCTCCTCATGTACCATAGAGTTGCCTATCACATACCATAGAGTTGCCCATCACATACCATAGAGCTGCCCCTCGCGTACTAGAGCTGCCCCTCATGTACCATAGAGTTACCCATCACATACCATGGAGCTGCCCCTCACGTACTGTAGAGCTGCCCCTCACGTACCATAGAGTTTCCCATCACATACCATAGAGCTGTCCCTCACGTACTGTAGAGCTGCCCCTCACGTACCATAGAGTTGCCCATCACATACCATAGAGCTGCCCGTCACGTACCATATAGCTACTTATAGAGCTGCCCCTCACGTACTATAGAGCTGCCACTCACATACCATAGAGCTGCCCCTAACATACCTCACATACCATAGAGCTGCCCCTCACATACCATAGAGCTGCCCCTCACGTACTATAGAGCTGCCCCTCATTCTCCAACATTACCCCAGAGATCCCTCAATGTCTCCCCCAAGTTTTTAATGTTAGTCTTCCTCACAGAAAGATCCATTTATCACCCGACATACGGGAAGCAGCATTAGCACCATAAAATATATAGAACTAGATTGTGCAGCCATCTAATGGTTTATGGAGTTCTGTAGTGAGCCCAGACAGAGTCTGTGATGATCACTCTGGCTTTCCCTGCCTATAACCTGATTTGCCAAAGATCACAATATTTTCTGCAACATGACATTAGCTCCCTGTGCAGCCCAGTCTTTCACAGTACACTCTACGATCACTGAAGGCTGCTCAATGGGGGCCGGTAGGGCTGCGCACCCCCATTTTTATGTTAGTCATGTCTGGTTTCAGTTTTCTACCTGTTAAGACACCCCTGGTGTCTTTAAACGAAACCGCCGTTTAGTTAGCCTTCCCCTTCTGCAATACCAATAACTCAGTTCGCATAAACTGCAGTATACGAACCAAACTCAGGGGAAGCGGCAATCTCCCGACCGGGATCCGTGAAAGGCTCCAAACTCCCGAACGGAAATCCACGAACTGCTGCTAGCCGCCGAACAACAATATCCACCAAGCGGCATTCGGTTCCAATCAGCAGTCTCCAAGCGCAAAGAAGAAATCCCCCCAATAACGAGACAGAAGCTCCGCATTGAGGGTAAAACAGGATCTGGCTTTACTGTGGGCTACCTGCCCGTATTTATGCAGGTCTCCCACTTGGTGGGCACTCCCCTGGGGGACCAAATGGGAGACTGGAATTACAGATGGACATGGGGACATTTCAGACATACAATCACAAGCTTTTCCCACAATGCAATATGGTTTCCTCCCCTCTGCCCTGGAGATAATTGAGAAGTAATTCAATTATCTCCAGGACAAGACAAATCGCCATCTTAAAAGCAATACCAAAAAATACATAAAAATATATCATTTTAAAATAACCGAACATTTCCCATTCGTATCACACATCCCCAGATAGCCTGGATCTGAGTGCATATTATTAGCGAATAGCGCTCAGATCCCACACACATAGTTCAATCGCCATGGAGTCAAAGTTCTTACAGTCTTTCGGTATGCGATTGACTCCATGGGAAGGCTATCTGGGTTAAGTCCTTTCGTGTGTTGTAAAACTCCCGAACGGCCGGTGTTCATACGCTTTCGTCGAGGCAGCCAGGCGACCCGTTGTTTCAGCGGTGTTCGGCAGAAAAAGTGTCAGTTTTTAGTTCCATGGAATCAGTGCCAAACACCGCTGGGCTTTCGTGCGTTTTAAAATGGCCGCTACCTCGTGGTCGACATACGAACGACGACCACCCTGAATTCGGTTTAATTGAGAAGTGTTTGCGATTAACCACAACGTTCTAATTGGGATCAAGAGGTTAACCAGCAGCAAACTTCTTCTTCTGGGTGGCCATCCGTTCAGTGAATTTGGTGAAAACAGTCATTCGTATTGCTGGGCTATAGAAACAGCCATTTACATGAACGGGGGAAGGAATAGACGAATCCACCACAATAGGCAGACAGATGGTTCTGTCACACGGCTCCCCCCTTGTGGGACACTCCAGCAGACCCGGCTTGACCCTTTGGCGGGTCAACTTGGGGATGACCGGACTAGGAGGTGGTGGAGACGTCAGTTTGTCGGGATAACCCATCTGCATTCCCGTTCTGCTTACCGGGTCGGTAGCTGATAATGAAGTTGTAGGGCTTTAGTGCCAAGCTCCATCTCAGCAGTCTACCATTGTCCCCTGAGACCCGGTTAAGCCAGACGAGTGGGTTATGATCAGTCACCAGGGAAAACTCTTGCCCATACAAGTAGGGACTTAACTTTTTCAATGCCCATTCCAAGGCCAAACACTCCTTCTCCACTGCCGCATAACTCACTTCTCTGGGTAACAACTTTCGGCTGAGATATGCGACAGGGTGCTCTCCTCCATCTTCCCTGACTTGGCTCAGCACAGCCCCCAGTCCATACATGGAAGCATCTGTATGGACGAGAAAGCGTTTGTTAGGGACTGGGGCAGCCAAGACAGGAGCATTCACAAGGGCCTGTTTCAGTGCCTGGAACGCATCTTCACAAGCTGGAGACCACAGGACCTGCTTAGGCAAGTTCTTCTTCGTCAGGTCTGTCAAGGGCTTAGCAATAGTGCTGTAGTCAGGGACAAAACGTCGGTAGTACCCTGCTGTCCCCAAGAAGGCCAATACCTGGGTCTTGGTGGTAGGTGTGGGCCAGTTAGCCACTGTCTCTACCTTGGCTGGCTCTGGTCTCTGGCTCCCACATCCCACTCTGTGACCCAGGTACTGTACTTCAGCCATACCTAGATGACACTTCTCTGGCTTCAATGTCTTATCCAGTACCACCCCTACATGAACCAAGTGTTCCTTCAGGACCCACTGTAGATCGCAATGTCGTCCAAGTATGCACAGGCAAATTCTTGGAAGCCATCCAGGAGTCTATCCACCATCCATTGGAAGGTAGCCGGGGCATTCTTCATCCCAAAAGGCATGACCTTAAATTGGTACAGGCCAAATGGGGTGACGAATGCCGACTTGGGGATAGCATCCTCGGCCAGGGGGATCTGCCAGTAGCCCTTACACAGGTCTATGGTGGTCAGATAGCGCCCCCTGGCAATACGATCCAGTAATTTGTCTACCTGGGGCATCGGGTAGGCGTCAGTGGTGGTCCGCTCGTTGAGTCGCCTGTAGTCCACACAGAACCGGGTGGTCCCGTCCTGCTTGGGCACCAGTACTACAGGCGAGGCCCAAGGGCTGTCGGAGTGCTCGATGACCCCAAGCTGGGTCATCTCTTGTATCTCCTTCCGCATTCCTTCTCGGACTGCTTCAGGGATACGATAGGGTGGCTGTCGGAAGGGGGTCTGTCCAGGGGTCTCGACCTTATGTACAGCTAGGGTAGTATAACCTGGCTCCTGGGAGAACGTCGCCTGCTTCTCCCACAACAACTGCTGCGCCTGTACCCATTCTGTGGGGTTTAACCTGTCCCCTAGCTGTACAAGGGTAGTGAGGTCAGTCTGGGAGTCCCTTTCTAACAAGTCGGGAAGGGGTAGATTCTCGGGATCATCTGCAGCCGGGGCACATACTGCCGCAATATTCTCAGGTCTCTCCTGGTACTCTTTCAGCATGTTCACATGAAAGGATCTCTGAACCCTTTCATCTGTAGAGCTGGCTATCAAGTAAGTAGTATAGCAGATCTGCGCTACTACTCTGTACAGGCCCTGCCAAGATGATTGCATCTTGTTTGCCTTCACAGGTTTGAGCACCAATACTTTTTGCCCAACCTGGAAGACCCGTTGTCGGGCACCCTGATCGTACCACCTCTTCTGTCTCCCCTGGGCCGCCTGGAGATTCTCCCTTACCATCAGGGACAGTTTCTCCATGCGGTCCCGGAGTTCCAGAACATATGGCACTATGGGGATCCCCTCCTGCTCCGTCTTCCCCTCCCAGTGGCGGATGAGATCTAGGGGTCCGCGAACCCTTCTCCCATAGAGCAACTCAAAGGGGGAGAACCCAGTAGATTCCTGGGGCACCTCTCTGTAAGAAAACAACAGATGAGACTCTCCCAGTCTCTGCAAGTGTCTGTAAAGGTACTCAGCATCTGCTTGAGGGTGCCGTTAAAGCGCTCGCAGAAACCGTTAGTCTGTGGGTGGTAGGGTGAGCTAAGTAACGGTTTAATGCCACACACCTTCCACAGCTGCTGGGTGAGCACAGCAGTGAATTGGGTTCCCTGGTCGGAGAGGATCTCCTTAGGGAACCCGACCCTAGTAAAAATTCTAACCAGGGCATCAGCAACCGTCTCTGCCTCTATATTAGACAGCGCTACTGCTGGATAGCGAGTGGCATAGTCCACCACAGTAAGAACGTATTTCTTACCGGACGGACTAGCCCTGGCCAGTGGACCCACAATGTCAACAGCTATGCGGGAAAAGGGCTCCCCTATAATAGGCATTGAAAATAAAATCTAGCCTTAGGGTGGTCCCCCCGCTTTCCTACCCGTTGACAGGTGTCGCACGTACTGCAATACATCCGCACAGCCTGGTTAAAGTTTGGCCAAAAGAAATTCTGTGAGATCCTATAGGCTGTGCGGCGGGACCCTAGATGTCCAGCTAACGGAACATCATGCCCTATCCGCAGAATCTCCTGCCGATACTTTGCAGGTGCCACTAACTGTCGATTCGGCGGAGGGGCAACACTCTTCTGGGAAGGCTTAGGGATCCTATATAACCTGTCCCCCACCCACTCATACCGCTCCCCATCTACTCCTTCCTCTCCAGCCTCTGCTCTATCTCGATATTTCTGGAGAGTCGGGTCCGCCCGGGTTTCCCTCCCAAACTCCTCTGGGGAATCCCAGCTTAAGGGGGCCTGATCTAAGGTACCAGTCAAGGTCTTACCTGGGTCTCATCAGCAAGCGGGCCGGTTCCAGCAGCACGGGTCTGAGCACGAGTAGTCACTGGGTTAACGTCAGCCAAATCATTCCCAAGAAGAACATCAGCGGGCAAGTCTTTCATAACCCTCACATCCACGTGTCTAGCGCCCACTCCCCAATCCAAATGTACCCGGGCAACAGGTAAGCGGAATACGGCGCCTCCTGCTACCCTCACTGCCACAGTGTCTCCAGTGTGTTGGTGTTCCGAGACTAGGTTCTTTTGGAGCAGTGTCATGGTGGCTCCTGTGTCTCTCAGCCCATTCACCACCCTGCCATTCAGCTTCACAGTCTGCCGGTGTTGCTGGCGATTATCCTGATGAGCTGCTTGCACTTGGTCGGCCTCGTGTAGGATGCCCCAGAATTCCTACTGCTCAATACAGTGAGCAGCAGGCTGGGGTGGCCGCTGATTGCCGCTGGCTGGTCTCCTCCATGACTGGGCTTGATTGGCGCTGTTCAGGGGGCACTCCGGCCGCTTGTGCCCCAACTGTTTGCACCCAAAGCACCGAATTGGCTGTGAATAATCCCTGGCATTGAACCGGGAGGGTTGCACATAGTTGTTAGCTGGCAGTACTGCTGGGGTGCGGTGCACTGGGGGTTGGTAGGCTGAAGTTGCTGGAGTTACTGTTGGTCGATACTCCATTCTGGCAGGGACCTTGGTAGCTGTACTATCCAACTTGCGAGCGTCCGTATATTCGTCTGCCAGACGGGCAGCCTCGGGTAGGGTAGAGGGTTTCCTATCCCTGACCCACTCCCGAACCTCGGTAGGTAATCTATCAAAGCAATGTTCCAGCAAGAACACCTGTAGCACCTCCTCCCCAGTTACTGCTTGGCATCCTGCCATCCAGTGGGCTGTGGTACGGTGAACTCTGCAGGCCCATTCTACATAAGAGTCACCAACCTGCTTGTTGGTTTCCCTAAATCGCCGTCTGTAAGCTTCTGGGGTCACCGCATGCCTGGCTAGGAGCCATGGCCCGAAATGATTCACTAGCCTGGCCGGATAATTTCCCAGAGAGGATGGTGACCCATTCATCTGCGGGTACCTGGTGTAGGGCACACTGCCTCTCGAAGTCAGCCAGGAACCCATCAATCTCTCCCTCTGTTTCCACAAAATGTTTAAATGCAGCAAAGGGTACCTTTTTCTTTCCAAAATTGTTATTGGGTACCTCTGCTGCTGCAGCTCTTCTTTCCCGGAGCTCCTGGTGTGCCATCACTGCTGCCTGCACACGTTCCACGATGTCTGCTGAGGGGTTGGGGCCAAAGTGTGCCAGCCTTATTTGCACTGCCCGGTTAAATTGTATTTCCTCAGGTGTTAAATCCAAAATACTGGGCACATTAGCTCTCTCCATTCCCTGTGCTGCATCCATCTCCAGTAGCAAAGCAATAATGTCTCTCTTTTTCAAAGTGCTTGCTGACCATCCTCGGCGTTCAAGTATGTCCTTAAGGGTAGCACGCCTTAATTCCTCATACTGCATTCTTGTAGCTGACCTTTTGTGCTGTGGGATTCATCCCGTCGCTCGCCACCAATTGTTAAGACACCCCTGGTGTCTTTAAACGAAACCGCCGTTTAGTTAGCCTTCCCCTTCTGCAATACCAATAACTCCGAAATAGTCATTCATATGGCTGGGCTATAGAAACAGCCATTTACACAAACGGGGGCAGGAATAGACGAATCCACCACAATAGGCAGACACATGGTTCTGTCACACTACCCAGCCCTTATTAAAGGCTGCAGAGGGGTTGAACTAATGTTGGGGTATTTAAAAAAAACTAAATGCCCCAAATGCTATATTTTCTCTTACAAGATTTCTGGTGTCACCCCTTGGCTTTGCATGGGGCCATTGGATCCCAAAGTGGTTGTTTCTTAAAAACATGTATCTACAGGTTTATTGTATTGAACAGGGCAGGATGTTGCGTTATGTCCAGGGTTCAGTACATTGGATGAAATGGTAAAATCCCAACAAGTCAGGGGGTAGAGTCAAATTCCAGGAGAAAAGTGCTCCACCATCTTTAAATCTTACCAGCTACCATTGACCACAATGTAAATCTCACTCTGTATGTAAGTATCTGATATTATTTCCCTCAATATTTCAGTACCTCCCCTCAATATCTCAGTACTTCCCTTAAAATCTCTATACTTTCTTTGAAATTGTAATACTGAATCTCAATACTATCCCTAGATATCTCTATACTTCTCATCAATATCTCTATACTTCCCCTCGATATCTTTATACTTCCCTTTGATATCTCTATACTTCCCTTCGATATCTCAATATTTCCCCTTGAAATCTCAATACTCTCTTATATCCAAACATTTCTCCATATTCCAACAATCCTCACCATATCCCAATACTTCCTACCATATCCCAATATACCCTAATACTTCCCACCATATCCCTGTATTTCACTCCCTGTCTCAGCACTTCATACCATATCCCAATATCTCCTACTATATCACAAGTTGTCCTACTATATCCAAATACTTCCCACTGTATCCCAACACCTCATCCCAGAGCATTGCAAGTATGGAACAACCACCCGGGCACAATTCAATCTTCCTGAACACTCCAATCCTTTAAGAGATCCCTGTTAACATAGCTGAATACAGAATGCACCTGTTAAATGTATATGTGTATTTAAATATTACTTTGTATTTTTAATATTTTATTGTAACAATGCAGTGTTTGTGGACCCAGGACATACTTGAAAACAAGAGATATCTCAACGTATCCTTCCTGGTAAAATATTTTATAAATAAATAATATTCTAATATATCCACAATATCCCAATATCTCCTAATATATCTAAATTCTTCCTACCATACCCGATACCTTCCTTATCGTACCCCAATACTTCCTACCATATCTTAATATGTCCTACCATATCTCAATACCTTCTACCATACCCCAATACATACCTACCATATTCCAATACTTACTACCTTCCTTACCAAACCCCAATACTTACTACAATATCCCAATACTTCCCACCATATCTCAATACTTTCCACCATTTCCCAATACTTACTACCATATCCCAATACTTACCATCATATCCCAATACTTACCATCATATCCCAATACTTACTACCATATCCCAATACTTACCATCATATCCCAATACTTACCATCATATCCCAATACTTACTACCATATCCCAATACTTACCATCATATCCCAATACTTACCACTGTGGCGGAACCAGCCTCGCCACTGGGCATTGGAGAAGACAGCTTGCCAGCCTCCTGCCATGTGACTATGGCCCCTGGGATGTATTGCCTGCTCTCCTGTACTGCTGAGGATTGCTACCAACTAGGTGGATTGGCTATGGAGCTTGTGTAGTGCCCTCTGTTGGTAGCAACTACGTTGAATAGCAAGACTGGTAATTTGCATATTCGGGTAGATTTGCATATCGCTAATTCTGCATGCAGAAGAGACATTTTGTGTTAATTATGGTCTTCCCCAGCCATTTATAAATATGTTATAATAAGTCACTGTATGTTGCCTGCTATGATTTGACTGTTTGTAATTTTGAGTTTTCACAGCAATGTTAATGTAATGACCATATGGGCTAGTCCCAAGTAAAATAAAGTTTTAGACAGTTCTACTTCACCCTCAATTTGGAGTGCAGTCTCTTATTGAGGGAATCTGCTACAAGGGATTGTTATACTCTGCATTTTCCCTTGCTATAATCATTTCTGCTTCGCTCTGAGGTTTGGCCTGCGGTGGTTATGGTGTCAGCTAGAGTATTTGGAATCCTCAAGAAGCGTCCATCAAGGGTGGTACCTAGTTGGGGTACCAGATGATCCGTTACATTGGTGGCAACGGTGGGATGGCTTCCTAGCCTTGGGAAAACCAGCACTACTTCAGAGATGGAAGGTCGTGCAGTATCTCACTTTGACGCCAGGCTCCAGCAGCGACTACAGGATGTGATGCGCAGTATGGAGTATCCTATCCCAGAGGAAAGAGAGACAGAGTGGAGGGTGGCGCTTCGTACCGATCTCTGGAAGGAGGACATCGAGGAAATCCTGACCACTAACGAGCGCCAAGCAGAACATCTACAGCTGCGGATGCTGTTATTGGGAAACCAGCCCTCAGAGGAATGGGTAAGCGAACTGGAGACGCTAGTTGAGACTGAGGTGTGGCTGGATAATTCTTATTGGGCCCTGCGGTGGCATGCTAACCACCTCTACCCATGGCTGATCTAGTACAAGTGTATTGAGTGGGAAGACTATGATGGCCCTGGTTTGTTGTGGGATACTATTAAAACTAGTCTCTGGTTCGGAGACACCGACATTGCTCGCTTCTGGTTCTAGGGATTGCTATGCTCTGCATATTCTCTTGCTATAATCACTCCTAAGCTCTTTTAAGAGCTTGTTCCTGCTTCGCTCTGAAGGAAGAGAGGTTTGGCCTGCGCTGGTTGTGGTGTTGGCTAGAGTGCTTGGAATCCTCAAGAAGCGCTAGGAGCATCCATCAACGGAGGTACCCAGCTGGGGTGCCAGGTGATCCATTACACCCACCATATCCCAAGCCTCTGTTGGTAGTAACAGTAATATGCACAACCTAAATAGCAAGACTGGTAATTTGCATATTCGGGTAGATTTACATATCGCTAATTCTGCATGCAGAAGAGACATTTTGTGTAAATTATGGTCTTCCCTACCCATTTATAAATATGTTATAATAAGTCACTGTATGTTGCCTGCTATGATTTGACTGTTTGTAATTTTATTGAGTTTTCACAGCAATGTTAATGTAATGACCATATGGGCTAGTCCCAGATAAAATAAAGTTTTAGACAGTTCTATTTCACCCTCAATTTGGAGTTCTGTCTCTTATTTTTTATATATATATATATATATATATATATATATATGTCTCTTATTATATTCTCTTGCTATAATCACTCCTAAGCTCTTTTAAGAGCTTGTTCCTGCTTCATTCGGAAGGAAGAGAAGTTTGGCCTGCGGTGGTTGTGGTGTCGGTTAGAGTGCTTTGAATCCTCAAGAAGCGTTACGAGCATCCATCAACGGAGGTACCCAGTTGGGGTGCCAGGTGATCTGTTACACCCACCATATCCCAATACTTACTACCATACCCCAATACTTCCCGCCATATCCCAATACTTACTACCATACCCCAATACTTCCCGCCATATCCCAATACTTACTACCATATCGCAATAATTTCCACCATATCCCAACACTTACTACCATATCCGAATAATTTCCACCATATCCCAATACTTACTACCATATCCCAATACTTACTACCATATCCCAATACTTACTTCCATATCCCAATACTTACTACCATATTCCAATACTGCCTCCCATATCCCAATACTTCCCACCATATTCGAATACTTACTTCCATATCCCAATACTTCCCACCATATCCCAATACTTCCCACCATATTCCAATACTTCCCACCATATTCCAATACTTACTACCATACTTCCCGCCATATCCCAATACTTACTACCATATCGCAATAATTTCCACCATATCCCAACACTTACTACCATATCCCAATACTTACTACCATATCCCAATACTTACTTCCATATCCCAATACTTACTACCATATTCCAATACTGCCTCCCATATCCCAATACTTCCCATTATATTCCAATACTTACTTCCATATCCCAATACTTCCCACCATATCCCAATACTGCCTCCCATATCCCAATACTTCCCACCATATTCCAATACTTACTTCCATATCCCAATACTTCCCACCATATCCCAAGATAAAAACTGCAGTTGATCAACCTATCTCAGTAAATATTACAGTATGAACTATAATGCAACATATCAGTATATATATATATTAAATAGTATAAAGAAGCAATATCACATCTCATGGTACATATCACACAAGTGAACCAACACGTCACAGCCCATACACAGATATTGTTATACACATACAAAGACACGCACATTCCGATACAGACAAAAAAAAAAATATACTCACTATAAATACACTTATACATACATACAAACATGTAGAAACATACAAACAGAGAAAAAGATACAAATGCACGCACACACTGCAGAGATATTTCTAGACCCTGCTTACACAAACTCATTTAGCATCGCACCCACACACATCATTACACACAACGATAAAATGCACCCAAGGATTCTTAACACACTTACACAAACTCCACCCACACACATTCATAGAAATGCACACAAAACCTGTACCAACACATGTATAGAGATATTACACGCACAAAGATAGACACCGTCATTACATGCCCACAGATAGACACCTACATTACATGCACACAGATAGACACCTACATTACACGCACACAGATAGACACCGTCATTACATGCCCACAGATAGACACCTACATTACACGCACAAAGATAGACACCTACATTACATGCACATAGATAGACACCGTCATTACATGCACACAGATAGACACCTACATTACATGCACAAAGATAGACACCTACATTACATGCACATAGATAGACACCGTCATTACATGCACACAGATAGACACCTACATTACACGCACATAGATAGACACCGTCATTACATGCACACAGATAGACACCTACATTACATACACACAGATAGACACCTACATTACACGCACACAGATAGACACCGTCATTACACGCACACAGATAGACACCGTCATTACATGCCCACAGATAGACACCTACATTACACGCACACAGATAGATACCTACATTACACGCACACAGATAGACACCGACATTACATGCACACAGATAGACAAATACATTACACGCACAAAGATAGACACCAACATTACATGCACACAGATAAACACCTACATTACATGCATTACAAAAATTCACACAAACATCATGGTTAGAAAGACACATACAGCACCCATACACATCCGCATCATCCTTAAATAAATAGACCTATGCAGCAACCTTGCATACACATACGCGCAGATACCTCATATACACAAACATTCCGCATACCTCTCACTGGCACAAACACATTGTGCTCTCTTCTCACAGACACACGCAGCTTCATCCTTTCTAACACACACGGATTCTCCGCATCCTTCTCACAGATACATTCTCTGCATCCTTCTCACAGGTACATTCTCCGCATCCTTCTCACAGGTACATTCTCCGCATCCTTCTCACAGATACATTCTCTTCATCCTTCTCACAGATACATTCTCTGCATTCATCTCAGAGATACATTCTCTGCATCCATCTCACAGATACATTCTCTTCATCCTTCTCACAGATACATTCTCTGCATTCATCTCAGAGATACATTCTCTGCATCCATCTCACAGATACATTCTCTGCATCCATCTCACAGATGCATTCTCTTCATCCTTCTCACAGATACATTCTCTGCATTCATCTCAGAGATACATTCTCTGCATCCATCTCACAGATACATTCTCTGCATCCATCTCACAGATACATTTCCTGCATCCGTCTCACAGACACATACACGGAACCCGTCTCACATACACCCGTCTCACATACACACTCCACACCCGGCACCCAGATACACACCCCTTGCCCCTCTCACAGACACACGCCCATCACCCGTCTCACAGACACACTCCACACCCGTCTCACAGATACAAACACACGGCAACCTTCTCACAGACACATGACATGCACCCACACCCGTCTCACAGATACACACACCCGTCAGCCGTCTCACAGATACACACACCCGTCAGCCGTCTCACAGATACACACCCGTCACCCGTCTCACAGAGAGCTCTCACACACCTGCACCAGTTTTCATGTGTTGCCCCTCAGCATCACGATCCTGCTCGCACAATCACACCATCCTCACTCACTATGCTTTGCACCGACACATAAGCTGTTGCCACTGGAACACACTCACTCACCGGCTGCCTCTGTTTCTTTGCTTTCCTGACGTTGCTGATAAAGCGTCTCCCCATTTTTTTTGCATACCAAACAGATACAAACATCTCTCCCCCCTATCCACCAAGAGAGAGGGAGGGAGAGCGAGAGGGATGCACTGATGGACAGGCACAGAGAAAGGATGGGAGGAGAAAGGCGGCTGGCTGGAGAGGGGGATGATGGAGGCAGGAGGGGGGCAATGCAGGCTGGGGGGGGGCTTGTATCCCCAATAACAACCCTGGTTCTCTGCACCCCAGATCTCACAGCCCAAACAGCATCAACAGATCCCTAGTGGGGAACCTCTCCTTCACTGTGTCAGCAGCACAGAGTATGGGGGATCCTGAGAGGGAGGGAGGTAGGAGAAAGGAGGGGGGAGAGAATGAGGATAAAGAGAGAGAAGGAGAGAGCGAGAGAGGGACTGGGGATTACAAGAAAGACCGGGGTAACGGACGATACATACACTGAGAAAGAGATGGGGAAACACACAGCAATGGGGGGAGGGACAGAATAGAGAGAGAGAGAGAGATTGGAGGCAGCAGGAAGGATGCTGGAGTAATACAAGGAATACAGAGAGACATGGAATAGATGGAGAGAGAGACTGATTAGAGACAGCGAGAGACTGATCAGAGACAGAGAGAGCTGGATTGGGGGAAGAGACAGAGAAAGAGCTGGATTGGGGGAAGAGACAGAGGGAGAGATGGATAGGGGGAAGAGACAGAGGGAGAGCTGGATAGGGGGAAGAGACAGAGAGAGACCTGGGTTAGGAGGAAGAGACAAAGAGAGAGGGGCTAGATTAGGGAAGAGACAGAGAGAAAGAGCTGGATTGCGGAAGAAACAGAGAGAGAGAGAGCTGGATAGGGGGGAGAGACAGAGAGAGAGAGAGCTGGATTGGGGAAGAGACAGAGAGAGAGATGGATTGGGGGAAGAGACAGAGAGAGAGCTGGATTGGGGAAGAGACATAGAGAGAGAGCTGGATTAGGGAAGAGACAGAGAGAGAACTGGATTGGGGAAGAGACAGAGAGAGAGAGAGATGGATAGGGGGAAGAGACAGAGAGAGAGAGCTGGATTAGGGAAGAGACAGAGAGAGAGATGGATTGGGGAAGAGACATAGAGAGAGAGCTGGATGAGGGAAGAGACAGAGAGAGCTGGATTAGGGTGAAGAGACAGAGAGAGAGAGCTGGATTGGGGAAGAGACAGAGAGAGAGATGGATTGGGGGAAGAGACAGAGAGAGAGCTGGATTGGGGAAGAGACATAGAGAGAGAGCTGGATTTGGGGAAGAGACAGCGAGAGAGCTGGATTTGGGGAAGAGACAGAGAGAGCGCTGAATTGGGGAAGAGGCAGAGAGAGAGCTGGATTAGGGAAGAGACAGAGAGAGAGCTGGATTGGGGGAAGAGACAAAGAGACAGAGCTGGATTGGGGGAAGAGACAGAGAGAGAGAGCTGGATTGGGGTAAGAGACAGAGAGAGAGCTGGATTGGGGGAAGAGACAGAGAGAGAGCTGGATTAGAGGGAAGAGACAGAGAGAGCTGGATTGGGGGAAGAGACAGAGAGAGAGCTGGATTAGGGGGAAGAGACAGAGAGAGCTGGATTGGGGGAAGAGACAGAGAGAGAGCTGGATTAGGGGAAGAGACAGAGGAGAGATGGATTGGGGGAAGAGACAGAGAGAGAGCTGGATTTGGGGAAGAGACAGAAAGAGAGCTGAATTGGGGAAGAGACAGAGAGAGAGCTGGATTAGGGAAGATACAGAGAGAGAGCTGGATTGGGGGAAGAGACAGAGAGAGAGAGCTGGATTGGGGGAAGAGACAGAGAGGGAGCTGGATTGGGGGAAGAGACAGAGAGAGAGTTGGATGGGGGGACAGACAGAGAGAGACCAGGGTTAGGGGGAAGAGAACGAGAGTAAGCAGGGTTAGGGGCAAGAGACAGAGAGACTGGATTGGGGAAGAGACAGAGGGTGCTAGATTAGGGGCAAGAGACAGAGTGGTGGATTGGGAAGGAGAGAAGCATATTAGGGAGAGGGTGATAGAGAGACAGTTGACCTACAGAATATTATTAACCCATACACTGCCAATGGCACACACTGCATTATTAACCCATGCACTGCCAATGGCACACACACAGTATTATTAACCCATACACTGCCAATGGCACACACAGTTTTATTAACCCATACACTGCCAATGGCACACACAGCATTATTCCATTATTAAACCATACACTGCCAATGTCACACACTGCATTATCCCATTATTAACCTATACACTGCCAATGGCACACATAGTATTATTAACCCATACACTGCCAATGGCACACACAGTATTATGAACCTATACACTGCAAATGGCACACATAGTATTATTAACCCATACACTGCCAATGACACACACAGTATTATTAACCCATACACTACCAATGGAACACACAGTATTATTAACCCATACACTGCCAATGGCACACACAGTATTATTAACCTATACACTGCAAATGGCACACATAGTATTATTAACCCATACACTACCAATGGAACACACAGTATTATTAACCCATACACTGCCAATGGCACACACAGTATTATTAACCCATACACTGCCAATGGCACACACAGTATTATTAACCTATACACTGCAAATGGCACACATAGTATTATTAAACCATACACTACCAATGGAACACACAGTATTATTAACCCATACACTGCCAATGGCACACACAGTATTATTAACCCATACACTGCCAATGGCACACACAGTATTATTAACCCATATATTAACCCAGACATTACACAAAGCAGACAGTTCACAAGGGAAGTCCTACACACTGACATTGGATTTACTGCCTGCATGATGTGAATGCTGCATAGATACACTACACAAGGGGAGTCCTACACACTGACATTGGATTACTGCCTGCACTGCCTGCATAACTTGATTGCTGCATACAGACACTGCACAAGGGGAGTCCTACACACTGACATTGAATTTACTGCCTGCATAACTTGAATGCTGCATACAGACACTGCACAAGGGGAGTCCTACACACTGACATTGGATTTACTGCCTGCATAACATGAAAGCTGCATACAGACACTGCACAAGGGAAATCCTACACACTCACATTGGATTTACTGCCTGCATAATATGAATGCTGCATACAGACACTATACAAGGGGAAGCCTACACACTGACATTAGCATTTACTGCCTGCATAATTTGAATGCTGCATAGATACACTACACAAGGTGAGTCCTACACACTGACATTGAATTACTGCCTGCATAATATGAATGCTGTATACAGACACTACACAAGGGGAGTCCTACACCCTGATATTAGCATTTACTGCCTGCATAATGTGAATGCTGCATACAGACACAATACATAGCAGACAGTACACAAGGGGAGTCCTACACACTGACATTAGCATTTACTGCCTGCATAATTTGAATGCTGCATGGATACACTACACAAGGGGAGTCCTACACACTGACATTGGATTACTGCCTGCATAATTTGAATGCTGCATAGATACACTACACAAGGGGAGTCCTACACACTGACATTGGATTACTGCCTGCATAATATGAATGCTGCATACAGACACTACACAAGGGGAGTCCTAGACCCTGACATTAGCATTTACTGCCTGCATAATTGAATGCTGCATACAGACACTATACAAAGCAGACAGTACACAAGGGGAGTCCTACACACCCTGACTGTGACGAGAGCAATCTCGCCACATTGCATTGGAGAAGCCTGGTTGCTCGCCTGCTGCCTTTGGACTATGGCCCCCTGTTAAAAGACATCTCTTTCCTTGCAGAAAATACTTATTCGTACTTTTCTACCTGGAACAACCGCACGAATAACTAGACCACCTGGGAGCTGGAGTGTGCCGGCAATTAGCCTCCCTGAAGCTGCGGTTAACCGCAGCTTAATTGACGAATGCTGGGTGGCCGCCATTCGTATCACGAACTTGTTACCCCCTCTCCCCAGCGGCAGCTTAATGTACCAGGGGGAGACAGGAAGCCCCACAACTGTGCAGATGGGACCGTGGTCTCTGCACTTACGACACAAGGGGTAGGGACGGTCGGTTCTGCCCCTCAGCGACAGGGCTGTATAACCAAAAGGGAGACAGTCGGTCTAGAGCAGCAGAGCTGTGTGTCCAAAGGGGAGACAGTCGGTCTCCAGCAGCAGAGCTGTGCGTCTAAAGGGGAGACAGTCGGTCTCCAGCAACAGGGCTGTGTATCTAAAGGGAAGACAGTCGGTCTCCCCCTCCAACAACCAGGCTTCAACCAGGCTACCTTCCCAGTAGCGCTGGCAACAGGGCAGAGTACCGCTGGTCTCTGCCCACGCAGCAACCCACCAAGTCAGCATACCTGTACCCAGCACAGCCGTGGTGAGGCACCTGGACATGGACAAGCTTCTCCTCTATCCAGGTGTAGTAACCATTTATTGTGGGTGGGCTGTGCTGTTGATTGTGTTTTGTGGGTGGGCTGCTGGACTAACAAGGGCACTGACCAGCAGGAGGTCAGATACCCTGTTAGTCTGTTTGGAAAAGGGGAGAGATGTGACGAGAGCAATCTCCCAACATTGCATTGGAGAAGCCTTGTTGCTCGTCTGCTGCCTTTGGACTATGGCCCCCTGTTAAAAGACATCTCTTTCCTTGCAGAAAAGACTTATTCGTGCTTTTCTGCCTGGTGTTCGGTAGATTCAATCAACTGAACAACCGCACGAATGACTAGACCACCTGGGAGCTGGAGTGTGCCGGCAATTAGCCTCCCTGAAGCTGCGGTTAACCGCAGCTTAATTGACGAATGCTGGGTGGCCGCCATTCGTATCACGAACACGAGGTCGCGGCTATTTTAAACATGCGAACGCACAGCGGTGTTCGACGCTTAATTCATGAAACTAAAATCGGACACAGTTGAGCGAACACTGCTGAAGCCACCGACCTCCCTTCTTGTTTGGTGAAAGTGCATGAACGGCCCGGTGTTCGGTAGTTTTACTTAACTATGTTATACCCCAGATAGGAATCCCATGGAGCCTATTCGCATGAAACTGACTGTAAAGACTTTGGCTCCATGGCGATTAAACTGTATTCGTGTGGTCTGAGCGCCATTCGCTTAATAATGTGCGCTCAGACCTGAGCTATCTGGAGATATGTTAAATGTATAGTTTTAATGTAATGTGTCTTAGATGGTGTATTTTTACAGTAATTCATGTTTTAGTATCCTCACGTGGATAATGGCGATTTGCCTTTGTCTTGGGAGAATTGAATTACTTCTCAATTATCTCCCAGGGCAGAGGGGAGGAAGCCAGGATGCATTGTGGGAATATAATGTGACTGTGTCCTATTTGTCTACTTGTCTGTCCCTTGTCACAGTCTCCCATTTGGTCCCCTAGGGTAGTGTCCACCAGGTGGGAGACCTGCATAAATACTGGGCAGGTAGCCCTCATTAAACAGACCACTGCTTGACCCTCAACACGGAGCCTTGTCTCGTCTTTGGGGGGATTTACTGAATGCTGATAGAGACTGATTGCTAGGAGTGTAAGCCGCTTGGATGCTTTTCCTATTCGTCTGCTAGCAGCAATTCGTATGGTTCCTGTTCGTGTGTTTGGAGTGCTGTATTGGATGCCGTTCGGGAGTTTGGAGCATTCACTTATTGGCGGTTCGTGAGTTTGGTGTTCTACAATAGCTGTGCCTGCATCTCTGGAAAGGGGGATGATCGCCTAAACGGTTTTTACCCCTTGTGTGCAAAACGGTCCGTTACACTGACATTAGCATTTACTGTCTGCATAATATGAATGCTGCATACAGACACTACACATAGCAGACAGTACACAAGGGGAGTCCTGCAAACTGATATTAGCTTCCTGGACATCTACTATTTTCGTTAAAAGATAACACATTACAAGTCCCGGCCTACAATCTGTACAATCCATAAGTTACAACAAGGGAATCAGTTATTTATAAAAGGACAAGTCCCAGAGAATCTTATTTCACTCATTTACTTCCTGCATAATGTGAATGCCGCATACCACAGACAGCTGTATCCAACATACAGACTCCTTCCTAATGATAATCGTTTTGTTTCCCTGCAAATTGCAGACAGTCCTGCAGGTTCACCCTCACCTTCATGGGGGAGATGTGTGAATGGGACACATATCCGTGGACATTCTCAATCTGCGAGAGGTTTTTCTCTGACACATGGACCAGTTCTGGAGCTTTCATTTGGTTGGCGAGGTGAGCAGGGCTATGTTCCAGCGGAGGAGAATCATCGTCTTGGTAGCGATATTTCTGAAATCACATTAAAAAAATTATCGATCATTCTGAATAACGCATAATTAATGATATGGTTAACAGTGACAATAGCTGAACATGGAATTGGTATTTACTGCTTATCTTCCACAGACACAAACTGAATCAAATGTTATCATCCACTAACCTAAACCTACAGAGTGACATCATCCACTAACCTAAACCTACAGAGTGACATCATCCACTAACCTAAACCTACAGAGCGAGATTGAAGCGGAGAGGCAGTATAATCCACGATATCTCCGCTGGGTAACAGGAACAACAAAGGATAATCCAGGGAATCAGCATACAATAATCCAGACAGCACTGCAGTAACCCTTCCTTCCCAAGAACTAGACGACACATAGGCTGGGAGTCAACTGACAACCTTTTAATCAGCAGGACAATTTATACAAGTCCCCATGCAAGGGGTTTCCTGAGTCCCTCCCCAGGGGCACTCCCAGAGGGGACTACATGGGGGACTTACATTACAGCATATTTCTCCCATCAGGCACCGCTGCACGAGAGGGATCATCTTCCCAGAATGCACCGTTAAGTGGATTATCCCCTCGTGCAGCAGAACCGACAATTCACACAAAAATCCATAACTTGGGGAATATACAGTGGATTTACACGAATGGACGTTCGGTAGATAGCTGGGGTCTGAGCGCATCATTCGTGAGATTACCGCTCAGATCCCAGCTAAAATAACCGAACGCCGCACGAAAAACACAATTCGTATAAAACATATGAAAAGAACCGATTGCTTGAAGGGAACAAAATACCGAACGTCCCGAAACTCCCGAACGCCCTGGAGGCTCAGCGGGGCTCATGCCGTCGAGTAGCCGTTTTTAGTACCAGGCGGTCGACGACATAACCCCGCTGAGGGAACAAAGGATCCAAGATGGCCGACCGCCGCATGGTCGGTAGTCGAACGACGGCCACCCAGGAGAGCCTCTAATAACCGATTGCAACAATGTTGCAATCGGTTAACTAGCGCCACACGCCTCTAAGTGTGTGGGCTATTAGGGGGTATCGCGTTCGGTTCACGAACGGCCCTCCAAAGTGCCGTTCGTGAAACGAAAGGGAATCCCCATTCAAACCGCCATTTACATTCGGCGGAACAGATAATTACAGGTAATGCAGGGAATACATGAAGCAGACACATACAGGTTAAACGCATATCTCTCCAGACCTATCGGCAACCCTTAAAGGCATAGTGTCCAGTTAAAGTCCGAGTGGCTAGGTTTGCCACAGAGATCATCCACTAACCTAAACCTACAGAGTGAGATCATCCACTGACCTAAACCTACAGAGTGACATCATGCACTGACCTAAACCTACAGAGTGACATCATCCACTAACCTAAACCTACAGAGTGACATCATCCACTGACCTAAATCTACAGAGTGACATCATCCACTAACCTAAAACTACAGAGAGAGATCATCCACTAACCTAAACCTACACAGAGAGATCATCCACTAACCTAAACCTACAGAGTGACATCATCCACTAACCTAAACCTACAGAGTGACATCATCCACTGACCTAAACCTACAGAGTGACATCATCCACTAACCTAAACCTACACAGCGAGATCATCCACTAACCTAAACCTACACAGCGAGATCATCCACTAACCTAAACCTACACAGAGAGATCATCCACTAACCTAAACCTACAGATCGAGATCATCCACTGACCTAAACCTACAGAGTGACATCATCCACTAACCTAAACCTACACAGAGAGATCATCCACTAACCTAAACCTACAGAGTGACATCATCCACTAACCTAAACCTACAGAGCGAAATCATCCACTAACCTAAACCTACAGAGTGACATCATCCACTAACCTAAACCTACACAGAGAGATCATCCACTAACCTAAACCTACAGAGTGACATCATCCACTAACCTAAACCTACACAGCGAGATCATCCACTAACCTAAACCTACACAGCGAGATCATCCACTAACCTAAACCTACACAGAGAGATCATCCACTAACCTAAACCTACAGAGCGAGATCATCCACTGACCTAAACCTACAGAGTGACATCATCCACTAACCTAAACCTACACAGAGAGATCATCCACTAACCTAAACCTACAGAGTGACATCATCCACTAACCTAAACCTACAGAGCGAGATCATCCACTAACCTAAACCTACAGAGTGACATCATCCACTAACCTAAACCTACAGAGTGACATCATCCACTAACCTAAACCTACACAGAGAGATCATCCACTAACCTAAACCTACAGAGTGACATCATCCACTAACCTAAACCTACACAGAGAGATCATCCACTAACCTAAACCTACAGAGTGACATCATCCACTAACCTAAACCTACACAGAGAGATCATCCACTGACCTAAACCTACAGAGTGACATCATCCACTAACCTAAACCTACACAGAGAGATCATCCACTATCCTAAACCTACAGAGCGAGATCATCCACTAACCTAAACTTACAGAGCAAGTTAATCCACTAACCTAAACCTACACAGCGAGATCATCCACTAACCTAAACTTACACAGAGAGATCATCCACTAACCTAAACCTACACAGCGAGATCATCCACTAACCTAAACTTACACAGCGAGATCATCCACTAACCTAAACCTACAGAGTGACATCATCCACTAACATAAACCTACAGAGTGACATCATCCACTGACCTAAACCTACACAGAGAGATCATCCACTAACCTAAACCTACACAGCGAGATCATCCACTAACCTAAACCTACAGAGCGAGATCATCCACTAACCTAAACCTACAGAGTGACATCATCCACTAACCTAAACCTACAGAGTGACATCATCCACTAACCTAAACCTACAGAGTGACATCATCCACTAACCTAAACCTACAGAGTGACATCATCCACTAACCTAAACCTACACAGCGAGATCATCCACTAACCTAAACCTACACAGAGAGATCATCCACTAACCTAAACCTACAGAGTGACATCATCCACTAACATAAACCTACAGAGTGACATCATCCACTAACCTAAACCTACACAGAGAGATCATCCACTAACCTAAACCTACACAGCGAGATCATCCACTAACCTAAACCTACACAGCGAGATCATCCACTAACCTAAACCTACAGAGTGACATCATCCACTAACCTAAACCTACAGAGTGACATCATCCACTGACCATCCACTAACCTAAACCTACAGCGAGATCATCCACTAACCTAAACCTACACAGCGAGATCATCCACTAACCTAAACCTACAGAGTGACATCATCCACTAACCTAAACCTACAGAGTGACATCATCCACTAACCTAAACCTACACAGAGAGATCATCCACTAACCTAAACCTACAGAGTGACATCATCCACTGACCTAAACCTACACAGAGAGATCATCCACTAACCTAAACCTACACAGCGAGATCATCCACTAACCTAAACCTACAGAGCGAGATCATCCACTAACCTAAACCTACACAGCGAGAATATACAATCATTACAATTACAGGATATAATCACAATCGATGATTTGCAAACTAGTATTAATGGATGGCCAGTTATGGGACAGAATGACTGATTTCAGTCGATATTGTTTCAGTAATTGGTGAGTGAGTTGAAATGAATAATAATTAATAATATGCTCTTTACATTTCCCTTGGTAGCTAGTGGGAAGTTAGTCTGTCTGTGTGAGTGAGGACAACTATACCACGTTATAGAATACTAGCAGCAGCCGAGTCCTGGCTCAGCACTCACTCATTGTTGCTATGAGTATAGCTGTTGTCCCTTCCGATGGGTAGAATTTACAGTCACTGACCGTGGTGAGAAGATATAATTGTAGTGTAATCAGCTATAGCTGTTATGTTGATTTTGGAGTTCTGCTGTAATAGAAAGAAACCAGCAGGAGGCAGCAGAGGGCTGTGTATGAGACCAATGAGAGTAATGCTGTAAAGGTTTATTATAGGGACAGAATGCTAGGATGGTTCCAGTGCCTGGAACAGAGTGAGAAGGTCTAAGAAGCGGCTGTGTGTGGTCCCTATTTTTCATACTGCTGGAATGTTCTCTCATTTTGGGGAACATGTTTAAAGAACCAGTGAGATCTGAGGCTTTAACCATGGTAATCTGGTGGCTATAGAACTGTTAATAGTGTTGAATGCATCATTCGTTCAGTAGGTCACTCCTTCGCTGACTGCTACACCCCGAGTCCCTGACACAGGGAGCTGTTAAAGTGATCTGCACCCAACAGAGATGCTGACCAAACTGAATTCTGATCTCGCTGCTGGTACAACTTCAAAATCAGAGATGATGCTCCAGGCAAGGTGGGCCCCTGTCTGAGCCACCTTATGGGCAATGCTAATATGTTAATCCAGGCCTATACCGTCTACATGGCATAGCCTCCAGAACACAATCAATGACTGAATGTCTATATATGGCGCAGCCCACCCACCCCCAAACATCATGAATGACAAAGCCCCCCATAACATAATCAATAACGATCGTCTCTACAGCAGCGGTTCCCAACCCGTGGTACGCGTACCCCAAAGGGTACAAGTCAGTGCTCCTGGGGTACGCAGAAAAATTTGTGTAATGGCGGCGGTGCCGGCTGCATGGGCTGGGAACCACTGCCTGAGTGTATCGGGTGGCCCACGCACATGTGCCTTAAGAGGTCCAGTCACACGCTGCGGCGGATTAATAGCGTGATCGGACCCCTGTGTTACCTGCAGCCAGAGCTGGGAGGAAGCACGCCGCACAGGAGAGGAGGGGGCGGGGCAGGCAGAGTGGACCAGTAGAGCAGCAGGACACCAACTCCCACCAGACCCAGTCAGCCAAAAGGTATGTGTGTGTGAATAGTGTTTGTGTGTGTGTGTATCTGTATGCCTGTGGGTCTGTGTCAGTGTATCTGTATGTCTGTCATTATATGTGTCAGTGTGTGTCACAGTATGTGTCTCTGTATGTGTCAGTGTGTGTATCTGTAGGTGTCTGTGCATCAGTGTGTGTATCTGTATGCCAGTGTATGTGTCTGTGTGTCAGTCTATGTGTCTGTGCGTCAGTGTGTGTATCTGTATGTCAGTGTATGTGTCTGTGCGTCAGTGTGTGTATCTGTATGCCAGTGTATGTGTCTGCATCAGTGTATGTGTCTGTGCGTCAGTGTATGTGTCTGTGCGTCAGTGTGTGTATCTGTATGTCAGTGTGTCACTGTGTGTGTCTGTGTGTATGTGTATCTCAGGGCTCGACAAATCCCAGGCGCCAGGTCACCATGGCGACTAGGAGCTTTGTCCTGTGCCTGGAATATGTCAGCCCGGAGCGGCAAGGCAGAATGCAGGTGGCCAGCGGTGATGGGAGCAGAGGTGACCGGCCGTAGGAGTGCGGAGGCGGCCGGCCAGCCAGCCGTGGGAGAGTGGAAGCGGCTGGCCAGCCAGACATGGGAAAGAACATGTGCATCTTGAAGGAGGGCAGAGACAGACCAGCGGGCACTGTGTGGAATAGACGCGGGGGAGTGAGCTGTCATCTCCCTGCTCTGCTCCCTCACACGCCCTGCCGGGAGCCGGAATATGACGTCATTCCAGCCCCTGGCATACTTAACTAAACAGTGCACGACAGGGAGAAGAGCAGGGACCCCAGGACCCCAGGGAAAGCCTATCCACTCCACCTCTCCAAAAGGTAGGGAGGCTGTGTGAGTTTCAATCAGAATAATTTAAACAATTCAACTTCTGTTGTGTTTGTGTCTGTTAGTGTGTCTGAGATTGTGTGTGTGTCTGTCTGTGAGCAAGTGTATGTCTGTCTGTGAGTCTGTGTGTGTGTGTGTCTCTGAGTGTATGTTTACCTGTTTTCCCACGCCGTGACGGTCTCGCCGTTACTGAATCCGCTTCCATGGCTGTGATAATCAATCTTCCCATAGGAAAGCAATGGGAGGCTATTGTGCCTGCACTAATCTTCATATCCTCAAGAGATGTATTGAATCAATGCATCACTATGGGGAACATTTAACACCTCCATGCCGAGCGTGGTTTGAGTGATGACCACTAGAGGTGTTACTAAGCAGCAATGTAAACACTGTCTTTTCTCTGAAAAGGCAGTGTTTACATTAAAAAACGCCTGAATGGACAGGCTATAGACACCAGAATCACTATATTAAACTGCAGTGGTTCTGGTGACTATAGTGTCCCTTTAAGAATTCTATTTTTGTCGCTGAAGATTAAGCTTTGTTAGTTAAAAAAAAAAATACTGGCTCCTAACTTTTTTTAGCTGGTTCCTAGATTTGATCAAATTTGTCAAGCCCTGCTGTATTTGCATGTGTATTAGTGTATGTATCTGTGTGTCACAATGTGTATCTGTATTTGTGTCATGGTATATATCGATGTGTCTGTGTATCTGCATGTGTGCCAGGGTATGTATCTGTGTGTCAGGGTATGTATCTGTGTGTCAGGGTATGTATCTGTGTGTCAGGGTATCTGTGTGTCAATGTGTGTCATGGTGTGCATATGTGTGTCATGGTGTGTATGGGTGTATCATGGTGGGTATACGTGTGTCAGGATGTGTATCTGTATGTGTGTCAGGGTATGAATCATTAAGTGTGTATGTGTATATATATATATATATGTGTCTGTGTATCTGCATGTGTGAATGATGCATCTGTGCATCAGTGTGTCTATCCATGTGTGTACCTGTGCGTCAGTGTGTGTATCTATCTGTGTCAGGGTATGAATCTTTATGTGTGTCAGTGTATGTGTCTGTGTATCTGTGTGTGTGTCTCTGTGTATCTGCATGTGTGTCAGAGTGTGTATCTGCATGTGTGTCAGAGTGTGTATCTCTATGTGTGTCAGGGTATGTGTCTTTATTTGTGTCAGTTTATGTATCGGTGTGTCTGTGTATCTGCATGTGTGTCAGGGTGTGTATCTGTGTGTCATGGTATGTATCTGTGTGTCAGGGTGTATGTCAAGGATGTCAAGGATCCTTAAGTGTGTCAGTGTTTGTATCTATGTGTGTATGTATCTCTATGTGTGTCAGGGTATGTATCTGTATGTGTATCTGTGGGTCAGGGTATGTAACAGTATGTCTGTATCTGCATATGTGTCAGTGTCTATATCTGTGTCAGTGTCTGTTTCTGCATGTGTATGTCACTGTATCTGTGTGTCAGTGTTTGTATCTGTGTGTCAGTTTATGCATTTATGTGTCATTGTGTGTGTCAGGGTCTGTATCTGTGTATCTGCATGTGTGGCAGTGGATGTATCTGTGTTTCACTGTATCTGCATGTGAGCCAGGGTATGAATACTTAAGTGTGTCAGTGTATGTGTATATGTATGTGTCTGTGTAACTGCATGTGTGTCAGTGTGTTTCTCTATGTCAGTGTGTCTGTGTGTCAAGATATGCATCTATATGTGTGTCAGGGTATGTGTCTGTATGTGTGTCAGGGTATGCGTCTGTATGTGTGTCAGGGTATGTGTCTGAATGTGTGTCAGGGTATGTATCCTTAAGTGTGTCAGGGTAATTATATGTGTGGCTGTATGTCAGGGTATGTATCTGTGTGTCAGGGTATGTATATATGTGTCTGTGTATCTGCATGTTTGTCAGTAAATGTGTCTGTGTGTCAGAGTGTGTATCTGTATGTCAGGGTATGTATCCTTAAGTGTGTCATTTTATGAATCTATATGTGTGTATCTGCATGTGTGTCTGGGTATGTATCTGTATCTGTGTGTCAGGGTATGTATCTACATGCGTGTCAGTTCCTATATCTGTGTCTAGGTATGTGTCTGCATGTGTGTCAGTACCTATATATGTGTCAGTGTCTGTATCGGCATGTGTGTCAGTGGCTATATCTGCGTCAGTGTCTGTATCTGCATGTGTGTCACTGTATCTGTGTGTTGGTGTTCGTATATGTATGTCAGTGTGGGTATCTTTGGCTGTATGTGTGTCAGTGTATGCATCTGTGTATCTGCATGTGTGTCAATGTATGTATCTGTGTTTTACTGTATCTGCATATGTGTCAGGATATGTATCTGTGTGTCTCTGTATATGCATGTGTCAGTGTTTTATTCTGTCTGTATGTGTGTCAGTGTTTGTATATGTATGTTTGTGTATCACTGTATCTGTGCATCTGTATGTATGTCAGTGTGCATATCTGCTGGTGTGTCTGTGTATCTGTATCTATATGTGTGTCAGTGTTTGTTTCTGTGTGCCTGCATGTGTGACAGTTTGTGTGTCTGGGGCGGAGAAGAAGCAGGGAGAGTCTAGGGCAGAGAAGAAGCAGGGAGAGTCTGGGGCGGAGGAAAGGCACTGAAGGTCTGGGGCGGAGGAGAAGCAGGGGGATCCTAGGGCAGAGAAAAAGGGGAGACTGAACAGAGAAAAATTTATAAATTTGAAATAAATACAAATATATTAATTACAACATTTTGCTAATGTGAGGGGTACAATTTATGGAAATGGGCTGCCAAGGGGTACTCAAGTGAAAAAAGGCTGAGAACCACTGGTCTATATGGTATAGCCCCCCAGAACATCATCAATGACTGATCGTCTATATGGCATAGCCCCCTAGAACATCATCAATGACTGATCGTCTATACGGCATAGCCCCCCCCCAGAACATCATCAATGATAGCCCCCCAGAACATCATCAATGACTGATCGTCTCTATGGCATTGCCTCCCCAGAACATCATCAGTGACTGATCGTCTATATGGCATAGCCCCACAGAATATCATCAATGACTGATTGTCTATATGGCATAGCCCCCCCCCAGAACATCATCAATGACTGATCGTCTATATGGCATAGCCCCACAGAAAATCATCAATGACTGATCATCTATATGGCATAGCCCCCCCAGAACATCATCAATGACTGATCGTCTATACGGCATAGCCCCCCCCAGAACATCATCAATGATAGCCCCCCAGAACATCATCAATGACTGATCGTCTCTATGGCATTGCCTCCCCAGAACATCATCAGTGACTGATCGTCTATATGGCATAGCCCCACAGAATATCATCAATGACTGATTGTCTATATGGCATAGCCCCCCCCCAGAACATCATCAATGACTGATCGTCTATATGGCATAGCCCCACAGAAAATCATCAATGACTGATCATCTATATGGCATAGCCCCCCCAGAACATCATCAATGACTGATCGTCTATATGGCATAGCCCCACAGAAAATCATCAATGACTGATCGTCTATATGGCATACCATCTGAGGAAAGGGATTTAGGGGTGATTATTTCAGATGACTTAAAGGTAGGCAGATAATGTAATAGAGCAGCAGGAAATGCTAGCAGAATGCTTGGTTGTATAGGGATAGGTGTGATGAAAGTAGCCTTGTCACTGGCTCTGGGAGGGGCCTGTTTGCTAGCATCCTGCCTGTCTCTATGGCCCTGTGGAAGCCTATTTTTAAAAACACTATTGATGCCTGTTGGGACTTGTAGCAGGAACCATTAGAACTTTCGAAGTGGCATTCGAACTGTCGAACTCCCAAAGCCTTTCGAAGTGGCATTAGAACACGTGGCGGTGGCCATCTTGTTTAGTCGAACGCACCCAGCAGTGTTTGGTTGTCGGGTGCATGGAACTCAAATCGGACACTGGACGGCACGAACACTGCTAAAACTTTACCTTCCATGGAGGTTCGGCTTTCGAATGGTGTTCGGTAAGAAGATGCCCCAGAACAAGAGAAATACACTAACAATATCCACAGACAGCTTCATTCGGTAATTCGAATGTTATTATTTAATTTTGTGCTGCCCTAGGCATGACTAAACTTGGGCACCCCCCTAATCTAAATTCACCACCCCTTCCTGTCAAGGGCGCACCTCTTACTGATTAAGAACCCACCCCTTCCTCTTTAGATTCCACCTTTTCCTGCTCCTTTTAAAGAAATACTATAAAGCCAGGAAAACAAAGTGTCCCCCTCCCTCAATACTACCTCACAGCCCTGAATTAATCTATAATACTACCTCACAGCCATTAATCAATCCTCAATACTACCTCACAGCCATTAATCAATCTATAATACTACCTCACAGCCATTAATCAATCCTCAATACTACCTCACAGCCATTAATCAATCCTCAATACTACCTCACAGCCATTAATCAATCTATAATACTACCTCACAGCCATTAATCAATCCTCAATACTACCTCACAGCCATTAATCAATCCTCAATACTACCTCACAGCCATTAATCAATCCTCAATACTACCTCACAGCCATTAATCAATCTATAATACTACCTCACAGCCATTAATCAATCCTCAATACTACCTCACAGCCATGAATCAATCTATAATACTACCTCACAGCCATCAATCAATCCTCAATACTACCTCACAGCCATTAATCAATCCTCAATACTACCTCACAGCCATGAATCAATCTATAATATTACCTCACAGCCATCAATCAATCCTCAATACTACCTCACAGCCATTAATCAATCCTCAATACTACCTCACAGCCATTAATCAATCCTCAATACTACCACACAGCCATTAATCAATCCTCAATACTACCTCACAGCCATGAATCAATCTATAATACTACCTCACAGCCATTAATCAATCCTCAATACTACCTCACAGCCATCAGTCCATCCTCAATACTACCTCCCAACCATCAATCAATCTATTTCCAATCTATTTCTAATTCCATCCCCTTCAAACATACAACTATAACCCCAATTCTAAAGAAGCCCAACCTTGACCCTAACTCCCTGTCCAACTATCGTCCTATCTCACTACTGCCTTTTGCGTCCAAGATCCTTGAAAGAATTGTGTATGCGAGATTGACAGACTTCCTCGAGTCCAACTCTCTGCTAGACCTGCTTCAGTCTGGTTTCCACGCTAAGCACTCTGTGGAAATGGCACTGACCAAAGTATCCACTGAGTATCCACTGATCTATTCGCTGCAAAATCTTGTGGTTACTACTCTATCCTAATTCTCCTTGACCTTTTGACACTGTTGCATCAACAGCTTCTTCTCATCCTCCTCAATATCGTTGTACAAGATATTGCTCTTTCCTGGTGCTCCTCCTACCTCTCCCAGCGCTCTTTCAGTGTTTATTTTTCTGGCTCTGCTTCTTCTCTCCAACTCCTCTCTGTTGTTGTCCCCCAAGCTTCAGTCCTTGGTCCCCTACTGTTCTCCATCTATACTGCGTCCCTTGGTAAACTCACCAGCTCCTTTGGCTTCTAATATCATTTATATGATACACGCAAATCTACCTGTCCTCTCCTGATCTCTCCCCGTCCCTCTTGACTAGTGTCTCTGACTGCCTCTCTGCTATTTCTAACTGGATGGCTGCTCACTTCCTTAAACTCAACTTGACCAAAACTGAAATTCTAGTCTTTCCTCCCTCAAGAGTTACTACTCCCGTGTCTATGTCCCTCTAAGTCAACGGTGCTACTATCACCTCTACCTCGCAGGCTCGCTGCCTGGATGTTTTCTTTGCGACCTATCCTTCACGTCTCATGTTCAGTCTATCGCCGCTTCCATCTCGAAAAAAATTGCACACATCCGACCCTACTTAACGCCAGGTGCTGGTCAATTCCACTGTTCTTTCTCGCCTTGACTACAGTAATCCGCTTCTCAGTGGTCTTACGTGCTCCCAACTTGCGTTGTTACAGTCCATAATGAATGCAGCGGCGAGGCTCATCTTCCTGTCCACCCGCACCTCCCATGCCTCGCCCTTCTGTCAGTCCCTACATTGGCTTCCGCTAAGATATAGGGCTCAATTTTGGTTCTTGCTTTCAAATCTCTACATAATCTATCCTCCCTTATACACAAGTATGTCCCGTCTAGGACCTTACGCTCTACTGCAGACTTACGTCTATCTTCTGTCCGTACTCCCACCTCTGATGCTCGCCTTCAAGACTTCTCGAGGGTTACACTGTTCCTGTGGAACTCACTTCCCTTCTCCGTTAGATGCTCACCCAGTCTCCACTCCTTCAAAAAATCATTAAAAACCCACTTCTTCATAAAAGCATATTAATTAAACTGTTAATAGCTCCCGACTGATTCCTCTCTTGCAACTGTCACTAGTCTAACACTATTCTTACCTTTTGTGTCACTTTACCCCACTCCCTATAGCATGTAAACTCACTGAGCAGGGCCGTCAATCCATCTGTTACTGTGTCACTATAGCCCACTCCCTCTAACATGTAAACTCACTAAGCAGGGCCTCAATCCCTCTGTTACTGTGTCACTATACCCCACTCCCTCTAACATGTAAACTCACTGAGCAGGGCCTCAATCCCTCTGTTACTGTGTCACTATACCCCACTCCCTCTAACATGTAAACTAACTGAGCAGGCCCTCAATCCCTCTGTTACTGTGTCACTATACCCCACTCCCTCTAACATGTAAATTCACTGAGCAGGACCTCAATCCCTCTGTTACTGTGTCACTATACCCCACTCCCTCTAACATGTAAACTCACTGAGCAGGACCCTCAATCCCTCTGTTACTGTGTCACTATACCCCACTCCCTCTAACATGTAAACTCACTGAGCAGGCCCCTCAATCCCTCTGTTACTGTGTCACTATACCCCACTCCCTCTAACATGTAAACTCACTGAGCAGGCCCTCAATCCCTCTGTTACTGTCATTATACCCCACTCCCTCTAACATGTAAGCTCACTGAGCAGGGCCTCAATCCCTCTGTTACTGTCACTATACCCCATTCCCTCTAACATGTAAACTCACTGAGCAGGACCTCAATCCCTCTGTTACTGTGTCACTATACCCCACTCCCTCTAGCATGTAAACTCACTGAGCAGGGCCCTCAATCCCTCTGTTACGGTGTCACTATACCCCACTCCCTCTAACATGTAAACTCACTGAGCAGGGCTCTCAATCCCTCTGTTACTGTCACTATACCCCACTACCTCTAACATGTAAACTCACTGAGCAGGCCCTCAATCCCTCTGTTACTGTGTCACTATACCCCACTCCCTCTAACATGTAAACTCGCTGAGCAGGGCCCTCAATCCCTCTGTTACTTTGTCACTATACCCCACTCCCTCTAACATGTAAACTCACTGAGCAGGCCCTCAATCCCTCTGTTACTGTGTCATTATACCCCACTCCCTCTAACATGTAAACTCACTGAGCAGGCCCTCAATCCCTCTGTTACTGTGTCACTATACCCCACTCCCTCTAACATGTAAACTCACTGAGCAGGCCTCAATCCCTCTGTTACTGTGTCACTATACCCCACTCCCTCTAACATGTAAACTCACTGAGCAGGCCCTCAATCCCTCTGTTACTGTGTCACTATACCCCACTCCCTCTAACATGTAAACTCACTGAGCAGGCCCTCAATCCCTCTGTTACTGTGTCACTATACCCCACTCCCTCTAATATGTAAACTCACTGAGCAGGACCCTCAATCCCTCTGTTACTGTGTCACTATACCCCACTCCCTCTAACATGTAAACTCACTGAGCAGGGCCTCAATCCCTCTGTTACTGTCACTATACCCCACTCCCTCTAACATGTAAATTCACTGAGCAGGCCCTCAATCCCTCTGTTCCCGTGTGTCCAACTTGTCTGGTTACAACTACATTTTTGTTCGTCCACCCACTGTAAAGAGCTGCGGAATTCGTATTCGTTATATAAATAATAACATAATAATAACATAATGATAATAATACTACCTCACAGCCATCAGTCCATCCTCAATAAATGTATCTATTTATTTATTTATAAAATATTTTGCCAGGAAAGATACATTGAGATTTCTCTCATATTCAAGTATGTCCTGGGTCCACAAACCATTGCATTGTACCTCACAGCCATGAATCAATCTATAATACTACCTCACAGCAATCAATCCATCCTCAATACTACCTCACAGCCATGAATCAATATATAATAGTACATGATATCGATCCAAATATTGATCAGAGGAAGCCCAAATTATTATTACAAGTGCACTTGTAGGAGCGCGAATTAGACACCTGACACCTGTTGGTATTCAAAATAAGCCTCTGTCGTTTATTCGTCAGCTGGGTTTTTTTACATTAAAAAGTAAGTGCTTACGTACAAATACTCATAGGACAGTAGTAGGAAGGGAGTGAAAGGGTGAAAGGAGTACAGATAAGACATAGGGATGTACATTTAACAAATAAGTTCCTAGAAAGAGAAAGAACAGACTGGAACTAAACATATATGGTCTTCAGTGTCGTTTTAAGCATCAAGCCTTTCCTGAGTCCAAGTTAGCCAATTTTAATATAGGATATCATTATATGACACCTATAAACTTGAGCCTTGGAATCAAGATAAATTCTATCAAATACATCACAGCCATGAATCAATCTATAACACTACCTCACATCCATCAGTCAATCTCCAATACTACCTCACAGCCATGAATCAATCTATACTACCTCACAGCCATGAATCAATCTATACTACCCCACAGCCATGAATCAATCTTCAATAATACCTCAAAGCCAGGAATCAATCTATAATACTACCTCACAGCCAACAGTCAATCTTCAATAGTACCTCACAGCCATAAATCAATCTTCAATAGTACCTCAAAGCCATCAATCTTTAATACTACCCCACAGCCATGAATCAATCTATAATTCTACCTCACAGCCATGAATTAATCTATAATACTACCTCACAGCCATCAGTCAATCTTCAATAGTACCTCACAGCCATGAATCAATCTATAATTCTACCTCACAGCCATGAATTAATCTATAATACTACCTCACAGCCATCAGTCAATCTTCAATAGTACCTCACAGCCATGAATCAATCTATAATTCTACCTCACAGCCATGAATTAATCTATAATACTACCTCACAGCCATCAGTCAATCTTCAATAGTACCTCACAGCCATGAATCAATCTAGAATACCACATCAAAGCCATGAATCAATTTATAATACTACCTCACAACCATCAATCAATCTTCAATAGTACCTCAAAACCATCAATCTTTAATACTACCCCACAGCCATGAATCAATCTATAATTCTACCTTACAGCCATGAATTAATCTATAATACTACCTCACAGCCATCAATCAATCTTCAATACTACCTCACAGCCATGAATCAATCTATAATACTACCTCACAGCCATGAATCAATCTATAATACTACCTCACAGCCATGAATCAATCTATAATACTACCTCACAGCCAGTCAATTTTAAATTGTACCTCAACGCCATGAATCAATCTAGAATTATACCTCAAAGCCATGAATCAATCTATAATAGTACCTCACAGCCAACAGTCAATCTTCAATAGTATCTCACAGCCATCAATCAATCTTCAATAGTACCTCAAAGCCATTAATCAATCTATAATACTACCTCATAGCCATCAATCTTTAATACTACCCCACAGTCATGAATTAATCTATAATACTACCTCACAGCCATGAATTCATCTATAATACTACCTCACAGCCAGTCAATCTTCAATAGTACCTCACAGCCATGAACCAATCTAGAATACCACCTCAAAGCCATGAATCAATCTATAATACTACCTCACAGCCATCAATTAATCTTCAATACTACCTCACAGCCATGAATCAATCTATAATACTACCTCACAGCCATCAATCAATCTTCAGTAGTACCTCACAGCCATGAATCAATCTATAATACTACTTCATAGCCATCAGTCAATCTATAATACTACCTCACAGCCATCAATCAATCGTCAATACTACCTCATAGCCATCAATCAATCTATAATACTACCTCACAACCATCAATCTTCAATACTACCCCACAGCCATGAATCAATCTATAATACTACCTCACAGCCATGAATCAATCTATAATACTACCTCACAGCCAGTCAATTTTAAATTGTACCTCAACGCCATGAATCAATCTAGAATTATACCTCAAAGCCATGAATCAATCTATAATAGTACCTCACAGCCAACAGTCAATCTTCAATAGTATCTCACAGCCATCAATCAATCTTCAATAGTACCTCAAAGCCATTAATCAATCTATAATACTACCTCATAGCCATCAATCTTTAATACTACCCCACAGTCATGAATTAATCTATAATACTACCTCACAGCCATGAATTCATCTATAATACTACCTTACAGCCAGTCAATCTTCAATAGTACCTCACAGCCATGAACCAATCTAGAATACCACCTCAAAGCCATGAATCAATCTATAATACTACCTCACAGCCATCAATTAATCTTCAATACTACCTCACAGCCATGAATCAATCTATAATACTACCTCACAGCCATCAATCAATCTTCAATACTACCTCATAGCCATCAATCAATCTATAATACTACCTCACAATCATCAATCTTCAATACTACCGCACAACCATGAATCAATCTATAATACTACCTCAGAGCCATGAATCAATCTATAATATTACCCCACAGCAATGAATCAATCTATAATACTACCCCACAGCCATGAATCAATCTGTAATACTACCCCACAGCCATGAATCAATCTATAATACTACCTCACAGCCATCAGTCTTTAATACTACCCCACAGTCATGAATTAATCTATAATACTACCTCACAGCCATGAATTCATCTATAATACTACCTTACAGCCAGTCAATCTTCAATAGTACCTCAAAGCCATGCATCAATCTATAATACTGCCTCACAGCCAGGAATCAATCTATAATACTACCACACAGCCACCAGTCAATCTTCAATAGTACCTCAAAGCCATGAATCAATCTATAATACTACCTCACAGCCATGAATTAATCTATAATACTACCTCACAGCCATCAGTCAATCTTCAATAGTACCTCACAGCCATGAATCGATATATACTACTACTTCACAGCCATCAGTCAATCTATAATACTACCTCACAGCCATCAATCTTCAATACTACCTCATAGCCATCAATCAATCTATAATACTACCTCACAGCCATCAGTCAATCCTCAATAGTACCTCACAGCCATGAATTAATCTATAATAATACCTCACAGCCATGAATTAATCTATAATACTACCTCACAGCCATCAGTCAATCTTCAATAGTACCTCACAGCCATGAATCAATCTATAATAATACCTCACAGCCATCAGTCAATCTTCAATAGTACCTCACAGCCATGAATTAATCTATAATACTACCTCACAGCCATCAGTCAATCTTCAATAGTACCTCACAGCCATGAATCAATATATACTACTACTTCACAGCCATCAGTCAATCTATAATACTACCTCACAGCCATCAATCTTCAATACTACCTCATAGCCATCAATCAATCTATAATACTACCTCACAGCCATCAGTTAATCTTCAATAGTACCTCACAGCCATGAATTAATCTATAATAATACCTCACAGCCATGAATTAATCTATAATACTACCTCACAGCCATCAGTCAATCTTCAATAGTACCTCACAGCCATGAATCAATCTATAATACTACCTCACAGCCAGTCAATCTTCAATAATACCTCACAGCCATGAATCAATCTATAATACTACTTCACAGCCACCAGTCAATCTATAATACTACCTCACAGCCATGAATCAATCTATAATACTACCTCACAGCCACCAGTCAATCTTCAATAGTACCTCACAGCCATGAATCAATCTATAATAGTACCTCACAGCCAACAGTCACTCTATAATACTACCTCACAGCCATGAATCAATCTATAATACTACCTCACAGCCATCAGTCAATCTTCAATAGTACGTCACAGCCATGAATTAATCTATAATACTACCTCACAGCCATGAATTAATCTATAATACTACTTCACAGCCATCAGTCAATCTATAATACTACCTCACAGCCATAAATCAATCTAGAATACTACCTCACAGCCATGAATCAATCTAGAATACTACCTCACAGCCATGAATCAATCTTCAATAATGTATCCGTACAATAGATCAATAGTGATGTTGCGAACGTGAATTTTTCGGTTCGCGAATGGCGAACGCGAACTTCCGCAAATGTTCGCGAACCCGACGAACCCGGCGAAGCGCCATAGACTTCAATGGGCAGGCGAATTTTAAAACCCATAGGGACTCTTACTGGTTGAAGGGAGGGGAGGAGACCCCACCCCTGAGCGGTGGGTGGGGGCCCTAATAACAATAAGGGGTGGACCTATTGTCCCCCCCCGCGGCCCTAATAACTGTGGCGAAACCAACCTCGCCACTGTGAACTGGAGAAGCCTGGTTGCTCGCCTGCTCCCTTTGGACTATGGCCCTGCAGGTTAAACCGTTTATTTCCCCTGCAGAAAGGCTTATTTGTGTGATCTGAGTGCCATTCATCTAATAATGTGCACTCAGATCCCAGCTATCTGGGGATATGTGAAATGTCTGTGTGTTAAGTGTAAAAGGTGACTTTATGTATTTTAAAGTGTTTTACTGTCTTTGTGTCCCCATGTGCTCAATGGAGTCTGCCTCTATCCCTGGATAATTGGATTACTTTCCCCCATTGTCTCCAGGATAGAGGCCCTGTAAAACCTGCTTGAACCAGATAGCCATGCTGGCAGGGGGTTTTAAAAGATACTTTACTAACTTTTGAACCCCTGGTCTGATTTGTGCCATTTTTTAATATGTTGTTCCCCTGAATGGATTGATTGTGAATATGTAATTTTATGTGAATGTGATGTATGGTTTTAGAGTTATGAAAGTTGGGTAGAAAGTATGTTTTAACTGTATGTGTAATTGAGTTTCCTTTCAGGATAAGGGGAGGGAATATGTGGGATGTAACTGTGATGTGATTGGTTGTTTTATACCTCACTGTGGGCGGACCTGTATTTGCAAGACTGTAATAAAAACCAGGCTGGGTGTGCCAGCACCTGAGATTCTGCTTGACCCTCAAACCGATGTGTCGTCTCGTTTTTGGAGGGAATTGGATTGTATGCTGACTGCCAGGAGTGTAAGCGGATTGTATGCTTTTCCTGTTCAGCTGATTCCAGTGTTCGTGTGTTTCCAGTTCGGGAGTTGGTGAATTCGTACAGTTTGCAGTTCGGGAGTTTGGTGCTTGCAGTAGATGCTGGTCTATGGGAAAGGGGATTATCGCCTAAACGGTTTTTATCCTCTTGTGAGAGAAACGGTCCGTTACAATAACAATAAGGGGGGGACCTATTGTCCCCCCCGCCCCCACCCCTGAGCGGTGGGTGGGGGCCCTAATAACAATAAGGGGGGGACCTATTGTCACCCCCCGGCCCCCACCCCTGAGCGGTGGGTGGGGGCCCTAAAATGAAAAATAAGGGGGGACCTATTGCCCCCCCCCGGCCCCCACCCCTGAGCGGTGGGGGCCCTAAAATGAAAAATAAGGGGGGACCTATTGTCCCCCCCGGCCCCCACCCCTGCGCGGTGGGTGGGGTCATATTGATAATGAGGGGGTGGGACCTACTGCCCCCCCCAGCCCCCACCCCTGTGCGGCGGGTGGGGGCCATATTTATAATGAGGGGGTGACCTACTGGGTGGCGGGTGGGGGCCATAAAGACTAATGGGGGGGGGACCAACTGTCCTCCCCCCGGCCCCCACCCCTGGGCGGCGGGTGGGGGCCACAAAGATAATGAGGGGGGGACCTACTGTCCTCCCCCCCGGCCCCCATCCCTGGGCTGCGGGTGGGGGCCCTAAGTAAATTCCCCCACCCCCAAGGTGACTAGGGGTCCCCAAGCCCCTAGTCACCCACCCCCCCCCAAATAAAAAGTTCCTACCTACCCCCCTCACCCTAAAAAATAGTGAGGGGGGAATAAAATAACTAACCTGTAAAATAAAAGTAAACTTACCATTCAACGTCTTCTTTTTTCTCAAATCTTCATTTTTCAGCCCCAAAAAAGGCCAAATAAAAAAACCATCATAACCGTCGAATTGAAAATAAAATAAAAATCCTGAGCGCAAAAAAAAAAAGCCCGACGAGTGGGGGTGTGGCCATGGGCAGGTCTGTTCTCAGTGGGGGTGTGGCCATGGGCAGGTCTGTTTTTAGTGGGGGTGTGGCCATGGGCAGGTCTGTTCTCAGTGGGGGTGTGGCCATGGGCAGGTCTGTTCTCAGTGGGGGTGTGGTCGTGGGCACACCCCCAATCACACCCCTGATGGACCCCCTCCTGCGGGCGCCTGTCAGACGCGGAGAAGAAGCTGTGTTTTTCTGCTCTCTCGTGCGCGCCATTTGCTGACGTCATATTCCGGCTCCCGGCATCAGTAAACAGCCTGTGTAGCGAAAGGGAGCAGAGCAGAGAAAACACAGCTCCCTCGCCACATCAGGGAGACAGGCACCCGCCGCACTGAAGCCCCGCTGGACCCCAGGGACAGGTCCACGCCAGCTCTCCAGGTAGGGAGGCTGGGTGGACTTTTTTAAATTTGAAACAATATGAATAATTTGTGTGTTTCTGTGAGTGTATGTGTGTGTGTGTGTCTGAGTATGTGTGTGTGTGGGAGTGTATGAGTGTATGTGTGTATCTGTGTGTGTGTGTATGTGTGCACCTGTCAGTGTGTGTGTGCACGCGTTTATATCTGCATACGAGTGAATATTATTTTCTTGGGGGAGGGGTGGATCTTGGGTTAGTTCCCACACTTTAGTCCCCAGGACTTTACCCCTGCCTGGAACTATTTTCAGCATGAAGACTTTGCGGTTCCCGGTCGGTCCCTAGCGGCACTTAGCCGCGATTCTATGAAACTATTTTCTATAGGTCTATATGCAGTAATAGGAGTGTTATAGTGAGGTCTATATACAGTAATAGGAGTGTTATAGTGAGGTCTATATACAGTAATAGGAGCGTTATAGAGAGGTCTATATGCAGTAATAGGAGCGTTATAGAGAGGTCTATATGCAGTAATAGGAGTGTTATAGTGAGGTCTATATACAGTAATAGGAGCGTTATAGAGAGGTCTATATGCAGTAATAGGAGCGTTATAGTGAGGTCTATATGCAGTAATAGGAGCGTTATAGTGAGGTCTATATGCAGTAATAGGAGTGTTATAGTGAGGTCTATATACAGTAATAGGAGTGTTATAGTGAGGTCTATATGCAGTAATAGGAGTGTTATAGTGAGGTCTATATGCAGTAATAGGAGCGTTATAGTGACGTCTATATGCAGTAATAGGAGCGGTATAGTGAGGTCTATATGCAGTAATAGGAGCGTTATAGTGAGGTCTATATGCAGTAATAGGAGTGGTATAGTGAGGTCTATATACAGTAATAGGAGTGTTATAGTGAGGTCTATATGCAGTAATAGGAGCGTTATAGAGAGGTCTATATGCAGTAATAGGAGTGTTATAGTGAGGTCTATATGCAGTAATAGGAGCGTTATAGTGAGGTCTATATGCAGTAATAGGAGTGTTATAGAGAGGTCTATATGCAGTAATAGGAGCGTTATAGTGAGGTCTATATGCAGTAATAGGAGCGTTATAGTGAGGTCTATATGCAGTAATAGGAGCGTTATAGTGAGGTCTATATGCAGTAATAGGAGTGTTATAGTGAGGTCTATATGCAGTAATAGGAGTGTTATAGTGAGGTCTATATGCAGTAACAGGAGCGTTATAGTGAGGTCTATATGCAGTAATAGGAGTGTTATAGAGAGGTCTATATGCAGTAATAGGACCGTTATAGTGAGGTCTATATGCAGTAATAGGAGTGTTATAGAGAGGTCTATATGCAGTAATAGGAGCGTTATAGTGAGGTCTATATGCAGTAATAGGAGCGTTATAGTGAGGTCTATATGCAGTAATAGGAGCGTTATAGAGAGGTCTATATGCAGTAATAGGAGCGTTATAGTGAGGTCTATATGCAGTAATAGGAGCGTTATAGTGAGGTCTATATGCAGTAATAGGAGCGTTATAGTGAGGTCTATATGCAGTAATAGGAGCGTTATAGTGAGGTCTATATGCAGTAATAGGAGCGTTATAGTGAGGTCTATATGCAGTAATAGGAGCGTTATAGTGAGGTCTATATGCAGTAATAGGAGCGTTATAGTGAGGTCTATATGCAGTAATAGGAGTGTTATAGTGAGGTCTATATGCAGTAATAGGAGCGTTATAGTGAGGTCTATATGCAGTAATAGGAGCGTTATAGTGAGGTCTATATGCAGTAATAGGAGTGTTATAGTGAGGTCTATATGCACTAATAGGAGCGTTATAGTGAGGTCTATATGCAGTAATAGGAGCGTTATAGTGAGGTCTATATGCAGTAATAGGAGCGTTATAGTGAGGTCTATATGCAGTAATAGGAGCGTTATAGTGAGGTCTATATGCAGTAATAGGAGCGTTATAGAGAGGTCTATATGCAGTAATAGGAGCGTTATAGAGAGGTCTATATGCAGTAATAGGAGCGTTATAGTGAGGTCTATATGCAGTAATAGGAGCGTTATAGAGAGGTCTATATGCAGTAATAGGAGCGTTATAGTGAGGTCTATATGCAGTAATAGGAGTGTTATAGTGAGGTCTATATGCAGTAATAGGAGCGTTATAGTGAGGTCTATATACAGTAATAGGAGCGTTATAGAGAGGTCTATATGCAGTAATAGGAGCGTTATAGAGAGGTCTATATGCAGTAAGAGTTAAAGGCAGCATTAGACAGAATAATAAGGAAGGCAGCGACGATTTCACAATAATAGGAGCGTCTATATGCAGTAATAGGAGCGTTATAGTGAGGTCTATATGCAGTAATAGGAGCGTTATAGTGAGGTCTATATGCAGTAATAGGAGCGTTATAGTGAGGTCTATATGCAGTAATAGGAGCGTTATAGTGAGGTCTATATGCAGTAATAGGAGTGTTATAGTGAGGTCTATATGCAGTAATAGGAGTGTTATAGAGAGGTCTATATGCAGTAATAGGAGTGTTATAGTGAGGTCTATATGCAGTAATAGGAGCGTTATAGTGAGGTCTATATGCAGTAATAGGAGCGTTATAGTGAGGTCTATATGCAGTAATAGGAGCGTTATAGTGAGGTCTATATGCAGTAATAGGAGCGTTATAGTGAGGTCTATATGCAGTAATAGGAGCGTTATAGTGAGGTCTATATGCAGTAATAGGAGCGTTATAGTGAGGTCTATATGCAGTAATAGGAGCGTTATAGTGAGGTCTATATGCAGTAATAGGAGCGTTATAGTGAGGTCTATATGCAGTAATAGGAGCGTTATAGTGAGGTCTATATGCAGTAATAGGAGCGTTATAGTGAGGTCTATATGCAGTAATAGGAGCGTTATAGTGAGGTCTATATGCAGTAATAGGAGCGTTATAGTGAGGTCTATATGCAGTAATAGGAGCGTTATAGTGAGGTCTATATGCAGTAATAGGAGCGTTATAGTGAGGTCTATATGCAGTAATAGGAGCGTTATAGAGAGGTCTATATGCAGTAATAGGAGTGTTATAGTGAGGTCTATATGCAGTAATAGGAGCGTTATAGTGAGGTCTATATGCAGTAATAGGAGCGTTATAGTGAGGTCTATATGCAGTAATAGGAGCGTTATAGAGAGGTCTATATGCAGTAATAGGAGCGTTATAGTGAGGTCTATATGCAGTAATAGGAGCGTTATAGTGAGGTCTATATGCAGTAATAGGAGCGTTATAGTGAGGTCTATATGCAGTAATAGGAGCGTTATAGAGAGGTCTATATGCAGTAATAGGAGCGTTATAGAGAGGTCTATATGCAGTAAGAGTTAAAGGCAGCATTAGACAGAATAATAAGGAAGGCAGCGACGATTTCACAATTTTAGCAGTTTCTATTAAATGTAAAACTGCAGAATAATAGAAGCGTTAATCAATTCACAGAAAGTGTCGGAGATACAGCGAGATGGGAAGACGGGGGCACTAGCTGGAGTCAGGGGCTGTTTAGCATTCAGACTGCGTCTCAGCTGGAAGAAATAGATAGAGAGACAGAAATCACCTACCACACACAGACAGACAGACTGCAGGCGGGATTTATTCTTCATAGCAAGAAGAGACAGCTCACAGCAAGCAGAGACACAGAATGAGGGTCACAGAGAGACACTGCGAAAAACACTGAGAAATCTTAATGGACACAGCTTCATAGCAGGAGCGAGACAGAGCGTCAAAAGGAATGAGGGAATGGAAAAGAGACGACAACACAGCGAGGAGGGGCAGCGAGACAGAGAGAGGAAGCAAGGGAGAGCATAATAGGGAGAAAGAGAAACAGAGACAGAAGAATATGGAGAGACATATACAGAGAGAGAAAGAGACAGTGAAAGCAGAGGAGCAGCTCTCTAACACTGCTGCCCTACACCCAGCTCTCTTACACTCCTCCCCACAGCCTGCTCTCTCACACTGCTCCCCCACACCCAGCTCTCTTACACTGCTCCCCCACACCCAGCTCTCTCACACTGCTGCCCCACACCTAACTCTCTCACACTGCTCCCCCACAGCCAGCTCTCTCACACTGCTGCCTCACACCTAGCTCTGTCACACTGCTCCCCCCACACCTAGCTCTCTTACACTGCTGCCCCACACCTAGCTCGATCACACTGCTCCCCAACACCTAGCTCGATCACACTGCTCCCCCATACAGGGATCTATTACACTGCTCCCCCACACCTAGCTCTCTTACACTGCTCCCCCACACCCAGCTCTCTCACACTGCTGCCCCACACCTAGCTCTGTCACACTGCTCCCCCCACACCTAGCTCTCTCACACTGCTCCCCCACACCCAGCTCTCTCACACTGCTCCCCCCACACCCAGTTCGCTTACACTGCTCCCCCACACCCAGCTCTCTCACACTGCTGCCCCACACCTAGCTCTCTCACACTGCTCCCCCCACACCTAGCTCTCTCACACTGCTCCCCCACACCTAGCTCTCTTTACACTGCTCCCCCACACCTAGCTCTATTACACTGCCCCCCACACCCAGCTCTCTCACACACTGCTCCCCCACAGCCAGCTCTCTCACACTGCTGCCCTCACACCTAGCTCTGTCACACTGCTCCCCCCACACCTAGCTCTCTTACACTGCTGCCCCACACCTAGCTCTCTACACTGCTCCCCCACACCTAGCTCTCTCACACTGCTCCCCACACCTAGCTCTCTCACACTGCTCCCCCACACCCAGCTCTCTCACACTACTCCCCCACACCTAGCTCTCTCACTGCTCCCCCACACCCAGCTCTCTTACACTGCTCCCCCACACCCAGCTCTCTCACACTGCTGCCCCACACCTAGCTCTGTCACACTGCTCCCCCCACACCTAGCTCTCTCACACTGCTCCCCCACACCCAGCTCTCTCACACTGCTCCCCCCACACCCAGTTCGCTTACACTGCTCCCCCACACCCAGCTCTCTCACACTGCTGCCCCACACCTAGCTCTCTCACACTGCTCCCCACACCTAGCTCTCTCACACTGCTCCCCCACACCCAGCTCTCTCACACTACTCCCCCACACCTAGCTCTCTCACTGCTCCCCCACACCCAGCTCTCTCACCCTGCTCCCCCACACCCAGCTCTCTTACACTACTCCCCCACACCCCGCTCTCTCACACTGCTCCCCAACACCCAGCTTTCTCACACTGCTCCATGTAACGGTACCCCGGGCATAAAAGGGGTTAAAGTAATTTAGGAGATATTCCCTTTCCAAATGCAAAGGCAGCTACTGAATACACCAATCCGCCGAACAGGAAAAACCATACGAAAGGTTTACACTCCAAACTGCTTCATAGGAAAAACACATACGAATAATCCCCCCAAGTACGAGACGAGGCTCTGTATTGAGGGTCAAGCAGGAATCTTTTTAATCTGGGGCTACCTGCACAGTATTTATGCAGGTCTCCCACCAGGTGGACACTCCCATAAGGGACCTGGTAGGAAACTGGGACACAAAGTGTACACTGACCAATAGAAACAGTTTAACAGTAAACACTCCCACATGCATTTTCGTGCCCATCTTCCTGTCCGCCCGCACCTCCCATGCCTCACCCTTCTGTCAGTCCCTACATTGGCTTCCTATAAAATATAGAGCTCAATTTAACATTCTGGTTCTTGCTTTCAAATCTCTACATAATGCTGCTCCCACCTATCTATCCTCCCTTATACACAAGTATGTCCCATCTAGGCCCTTACGATCTGCTGTCCGTACTCCCACCTCTGATGCTCGCCTTCAAGACTTCTTCAGGGCTGCACCATTCCTGTGGAACTCACTTCCCCTTCTCCGTTAGATGCTCACCCAGTCTCCACTCCTTCAAAAAATCATTAAAAACCCACTTCTTCATAAAAGCGTATCCATTAAACTGTTAATAGCTCCTGACTGATTCCTCTTCTGCAACTGTCACTAGTCTAATACTATCCTTACCTTTTTGTGTCATATTACCCCACTCCCTCTAGCATGTAAGCTCATTGAGCAGGGCCCTCAACCCCTCTGTTCCTGTGTGTTCAACTTATCTGGTTTCAACTACATGTCTGTTCGTTCACCCATTGTAAAGCGCTGCGGAATTTGACGGCGCTCTATAAATATCATAATAATAATAATGCACATTATAATCCCTCCTCTCTATCCTGGAGATAATTGGGAAGTAACTCAATTATCTCAGAGGATAGAGACAAATCTCCATTTTACACATGGTGAGGAAAACACATAAAAATATACAATATTACAACTACCGAACAGAATAGATACATTCAACATATCCCCAGATAGCTTAGATCTGAGCGCACATTATTACCGAATGGCGCTCAAATCACATACATACAGTTCAATCGCCATGGAGCCAAAGTCTTTCACATAGTCTTTCGTTATACGAATGGGCTCCATGGCATAGCTATCTGGGGTAGCACTGTTCACACAATCAAAGTACTGAACGGGCCGGCGTTCGTACAAACGAATGAGACACTAGAAGGGAGGTCAGCGGCTTCAGCGGTGTTCGTGTGAAAGTCATAACCGTTTCCAGTTCCAGGGAATCGTCACCGAACACCGCTGAGCATTCGTCTGTTTAAGATGGCCGCTGCCACGTGTTCGGCTATACGAACAACGGCCACCCAGGGTTCGTCACTTAAGCTGCGGTTAAGCGCAGCTTCAGGGAGGTAAATTGCTGGCACACTCCTTACCCAGGTGGTCCGATCATTCGTCTGTTGGTTTGGTAGATCCAAGTCCACTGTTAGAGGACCCAATATATCCTGACAGATATATCGAATCCATACACGTCTGCATAATCTCTGCAACCGTCATTATTAATTTAATAAAACAACAAGTGCTCAATGAAAGGCAGAAGGAAATAAAGGGGAATAGACAAGTAGCTGTCTTAAGTTTATATTACCATTCAATTAGAATGCAATATTTGATTTCCTAGGCAATGAATGCCTTAAATCTTGAAAGGTCTGTTACTCAAACAGCTGTTTAGGTCTTACAAATGTGTTACAGATGCTGTAACGGCACCTCCAGCATAAAAGGGGTTAAACGCCATTTAGAAGATCTTCCCCTTCCAGAGACACAGGCACAGCTACTGCAGAACACCAAACTCCCGAACCGCATATAAGGGAATGCTCTAAACTCCCGAACTGCATACAAAATAACACTCCAAGCTCCCGAACTGCATACAAAGTAGCACTCCAAACTCCCGAACTGGAACCTCACGAATAGCTGCTAGCAGACGAACAGGAAAAGCACCCAAGCGGCTTACACTCCTGGCAATCAGTCTCTAACAGCATACAGTAAATCCCCCCAAGAACGAGACAAAGCTCTGTGTTGCGGGTCAAGCAGTGGTCTGATTTATTGAGGGCTACCTGCCCAGTATTTATGCAGGTCTCCCACCTGGTAGACACTCCCCTAGGGGACCAAATGGGAGACTGTAACACAGACAGACATGTATCACATTCAGACACACAGAAGTAAAACATCCCCACAATGCATCCTAATTTCCCTCCCTCTATCCTGGAGATAATTGGGAAGTAATCCAATTATCTCCCAGGACAGAGGCAAAACTCCATTGTACACGTGGGGACACAAACACAGTAAAATACTTTAAAACATACAGTGTTACATTTAATACATAAAATCCATACATGTCACATTTCCCCAGATAGCTGGGATCTGAGCGCACATAACTACCGAATAGCGCTCAGATCCTATACACACAGTTCAATTGCCATGGAGCCAAAGTCTTTAATTACATGAATAGGCTCCATGGCATAGCTATCTGGGTTAAAATATTCACTGAAGTAAAGTCCTGATCGATTCAGCGTTTGTCTAAACAGCCACGAATAGAAGCAGGGAAGGCTGGAGGCTCAGCGGTGACTGCATGTAAAAGTTTCCGCTTTTAGTGCACTGATTCCGGGCTGAGCACCGCTGGCCGTCCGGGGAGCTCCATAACATCGCCACCTAGTGGCCGCTAAGTGTAACCACACACGCTAGCTTAAAGGAGGTGAAATGAAGGCACACGCCAGCTTCCCGGTGGTCGCGCCTTCGGTATTTTGTTCGGTAGATAAAATCTACCAAACGCCTTGGCAGAAAGGCATGAATAAGCCTTTCTGCAGGGAAAATAAAGTATGTTAAAAGTCCGGTCCATAGTCTAAAGGGAGCAGGCGGGCAACCAGGCTCCTCCAATGCAATGTGGCGAGATTGCTCTCGTCACACATGCATTAATTTATTAATTGATAATTAATCCTTGGGTTTTCCCTAAGTACTTTTCCCACCCTCATCTTGAATCACTACCATCCCAGAATCAAAAAAAGTATTGGCAAACCTTGGATCCTTGTTCTGTCCACACTGGAGAAGACTTGGCCAGACAGACAACTTGTATTTCTTTGGGCCTACGAAAAATCTCTAAGAGGGAAAAAATGATTTTTTTTTCCATGAATGTTCTAACCTTATCTAAGGCAGTAAAGGCTGATAAATAGTTTCTCGGCTGTTCAATAAAACACCCATCAAACAGCAAGCCATCAGCATATTTTGCCATCTCCATTCAAAGCCTTGTTCTGAGTTTTGTCCCAGTCTTGAATAAGATTGCTTTGCATATTTCATTGTGCTTGTTTTCCTGATTTTTCAGAGTGATATTTTCCCCAGACGGGTGTTGGTTTCAGTCATGCCAAAAGCCTATCGCTCTTGTGGCATTTCCAGGAGCAGGTCCATGGGAAGCTACCCACCCTCAATATGGTTTCCGAGGACACACTGTGGTCACAAGAAGCAGCTACATGACATGCCTCTTCTCTTTATCTAAATGTTTAACATGACTGTTTACATGTACATGTCTTCATGTTCTAACTTACCAAATAAAGGCACGAACAAGCCTTTCTGCAGGGAGAAATAAAGATTTTTACGTGGGACCCATAATCCTGGGGCCGCAGGCAGGCAACCAGGCTTCTCCAAAACATAGTGGCGAGGTTGGTTTCGGCACACTCCCCCACACCTAGCTCTCTCACACTGCTCCCCCACACCCAGCTCTCTTACAGTGCTCCCCCACACCTAGCTCTCTCACACTGCTCCCCTTACACCTAGCTCTCTAACACTGCTACCACACCTAGCTCTCTCACTGCTCCCCTACACGTAGCTCTCTCACACTGCTCTCCCACACCCAGCTCTCTAACACTGCTCCCCCACTCCCAGCTCTCTCACACCTAGCTCTCTCACACTGCTCCCCCACACCCAGCTCTCTCACACTGCTCCCCCACACCTAGCCCTATTACACTGCTCCTCCACACCTAGCTCTCTTTCACTGCTCCCCAACACCTAGCTCTCTAACACTGCTCCCCACAGCCAGCTCTCTCACACTGCCCCCACACCTAGTAGCTCTCTTTACACTGCTCCCCCACACCCAGCTCTCTACACTGCTCCCCCACACCTAGCTCTCTCTACACTGCCCCCACACCTAGCTCTTACACTGCTCTCCCACACCTAGCCTCTTTAACTGCTCCCCCACACCCAGCTCTCTCACACTGCTCCCCCACACCTAGCTCTCTCACACTGCTCCCCCACACCCATCTCTCTCACACTACTCCCCATAGAGGGATCTATTACACTGCTCCCCCACACCCATCTCTCTCACACTGCTCCCCATAGAGGGATCTATTACACTGCTCCCCCACACCTAGCTCTCTCACACTGCTCCCACACCCAGCTCTCTTACACTGCTCCCCACAACCAGCTCTCTCTACACTGCTCCCCACACCCAGCTCTCTCACACTGCTCCCCCACACCTAGCTCTCACACTGCTCCCCCACACCTAGCTCTATTACACTGCTCCTCCACACCTAGCTCTATTACACTGCTCCTCCACACCTAGCTCTATTACACTGCTCCCCCACACCTAGCTCTATTACACTGCTCCCCCACACCTAGCTCTATCACACTGCTCCCCCACACCCAGCTCTCTCTCACTGCTCCCCCACACCTAGCTCTCTCACACTGCTCCCCCATACAGGGATCTATTACACTGTTCCCCCATATTTGCCGTAAATCCCTTATTGCTAGTTACTAAGTAAAATGTGTCAGTAGTTGCCATAGAGACAGAACTTGATGTACGTATGTATAGAAAGATATACGTGTATCATGCTATAAGGTCCTGTAAAACTCGGAATGTAGGTTTGGCTGGTTATACTGTATTTTGTGTTAAACCAATGGTACAAATCTCAGTAAATTCCATTTTATTGAGATTTGTGAAACTAAAAAATGTCTATAGTGGGGTTTGAGAATATTAAAAAATGTAACGCCCCCACCCTTCCCCTAATCCTGCAGGGAGTACGGTATATAGGCAGCATATACTGGTCCGCCCTGTATTGCAGCAGTATATAGGGGTACAGTCACCATTATTTGGCCCTCACCCCTCCAACGTAGAAAAATTGTAAAAAAAAAAAAAAAAACGAAATGGATCTACACACTAAATACTTCGAGTACACATGGACTAAATGTGGATTTTGAGCTCTGTCATTTTTTGTGAAACTCGGTTGTGACAGATTCCCTATCCCTGGATAATTGTCTCTCGGGGTGGCCGCCACTTCGGTAAAATCATTGAGATTGTAAGAAGACTTAATAATGGATTGTGAAAATGCATATGCCTCAAGTATATGTATGGTAATTTCTCCCTTATCGTAATATAATAAAAGTTAATTTTATTCTCCTTTTTAGCCACCATGGATATGAATTTTACATCATTGTATATGAGGGTGCACAACACCAAAATTAATATATTTCAGTATTATTACTCTTATTGTTTATTTATTATTAAAAACAATTTTCTCACACTTTTTCTTATTTTTCTTTTTGCATCACTGCCCCCAAATGGAACATGACGGCATAAAGGGGCTGGACTCCAATATATAGTAGGCAGTATGGGAAATGTGGCTACATATCCGTTCAAGAAGGAGGACTACCAAACCAAGTAGATAATATGGGTAATGTATCCCTTTAAGAAGGGGGGCGGAAATGAAGCTCCCGAAGGTCTGTTTGTTTTTTTTGCAGACGATCAACAAATCCATGGCGAGTATACAACCAGGGCATCATGGACAATGTAGTAAGGGGTTGAAACCGGAAGTGACAACATAGCTGAGACCGGACTTTGCAATTACAGAAATATCAACAGCCGAAACCCCGAATACATAGTTGGAACAGCTGAGGAGGGAGAGAAGGCATTGGCCTGAAAGAAAGTGGGGCGGCTCCAAATTCAATTTTAAAAAGGAACCAGGTGCAGCACAGCAACTTGAGAAAGCCCCAGGAGCGTGAAACGCATCTTGGCTGAGAAGGGATATTTACTTTGGACTTACTATTCATTTTTATTTGTTATATTTTAATGTTTTTAACATATGCTCTATAAATAATTAAAGAATATTTTTACTTTACCCTGTTGCACAGAGCACCTTATTTTCCTGGTCGTCAGGGGAGAATCACCCCAAAACAGTGACGCAAGGTTTTTTACGCAGTTGGAGAATAAGGTCTGGTTGCCACCTGAAAATTGCAAGAACACCTGTTTGTTTAGAGCCTATATCTCAAAAGGCTCTAGTAAATGTGAGTTGGAATTTCACCAGATTAACTTAAACAATATTACTCTATATTTGTCTTTATTTTTTACTTCCATGTTAACATCATCCCTTCATATTGCATCTCTTTATTTTGTAGCACTGCACTCTTACTCTGGAATTTTAGGTGGAGGGTTATATCACCTAAATTGACTTCAACGGATCACCTAGCACCCCGACTGAGTACCTCCGTTGATGGATGCTCCTAGCACTTCTTGAGGATTCCAAGCACTCTAGCCCACACCACAACCACCACAGTCCAAACCTCTCTTCCTTCAGAGCAAAGCAGGAACAAGCTCTTAAAAGAGCTGAGGAATGATTATAGCAAGGGAATATGCAGAGCATAGCAATCTCTTGTAGCAGATTCCCCCCAATAAGAGACAGGACTCCAAATTGAGGGGGAAGTAGAACTGTCTAAAACTTTATTTTACTTGGGACTAGCTCATATGGTCATTACATTAACATTGCTGTGAAAACTCAATAAAATTACAAACAGTCAAATCATAGTAGGCAACATACAGTGACTTATTATAACATAATTACATATTCATAAATGGGTGGGGAAGACCATAATTAACACAAAATGTCTCTCCTGCATGCAGAATTAGCGATATGCAAATCTACCTGAATATGCAAATTACCAGTCTTGCTATTCAGGTAGTGCAGATTACTGTTGCTACCAACAGAGGGCACTACACAAGCTCCATAGCCAAATCCACCTAGTTGGTAGCAATCCTCAGAAGTACAGGAGAGCAGGCAATACATCACAGGGGCCATAGTCACATGGCAGGAGGCTGGCAATCAGTCTTCTCCAGGCACAAGTGGCGATGTTAAATTCGCCACACCGACTTTTGTTGTTTGATTAATTTCAATACTCGCAGGTTTGTTGGAGTGCCCTGACTATCAATATATTTTTAAGTGCCTAGACATCACACTTTTGGTCTGTAATATACTTCTAGAATATGATTTATTGTGTCAAACAAACGTAGAGTAAAAAGTAGAGTAAATGAGCAGTTCAACATATCAACCAGATCCAAATAGACAAGCAAGTGGTGGCCAACCAACCCGACATCATGGTGGTGGTAGAAAAGGAACGGAAGACTGCAGTGGTGGTGGTGGATGTGGCAATACCCAGTGACCATAACATCAGGAAGAAGGAAGCTGAGAAGGTTGACAAATACCAAGGACTGAAAGAGGAGCTAGAATGAATGTGGAAAGTGAAGGCAGTAGTAGTCCCAGTTGTGATAGGAGCACTCGGGGCTGTGACTCCCAAGTTGGGGGAGTGACTTCAACAGATTCCAGGTGGGACATCTGAGATCGCTGTCCAGTAGAGTGCAGCTCTAGGAACAGCTAAGATTCTGCACAGAACCCTCAGACTCCAAGTCCACTGTTAGAGGACCCAATATATCCTGACAGTTATATCAAATCCTTACACGGTTGCATAATCTCTGCAACCGTCATTATTAATTTAGTAAAACACCAAGTGCTCAATGAAAGGCAGAAGGAAATAAAGGGGAATAGACAAGTAGCTGTCTTGAGTTTATATTACCATTCAATTAGAATGCAATATTTGATTTCCTAGGCAATGAATGCCTTAAATCTTGAAAGGTCTGTTACTCAAACAGCTGTTTAGGTCTTACAAATGTGTTACAGATGCATTAGTTGATTAATTGATAATTAATCCTTGGGTTGTCCCTAAGTACCTTTCCCACCCTCCTCTTGAATCACTACCATCCCAGAATCAAAAAAAGTATTGGCAAACCTTGGATCCTTGTTCTGTCCACACTGGAGAAGACTTGGCCAGACAGACAACTTGTATTTCTTTGGGCCTACGAAAAATCTCTAAGAGGGAAAAAATGATTTTTTTTTCCATGAATGTTCTAACCTTATCTAAGGCAGTAAAGGCTGATAAATAGTTTCTCGGCTGTTCAATAAAACACCCATCAAACAGCAAGCCATCAGCATATTTTGCCATCTCCATTCAAAGCCTTGTTCTGAGTTTTGTCTCAGTCTTGAATAAGATTGCTTTGCATATTTCATTGTGCTTGTTTTCCTGATTTTTCAGAGTGATATTTTCCCCAGACGTGTGTTGGTTTAAGTCATGCCAAAAGCCTATCGCTCTCGTGGCATTAAAAAAAAGCCTATCGCTCTCGTGGAGCAGGTCCATGGGAAGCTACCCACCCTCAATATGGTTTCCGAGGACACACTGTGGTCACAAGAAGCAGCTACATGACATGCCTCTTCTCTTCTATATCTAAATGTTTAACATGACTGTTTACACGTACATGTGTTCATGTTCTAACTCACCAAATAAAGATTTTTTTTTAAATTAAAAAGACTGGATTGTGTCTTTCAATAGCAAAAGAGTTAGTGTTACTGTAAGTAAAGTGCTCATTGTATCCAACCCCTGTGGATAAAGGAATCTACAGGCTAATTATTCTGAATAGTCTCTTCCAGTAAGTCAATTATCTTTGACAAAGGACCAAAAAAGTCCAGTACCTTATTTTGACATCACTGTAATCAAAGTCTAAAGCCTTTTTTGCATGCCATCCACTCAAGTGCAGAACCTTTTCAAAATCAACTTCAGGAGTGTAGGACAATGTTTTTGGAACATAGGGTCTGATTCAGGGGTAGGTACATTTCAGAACATGTTTCCTTAGTAGCAGATATAGTTCATTAATGCCTGCAGTCATCCATACAATATTGACAAAACTGACAAAAAAAATAAAAAAAAATTACAGAAATGTTATACAAAAATATTTACAGGCATTGAAAGTAAAATCTGAAAAGGGAAAAGAGTTCCTAAATTGACCTGAAATGGAGAAAGGATATGATCTGTAATCAAGAATTCAAAGTGAATTTCAAATTTAAAGGACCATTATAGGGTTAGGAATGCAAACATGTATTCCTGACTCTATAGTAGTTAATCAACCATGTAAGTGGGTTGCCCCCCTTAGAAAGTGTTAAAACTCACCTTATTTTTGCCCCCATAGGATTTGGGAGATGCCCAGCTTCCGATAGGATCTAGGAGGTGCTCAGTCTACGATAGGATCTAGGAGATGCCCAGCTTCCGATAGGATCTAGCAGATGCCCAGCTTCCGATAGGATCTAGCAGATGCCCAGTCTACGATAGGATCTAGGAGATGCCCAGTCTACGATAGATTTAGGAGATGCCCAGTCTACGATGGATTTAGGAGATGCCCAGTCTACAATAGGATCTAGGAGATGCCCAGCCTACGATAGATCTAGGAGATGCCCAGTCTACAATAGGATCTAGGAGATGCCCAGTCTATGATAGATATAGGAGATGCCCAGTCTACAATAGGATCTAGGAGATGCCCAGCTTCCAATAGGATCTAGGAGATGCCCAGTCTACGATAGATCTAGGAGATGCCCAGTCTACAATAGGATCTAGGAGATGCCCAGTCTACAATAGATTTAGGAAATGCCCAGTCTACAATAGGATCTAGGAGATGCCCAGCTTCCGATATGATATAGGAGATACCCAGTATACGATAGGATCTAGGAGATGCCCAGCTTCCAATAGAATCTAGGAGAAGACCAGTTTACAATAGGATCTAGGAGCTGCCCAGCTTCCGATAGGATCTAGGAGATACCCAGTCTACGATAGATCTAGGAGATGCCCAGTCTACAATAGGATCTAGGATACGATAGATCTAGGAGATGCCCAGCTTCCGATATGATATAGGAGATACCCAGTCTACAATAGGATCTAGGAGATGCCCAGTCTACGATAGGTCTAGGAGATGCCCAGTCTACGATAGATCTAGGAGATGCCCAGCTTCCGATATGATATAGGAGATACCCAGTCTACGATAGGATCTAGGAGATGCCCAGTCTACGATAAGATCTAGGAGATGCCCAGTCTACAATAGGATCTAGGAGAAGACCAGTTTACAATAGGATCTAGGAGAAGACCCGTTTACAATAGGATCTAGGAGATGCCCAGCTTCCAATAGGATCTAGGAGATGCCCAGTATACGATAGGATCAAGAAGTCTCTGAAGAGATTTTGCACAGTTTGCTGGGTGCTGGGAGCTGTTTCTATGATTTTTTTTATGGTGGCTGTACATAGCTGCTCTGCTTGTTTTTTATTTTTATGAGTTTGACATTTTTGTGGCGTAATCTTGATTAAAGATTATGTCCTGATTTTAAGTAAATTATCTGTTTTCTGGTCAAAATAAACTCTTTATTTTTTACAGAGTTTTCAGACTTCAGAGTTTTTAGATACATTAACTTGCCAGCAACACAGTCACTAACAAAGACTCCATTCCATGGGGAATTGGCCTGCAAAATACTGTGGGCATCAGGTATGGGCTTAAAATCAGGGGTCAAGTCCTGGGGGAAAAAAGTGTGGGAACTCACCCAAGATTCCCCCAACCCTTAAGAAAAAAACAAAAACATTTACACTCCTATGCATATAGTGCAGAGTGTGTATAATGAATGTAGTGTGTTTGTAGTGAGTGCAGAGTGTGTATAATGAATGTAGTGTGTTTGTAGTGAGTGCAGAGTGTGTATAGTGAATGTAGTGTGTTTATAGTGAGTGCAGAGTGTGTATAGTGAATGCAGTGTGTGTGTAGTGAGTGCAGAGTGTGTATAATGAATGTAGTGTGTTTGTAGTGAGTGCAGAGTGTGTATAATCAATGTAGTGTGTTTGTAGTAAGTGCAGAGTGTGTATAATGAATGTAGTGGGTTTGTAGTGAGTGCAGAGTGTGTATAGTGAATGTAGTGTGTCTGTAGTGAGTGCTGAGTGTGTATAGTGAATGTGGTGTGTTTGTAGTGAGTGCAGAGTGTGTATAATGCATGTAGTGTGTTTGTAGTGAGTGCAGAGCGTGTATAGTGAATGTAGTGTGTTTGTAGTGAGTGCAGTGTGTGTATAATGAATGTAGTGTGTTTTTAGTGAGTGCAGTGTGTGTATAGTGGATGTAGTGTGTTTGTAGTGAATGCAGTGTGTGTACAGTGGATGTAGTGTGTTTGTAGTGAGTGCAGTGTGTTTGTAGTGAATGCAGAGTGTGAATAGTGAATGTAGTGTGTTTGTAGTGAATGCAGTGTGTTTGTAGTGAGTGCAGAGTGTGTATAGTGAATGTAGTGTGTTTGTAGTGAGTGCAGAGTGTGTATAATGAATGCAGTGTGTTTGTAGTGAGTGCAGAGTGTGTATAGTGAATGTAGTGTGTTTGTAGTGAGTGCAGAGTGTGTATAATGCATTTAGTGTATTTGTAGTGAGTGCAGTGTGTGTATAGTGGATGTAGTGTGTTTGTAGTGAGTGCAGTGTGTGTATAAAGAATGTAGTGTGTTTGTAGTGAGTGCAGTGTGTGTATAATGAATGTAGTGTGTTTGTAGTAAGTGCAGAGTGTGTATAATGAATGCAGTGTGTTTGTTGTTAGTGCAGAGTGTGTATAATGAATGCAGTGTGTGTAGTGAGTGCAGTGTGTATAATGAATGTAGTGTGTTTGTAGTAAGTGAAGAGTGTGTATAGTGAATGTAGTGTGATTGTAGTGAGTGCAGAGTGTCTATAGTGGATGTAGTGTGTTTGTAGTTAGTGCAGAGTGTGTATAATGAATGCAGTGTGAGTGTAGTTAGTGCAGAGTGTGTATAATGAATGCAGTGTGTGTGTAGTGAGTGCAGAGTGTGTATAATGAATGTAGCATGTTTGTAGTGAGTGCAGTGTGTAAAAAAGTAGTGTGTTTGTAGTGAGTGCAGAGTGTGTATAATGAATGTAGTTTGTAGTGAGTGCAGAGTGTGTAAAATGAATGCAGTGTATGTAGTGTGTTTGTAGTGAATGTAGAGTGTGTATAGTGGATATAGTGTGTTTAGTGAGTGCAGAGTGTGTATAGTGAATGTAGTGTTTTTGTAGTGAGTGCAGAGTGTGTATAATGAATACAGTGTGTAGTGAATGTAGTGTGTAGTGAGTGCAGAGTGTGTATAATGAATGCAGAGTATGTACAGTGAATGTAGTGTGTATAATGAAAGCAGTGTGTGTAGTGAATGTAGTGTGTTTGTAGTGAGTATGTAGCGTGTATATAACGAATGCAGAGTGTATAGTAAATGTAGTGTGTTTGTAATGAGTGCAGAGTGTGTATAATGAATGTAGTGTGTTTGTAGTAAGTGCAGATTGTGTATAACGAATGCAGTGTGTATAGTGAATGTAGTGTGTTTGTAGTAAGTGGAGATTGTGTATAATGAATGCTGTGTGTGTTGGAAGATGTGTGTGCGCTGGATGATGTGTGTGTTTATGTGTATGTGTGTTGGATGGTGTGTGTGTGTGTTGGATGGTGTGTGTTGGATGGTGTTTGTGTGTGTGTGTGTGGATGGTGTGTGTGTGTGTGTTGGATGATATATGTGTGTGTTGGATGGTGTGTGTGTGTGTGTTGGATGGTGTGTGTGTGTATGTGCTGGATGATGTGTGTGTGGTGTGTGTGTGTGTGTGTGCGTGTTGGATGGTGTGTGTGTATGTGTGTGTTGGATGGTGTGTGTGTGTGTGTGTTGGATGGTGTGTGTGTGTTGGATGGTGTGTGTGTGCTGGATGGTATGTGTGTGTTGGATGATGTGTGTGTGTGTGCTAAAAAAGGGCTGCTAGTGAAATAATATTCCATGTATTCAGTGGATCCATGCTACCCAGGGAATGGGCGGTTATTGCTTCCATATTATAGATACATGGAGCTTCCAGCGGCAGGCCATGCAGAGACAGAGTGTGAGAGTGCGAATTATCTACCCCAAGCTGACAAATGGATGCAGTCACTTTTTTAAAAAGACATTGTATGATCAGGGACTAAAAATATTAAAGGACCCAGACCACTCAGCTTAATGAGAAACTGCTATGTTTACATTAGGGTTAATCCAGCCTCTAGTGGCTGTCTCACTGACAGCCGCTAGAGGAGCTTCTACGCTTCTCACTGTGATTTTCACAGTGAGAAGATGCCAGCGTCCGTAGGAAAGCATTGAGAATGCTTTCCTATGAGACTGGTTGAATGCGCGTGCGACTCTTGCTTCGCATGCGCATTCAGCCGATGACGACTGAAGGAGGAGGAGAGCCCCCACTGCCGAGGGAGCCCGACGCTGGTGAAAGGATGTTTAACCCCCTTCCTCCCCATAGAGCCTGGCGGGAGGGGGACCCAGGGGGTGGGGGGGGGGACCTATTAACACTATAGTGGCAGGAAAAAGAGTTTGTTTTCCTGGCACTATAGTGGTCCTTTAAGGAACACAAAGATCTCTCTCCACAGTGTATCCACTGTGATGGTAAACGACCCTGAGACCACTATCCCTGAAACACAGCCGAGAGAGACATAGATAAGCATTATTTAGTATAACTGGGTCTAGGTACCACCTCAAACACACATTTTCAGGGAATAAACTCAGTCAGCAATTGAAATGTTATACATGGTCCAATGGGTCAAAAGAGTTTTATTGCAAGATAATTTATGGCCAGGCTATTATCCTTAAAGGGACACTCCAAGGCCCAAAGACAAAATAAATGAAAATTAGTTTAGTAGATGTACCCCACAGAAAACTTGCATGTATTTACTTATGCATTTTTTTTCATTGGGGGTACATCTAAAACAGTTTTCAAAACCTGCAAATCTCTTGTCTGCAGCTTTTCCAAGTCCTCCTTTTCTATCCCCTCACAGACTTTCTGTAGCTGTCCAATCACAGACTTCGCAATGAGAAACCTTTCCAAGGCAGGTGATTTCAGCAATTGCTGCCTCTTGAGTTTATTTTCACTGAGCTAAACAAACCAGGAAGTAACAGGACCGGCTGTCTGATTGACAGCCAGGGAGGTGTAACCAGGTTAATTTAGAAAAGTGACAATTCCTACTAAAATCTGAACTTTTTGTAAAAAATTTAAAATGTTAAAAAAAAATAGGTAACACTATTCACTCAGAAAGGCGTTCAGCAAGATAAACTGCTTTAGGAGTCTAAAGTGCCCATTAAAAAAAGGAGAACGAATATATGTTACAGAAAGTCTTGTCTCAAGCTAAATACTCAAGCCGTCACGTGTCTATATATTCAACTATAGCTTGAAATGCTGTAAGATGTGTAATTGACTCGTATATGCATGGAAGGGATATGGTAGGGTTCACAATTAATAGAAAATGTTGTCTGCGAACAATCTTATTTTATGCTTTGCGGCTCCACAGGAATCTCCCCTGCGCCAGAGGTTCAATGTAGAGTGCGGAAAGAGGAAAGTCTTGTTTCTTATCTGTATCATAGAGGACAGTACGCTCTAAAGGCTTTCCTGAAATGCATAATATTTTCACAAGACCACCAGATATGATGGGCATTGCCTGCATCCTTCTTACATCTCCAGCATGTTTTTGATTCCAATGGGAGATATCTATTGACATCCACTGGTGTAAGGTACCATAGAATAATCAATTTGTAGTTTGCTTCCTGAAGGTTTGTATAAAAAATATTGTTCCATTCTTTGTCTGTCAATAAGGGGGTTATGTGGGTATTCCATGATAATTTGAGTACAGCATAGGTTGGAGCAATTTATAGCATTTAGATAAAAGTTTAGTAACCGGTGCTTTGCAATTACAGAGCTGTTCAAATTTGGTTTAGCTTCTAAGACCTTCTGCTGGGATTTGTAAAGTTTTGATAAATTGTTACGCCTGATGGTATTGGAACAACTATAGGATGTTAGGGGGGTCTTGAGTAGTCATCTCTTTCAAAGGTATAATCCCAGTGTCCCTATAAATATTTGTCAAGGGAATGTAAGTAACAGTCATTGACAATGTCCCGCCGGGAATAATGGATTATGAGATATTGGATATCTAGGTGAGATAGATGGGCAAAGGTCTGAGTAATGTGCAATTCTTATCCACATGTGCAGCGTGGGTGGGATCTTATGATGTATATTAGGGTCATGAGATGTAGAGTGTATAGTTAGCCAACATCCATTGCTTTGAGCTGAAATTTGTGGACCAATCTACTATGTGTCCCAAATGCACACCATAATAATAATGTAAAATATTGGGAAAGCCCACTCCCCCTCTATCTCATGGCCTAGTAAGGTTGTTGTATCCGATTCTTGGTCTTTTGGATGCCCATGAAGCTGCGTAAAGAAACTCCTAGGGCTGGAGGTTGGTAAAGTGTTGAGGAGATCTAGGATTCTAGGAAGTTGTCAGGAATAGAGTTACCCTAACACGCAAGCCTAAAGGAAACAGTAAAGGAACATGTACCAGTCCTTAGAGTGGCTGGGTTAGTGCCTAAGACAGAGATATCAAATGTCTGCAAGCAGACAAAGAATAAACGGGAGACAGGCCGAGGTCAGGATTACAGAAATACACAGAATTGATTGCCAGGCCAATATCAGGATAACAGAGAGCAAGAATAGTCAAACAAGCCAAGGTAAGAGAAAAGTACGGCATCCATCTTGTCTCCCGAACGTGGGCAGCGGTACTTGGTCGTTGAGTGCCTTGAACTCTTTTCGGCTAGACACTCGCACAAAAGCCGGTAAACCTTAGACTGCTGCCCGTTCCAGTTCCCGACCACCTACACAAATGACGTTCAGGTGATATGTAGTACCAAACAGGGGGAGCATTGGTATCCTGAAATAAAGAGATTCCCTTGCAGGGTATTCGGACAAGAACCTCATGAACAGAGACCAGCCAGGGCACCAATTTCCATGGAACTGTTTTGGGCTAGCGCCTCGTGTCTGGCCCGTCAAAACCTTGACACAATGCAATTCCCGTTGCCAAACCGATATGATTGATTATTGGATATGCTGGATACTCAGATCGGTGTCAGGGAATGTATTTTTCATGGGATTCTGGGGTATGGTTGAGGCACTTTTGGGGTACAGGATATTTTGTTGGATTGTCTGTACCTCAGATAATTAAATTAGAGGAGTTTTCGCAGGCAATTATCTCTCAGGCACAGAGAAGCTTGTGAGTGAAAACCCTGCATTCTTGAATGTGAAACCCCTTGCATGGGACTGGGCATAAAAGCCGTGTACATGACAATAAAGTGCAGTTGTAGCCCCAGAGCTGTGTGTCGTTCAGTTGCTGAAGAGGAAGTGGGAGATTCTTGGAGTATTTTACTTGTACCTGACTTTTCCCTTGGATTGTTTTAAGTTTTCCTGACTTTACTTTGGTGTAACCAGCAAAAGAGAGCCCCTGCTAGGACTAGGGCTCCGCTACATGCATCATTTCTGTGATCGCACTGCGAGTGACAGGTATTTTGACAGTAGTAGGATCATGGAGATCATATTTACTTTCCCCAAAAACCGAAAGTAAGGCGTGTCCCTGTGAAGATCGCTTTTATGAGGCCTGGAAAGTTAGAGTAAAGGTCAGACGTATTAGGTGTGATATTGACCCCTAAGTATTTGACAATACGAGTGGCACAACAAAACTGAAATGAATCCTTCAAGGAATCGATTACTTGTTGTGGGGTGTGTAGCTTTTTCAATATTTATCTTAATGTTGGATAGAGAGCAGTAATTATGGAGTTCTTCCATTACGGCAGTAGTTGGATCGATAAAAGTGAACAGGAGGTCATCAGCAAATGCAAATGCAAATACCTGGGAAAACCCACAATGTGTGTATTCTTATGAACAGCTTGAAAGAAGGGTTCTAGAAATTAGATAAATAAAAGTCGGGAGATAGGGCAGCCCTGTCTGGTCCCATTACTTTTTTCTGAATGACTTAGACAAATGTTCATTCATTTTTAGTCTGGTCTCGGTGGCTTTAAATAAATAGCTGAAGTCCAACTGTGAAAGTAACCTCGAAACAGGCTCCAGGAGGAGCCAGCTTGCCAGCCTCCTGCCTCAAAACTATGGGCCAATGTGAAACGGCTCATAAAAGACGCAGTATGAACTACCACGAGGTCGCAGCCAACTTATTCCTGCGAGCGCAGGCAGTGGTGTTTGAGCGTCGAGCTCATGGAACTGAAATCGGACACTAAAACTCCTGAACACCGCTGGACTTCCATCATCGCCTGCATTTGTTTCTACACCACCTTAAAGGGCACTGTTCGGTGGAATCGTTAGTCTGGATGAGGGGAATAAGCTCCACAGCATGACTATTGACTACGTTCTGTAATTTTTTGTTTTTAAAGTACCAAAAACTTGACTGGCCGCTACCACTTTTTCCCTGGAACTGTTTTTGGGATAGAACCATGTGTGTGGTCTGTCAAATTATGACTTCCATGAAAATCCAAACCCCTGAACCAATCTAGGTGATTTTTGGATATGTTTGTCACCCAGATTGGGGCTATCAGGGGATGTGACTTGTGGTGGAACCAACCTCGCCACTATGTTCTGGAGAAGCCTGGTTGCCCGCCTGCTGCCTTTAGACTATGGCCCCATGTTGAAACGCTTGATTTTCCCCTGCGAAGACACGAAAGTCGGGTCATTAAGTACTTGCCCTATTTGAACAGTGATATCCCAGATAGCTATGCCATGGTGCCCATTCTTATAACGAAAGACTATGTGAAAGACTTTGGCTCCATGGCAATTGAACTGTATGTGTGTGCTCTGAGCGCCATTCAGTAATAATGCGCGCTCAGATCTAAGCTATCTGGGGATATGTTGAATGTACCTGTTTTATGCAATAGCTGCACAGTTATATATTTTTATGTATTTTATTGTCTCTTGCTACCATGTGTTCAATGGAGTTTTGCCTCTGTCCTTGGAGATAATTGGATTACTTCCCAATTATCTCCAGGATAGAAGACTCTGTGGAACTGGTTTTGGGCAGAAAAGCCATGCTTCATTTGGTCACAAAGGACTTTGATCTATCTTTTGAACCACTGGACCAATTTGTATGATTTTGACGTATGTTTGTATTTGGAGTATGCTGATTCTGAAAATGTAATGTTTTATGTGAATGTGATGCATACTTGGAAAAACTGTATTTCTCTGCCTGTGATAATTACATTAACACATTGTGTAAGGTGTTACGGTACCTCCAGTAATAAATGCACAAACCGCCGTTTAGTGAATGCTCCCCGTTCGCAATAATGTGGTCTCGTAGCGTATACAGTAAAACCATGTGAACCGCCAGCCAGGGAACACTCCAATCTCCCGAACGGTACCTGTACGGCTCCTTCCCTTCACGAGCTCCAAATACACGAATCGCCAATAGCAGCCGAACGGCAATAGTTTCCAAGCGGCAAATAATCCCAATAAGCAGTCTCTAGTCGCCGGTAATAAAATCCCCCCCAATAACGAGACCAAGCTCCGCTTTGAGGGTAAAACACGAACTGAGTTTACTGTGGGCTACCTGCCTGTATTTATGCAGGTCTCCCACTTGGTGGACACTCCCCTAGGGGACCAAATGGGAGACTGGAATAACAGAAGGACATGGGGACATTTCAGACATACATCCCCACAATATTCCCAGCATGCAACACAGTTTCCTCCCCTCTGCTTGGGAGATAATTGAGAAGTAATTAAATTATCTCCCAGAGCAGAGGAAAATCGCCATTTTAAATACAAGTCACAAAACACATTAAAATACATAACTTTATAACTGTCGAACGTATTGCATTCGTATAACACATCCCCAGATAGCCTGGATCTGAGTGCATAGTATAGGCGAATAGCGCTCAGATCCCACACACATAGTTCAATCGCCATGGAGTCAAAGTCTATTACAGTTCTTCGGTATGCGATTGACTCCATGGGAAGGCTGTCAAGATCTTACATGATGGGGAGTCCGGCTCGCAGAGTTATACGCTCACCCTTGCAAAGTAGACACAGACCAGGGTGACCAGGTAAGATGCCACCTGATCTGTGAGTCTGTGCACAGGGCTTTCCAGGAATAGTGCTCCAAATGACAGCAGGGATTAGCAGAAGCGTAGTCAAGGAAAGCCAAAGTCAGGGGAATCCAGAGATCAGAGTAGTCCAGGAGGAAAGCCACGGTCAGAAGCCGGAATCAGACAGGAAATACTGGAACGCAGATATAGCAAGACAGGAACCAAACAAGGGAACCAGAGTCAATGAACTGACACTGCCCTCAGGGAGAGGCAGTGTCTTATACCTGGCTAATTGGTGATCAGCTACAGGTGTGCTGAGATCGTTGGAGCAGCTACAGAATAACGTCCAGCCCCCAGTGCTGGGTACAAGGCAAGATAGACTTCTGGCTATCACTCGAGCTGATATGGTGGCTCAGAGGCAAAATAGCAGCCCCAGGACTGCAAAGTACCCTGGTTCAAGTCCGTCACCGGGCACTTCTGGGGCGATGTCGCGGTGAGAACCGTGACAAAGGCTATCTGGGGTAAGTCCATTCGTGTCTTTAAATCTCTCGAACGGCCGGTATTCGTATATTATTTGCCGCTTGGAAACTATTGCCGTTCGGCTGCTATTGGCGATTCGTGTATTGAGAAGGGGAGGTCGACGGCTTCAGCGGTGTTCGGTTGAAAAAGTGTCCGTTTTTAGTTCCATGGAATAACCGTCGAACACCGCTGGGCTTTTGCATAGTTAAAATGGCCGCCGCCTCGTGGTCGACATACGAACGACGACCACCCTGTATTCGGTTTTAATTGAGAAGTGCCTGTGGTTAACCGCAACGTTCTAATTGGGATCAATAGGTTAATCTGCAGCATACTTCTCTTCTGGGTGGCCGTCCGTTCGTAAGTTCCGTTCAACAAAAAAATACATTCCCTTAAACAAGGCATACGAATGGGGAAATTCATACAAACGGACGAACACAGCAATTCTAGTTCATACAGATGGGTCTGTCACATAAGGTAATTGTATCACAGGCAGAGGGGAGGATTTTGTGTGGGAGTGTCTGAGTGTATTGTAAGTGTTTATTGGTTGTTTTGCAAAACCCTGTGGGTGGTACTAATGTGTAAGAATGGGTATATAAGAACAATAAGCTGTTCACTGCTTGACCCTCAACACGGAGCTTTGTCTCGTTCTTGGGGGAATTTATTGTATGCTGTTCCAGTTCGACTGCTAGGAGTGTAAACCCATTCGTCTGGTTTTTTTCTATTCGACTGTTTACAGCATGTTTGAGAGCATTCGTATGCTTCTCCGGTTCGGTGGATTGGTGTCTACAGTAGCTGCCTGTATATCTGGAAGGGAATATCTCCTAAATGGCTGTTAACCCTTTTTATGCCTGGGGGTGCCGTTACATGACTTTTGTAAGGTTTTCATGTGTTTTGGGGGTATTTTGGGGTGTCTCTAAAATGTGTGTTTTCTGTGCCTGTAGATAATTGAGTTTATACAGTTCCTGACTTAATTGTCTCTCAGGCAGAGGGGAGGAATTACCTTGTTGTTTTGTATAGAAAACCCCATGCATGGGGTTTGTGGACTCTAATAAACAAATGACTTCCCAGCATTAAGCCTTGACTCGTGTGTGGCGGATTGGTATACTGCTCTTTGGATTATTATATAGTGATACTCTCTTGGAGGAGAGGTCTTCCCACTGGGAGCTGGATTCAAGTGTTTGGTCCAGGGTGAGAAGGGACGGCGAGACTAAGGGCTGCAGTGCTTAAGGTACTCGGTGAGCACTGGAAGTGTGATTGGCGGAGGTACCCAGTCAGGGTGCCAGGCGGTCTGGCACACCAACTTAGGACCAAAACGTATTCTTTCCAATGTTGATATAAAAAGGACCAGTCCACCCTGTCAAATCCCTTTTCAATAGCACATTGTATCAGGTCTATTATCTTAGTGGTGTTATCCTTGGCTTCTTGTCGACATCGATTAGGGAAATGGGTCTATAGCTGCCACATGAGTCCTGATCCATTCTCGGTTTTGGTATAAGGGTTATTGTAGCTTCTAGACTAGTGGTGTAAATTTGTTGAAGTATGGACAAAGAATTGACCACCTCGGAGAAATGGGGTTTCAAATCAGTTTAAAACGTTTATAGTAAAAGTTGGAGTATCTGTTTGGGCTGAGGCTTTTGTCTATGGGGATAGACTGTATCGTGTAAATTATCAGGGAAAGGTTCTTCCAGTGACCAGTTAATGTTATGTCTAAACTATCTACTAAATAGTCCAATTTGTCTTGTTTAGTGGTTGAATTGTGGTTAGGGACTAACAACAGGTTATGGATGCTTCAGCAATTACATCAGTGGTATGCACTACTCTATTTTGATTCATTTTAATTTTGGGAATTTAAGTCGTTTGTTGTAGTTTCAGAGATTAACTAGCATTCTACTACATCTATTAACTTTAGTAAAAAGTGTTTGCTTTGTCAAGAGTAGAGATTTCTAAACACCATATTTTAATACAGGGCTTGACAAATTTACTTTAAATCTAGGAGCCAGCTAAAAAAGTTAAAATACCATTCTTAAAGGGACACAATAGTCATCAGGATCACTACAGCTTAATGTAGTGGTTCTGGTGTCTATAGCATATCCCTGCAGGCTTTTCCAATGTAAACACTGACTTTTCAGAGAAAAGGCAGTGTTTACATTGCTTCCTAGTGACACCTCTAGTGACAGACACTCAGATGGTCACTAGAGGTGCTTCCTGTGTCAGTGCTGCACAGTGTGCAGAACCTTCATTCAGCGTCTCTACGCACTGCATGGAGGCGCTGAACGTTCCCCATAGAGATGCATTGATTCAATGCATTTCTATGAGGAGATGGTATTGGTGCAGCATTTTGCAGCCAATCCAATGGCAAAACATGATGATGATCTCAGCCATAGAGGCAAGGCCAGTCGAGGGGAGACCAGCATGGCGTGGGGAAAAAAAAGTGAGTAAAAACACCATTCCCTTGCTAACGGAAGGGTCTGGTAACCTAAGCACACACATCATGACACACACCATGACCCATACACTCACACAGACAGACACACACACACCCACCATGACAGACCCATACACGCACACACACACACCCCCCATGACAGACCCATACATTCACAGACAGACTCACCCCTACACGCAGAGTTTAGGATAGCAAGGAAAAGACAAAAGAAATATAAACGTCTTACTGGGCCTTAGAGTGGCTGGACTTAACGTTAGATAGAGAAAAGTGTAGTTGAAATACGAGCTGAGGTCAGGGTAACAGAGAGACAGCGAATACAAGAACTAGCCAGAGCCAGGTACACGATAATAATCAGAAGGGCAAACGACAGGCAAGGGTTAAAGAGCAGAGATATCACAGCTCCCTTTTCCCGCCTACTATTCGCGCAGCCAACCTCCCGCCCTCCACGACCACCCAGCATGCCGCGGGCCTCCACGACCACCCAGCATGCCGCATGCCTCCACGACCACCCAGCATTCCGCATGCCTACACGACCATCCAGCATGCCGCCTGCCTCCACGACCATCCAGCATGCCGCCTGCCTCCACGACCACCCAGCATGCCGCCTGCCTCCACGACCACCCAGCATGCCGCATGCCTCCACGACCACCCAGCATTCCGCCTGCCTCCACGACCACCCAGCATGCCGCCTGCCTCCACGACCACCCAGCATGCCGCATGCCTACACGACCATCCAGCATGCCGCCTGCCTCCACGACCACCCAGCATGCCGCCTGCCTCCACGACCACCCAGCATGCCGCCTGCCTCCACGACCACCCAGCATGCCGCCTGCCTCCACAACCACCCAGCATGCCACCCGCCTCGGAGGTAAGGGGCTTGCGTAAAGATCCTAGGCACCATGGCGACTCATAATTTAACAATATAATAATAATAATATATATAGTAAGTATTAAGTTTAGATCTAAAAGAAGTCAGTGTTTTCAATTCAGCTTCTGAAGTTTATGTTTAGCTTCTACTTTATTGATTTCTTCTAGAAGTTTTTACATTCCATGGATCGTTCTTTTTTAAGGTGTGGCCCCCATTTTATGAGTCCCCCCTTATCACATATTTATGAGCTTCCCATTGTGTGGAAGGGTCAGTGTCATAAGTCCAACAATATTTCTCTCAAGTCTTGTTGGATGGGACCCGTATTTTAACCTTCTGGGTCCGGTTTGCAGGACGGAGCCGATTGTACAAGTTCTGACCAAAACAAAACTAAAACAAAATCTGGAATTTGACTGTCTGTTCAACCATAACTTACCTCTTTCTGGGCACTAAAATGGCAGATGAAATTTAACATAGAGAAATGCAAAGTTATGCACTTCGGGGTTAAGAATGAACAAGCAACTTACACACTAAATGGTAGTGAATTAGGGATAACCACACATGAGAAGGATTTGGGAATTGTTATAGACAGCAAATTAGGCAGCAATATGCAATGTCAGTCTGCCGTTGCTAAGGCCAGTAAGATTTTGTCATGTATAAATAGGGGCATAAATTCTCGGGATGAAAATTTAATTTTGCCCCTTTATAAATTGCTGGTAAGACCACATATTGAATATGCTGTGCAATTCTGGGCACCTGTTCTAAAGAAGGATATTATGGCACTAGAAAAAGTGCAGAGACGAACTACAAAATTAATGGAACATTTTAGTTATGAAGAGAGGTTAACAAATTAAAATGCTTTCGTTTTGGAAAAAACGGCCCCTCAGAGGAGATATGATGACATTATACAAATATATGCGGGGACAAACCATTTGTCACAGAAGTTCCCATGCTATGGCCTTTTGGAAAAGCTTGAGAGCCAGCCTCTTACCCACAGACTATGGACCTGGTTCCAGGAGTCCCTGAAAGAGGTGTGTGACAGTAGCAATCAATGTACAAACCATTCGTTATTACTTTGATAACTCTGCTGCGCTCTCTACTGACTGACTAGAGGAGTGTACATTTGCACAAGACTTATATGCAAATGAGGACAATAAAATAAGTAGTTAACTGTATATATTATTGCTTTTTATTGTGTTTGGAAATGTTATTTGTTTTATATAGTTAATGTATTAAATGTATTTGCTCATTCGCTAATGTTCTATGTTTTTATATTTTATTGAAATTGTCACAGCAATCTAAAAGTTATGGGCTAGTCCGAATAAAAAATGAAGAATGTTAGTTCCTTGTGGAACTGTGTGCCCTGTGAGGATTTTTAGGAATCCCAGTAACTTTGGAGTCTTTGGACCTGTTGGCTGGCTGCACGATCTCTCTAGCCTTGCGATAAATCAAGAGAGCTAAGCCTGAGAGCCGCAAGTGCCTTTCTAAGGCATTAAAAATCACTAAGCAGAGCTGCAGAGGAATAGGCGGAGGGGACCATACATGCATGGGAACAAAGCTGCAGAGGAATAGGCAGAGAGGACAATACCTGCCTGTTAGAAGAGTCTGGTCAGTTGGAAGGGTTCTAGAGAGACCCTTGTCAAGCTTTGGCGACTGGGTCAGAACAGTTTCAGGCTCCGTCCCCAATGGCTAGAAAGTGAATTAGGCGGAGGTACTTGGTTGGAGTACAGGAACTCCTCACACCATTGTCTGAAAATCTATTACTAAACAGGACTATAAATAGGACACGAGGTCACGCATTTAGACTGGAAGAAAGGGGATTTAGTATAAGGAAAAGAAAAGGTTTTTTTACATTAAGAACAATAAGGATGTGGAATTCTCTGAGTAAAAAAAGGGGGAAGGTTGCGCCAAAGAAAAAAGCTAAATACTAAAAATATATTTTTTAAAAGAGTCCAGTAGCAATGTTAAATACACCCCACAAAAATGACAAAAAGAGAGAAAGGTCCTAATACAAATCTTGCTGGAGGGATAATCAACAGTCTTTGGGAGGAATGTTCTCTGTGGGATGAGAACAACTTGTGGGATCCGTATGTGGAAACAAAGAAAGGATGCTGGTGCCATACGTCCAATAAAAATCGGATTATAGAGGCAACAGAGTCTAATTCAATCCTACTCACTTTTGCTAGAGCTATAAATCAGCTCTAGTATGAATGGCATACAGCGGTACAATCCCCACATATAGGATATGTGACAATATGTTAATATCGCTCAGTGGCGGATCCAGAGCCTGATCTCGGGAGGGGCATTTGCAGATTTAAATAAATAATCCAGGCACAATAACCACTACAACTCAGTGTTACGGCACCCCCTGGCATAAAAGGGTTAAACCGCCGTTTAGTAGATCTTCCCTTCCAGAGACACAGGCACAGCTACTGGAGAACACCAATCCGCCGAACAGGAAACCATATGAATGCTGTAAACAGCTGAATAGGAAAAACCTAGCAGTCAAACTGGAACAGCATACAATAAATCCTCCCAAGAACGAGACAAAGCTCCGTGTTGAGGGTCAAGCAGTGAACAATCAGAGCTGTGGGTTTATTGTCCTTATATACACATTAGTACCACCCACAGGGTTTTGGAAAACAACCAATCATAAACGTACATTACAGAAACACTCCCAGCAATTACACACAAAAATTCTCCCCTCTGCCTGTGATATAATTATGTTGCACAATGGTTTAACATAATTAACACAGGCAGTAAAAATACAGTTTTTATCCATACACTGTAACTTTAAAACCACATATCCAATCTTCATAAAAATTACATATTATTAATCAGCACACTAAACATAAACATAACCAAAAATCAGCCAAATCCATCCAGGGGTTAAAAAGTTAGCTGGAGGTCCCTTTATGACCGACCGCAAGCACATTTTCCTGCCCAAAACAGTTCCATAGATTTGGGCTTTGCGGCCGGTCTATTTCAGGCTGAAAAAACGACTAAGTCCCATTGCCGAATGTCTCTCCGGCTGAAAGTTAAGTATGGGAGAAGGTAGGGCTCAGCAGTGTTCGCGGAAATGTGTAGCCGATTTTAGTATGTATATGCCCACCCAATAAAAGTGCATACATTTTCATCATCTCCCAGGGGCCATAGTCATGTGGAAGGAGGCTGGCAAATAGGCTTCTCCAATGCAATGTGGCAAGATTGGTCTCGTCACACTCAGTGTAGTAGTTATGGTGCCAGTAGTGCCAGGATTCCACCGCAGAGTAAGTAGTCATACCGTTTAAGAACAGTTTGACAACTTACCTGGGGTCTGCTGGGATATAGGGCATAGGAGCAGTGATGTGTGTTAGGGGTGAAGTGTGTGAGCAGTGAAGTGTGTGTGAGTGCGACAGTGTATGTCTGGGTTGCAGTGTGTGTGCTAGGGGGCAGTGTGTGTGTGTGAGGATGGCAGTGTGTGTATGGGGGCACTATATGTGTTTTTGGGGCAGTGATTTTCAACACTTTTGTGAAATGAACAAAGTACCGAATGGGAGCCCACACACAGGGGGTCGTGTGGCTCCCATTAACCGATTGCAACATTGTATCTATTGGCTGTTAATTGAAGTCGTTCGGCTACCGACCACGAGGCGGCGGCCATCTTGGATTCCCTTTTAGCCCAGCGGTGTTTGGTTGTCGAGTGCCTGGAACTAAAATCGGCTACTCGACGGCACGAACACCGCTGGACTTCCAGTCCGTTCGGGAGCGCCGGTCTTTCGGTACTTTTTCCCCACTGATGTATTCATGACTTTTATGAGGAATTTATATTAAAGCGTATTTCGTGCGGCGTTCGGCTAATTGTGATGGGATCTGAGCGGTACTTTCACAAAGTATGCGCTCAGACCCCAGCTATCTGCCGAACGGTCACTCGGTACAATGGCACGAATAATATATAAGTTACGGATTTTTAAGTAAAAAGCCAGTTCTGCTGTACAGAGGGATAATCCACTTAGCAGGATATTCTTAAAGGAGTATCCCTCTCGTACAGCAGTGCATGGTGGGAGAAATGTCCTGTATGTTCAGTTCCCCATGTAGTCCCCTACTGTACAACCCCTGTAAAGTGACTAAGGAAACCCCTTGCATGGGGAATCACATAAATACTGGAGCTGTGAATAAAATCGTCAGTTGACTCCCAGAACTGTGTTTCGTCCGGTTAGTGGGGGATTTGGGATATTGCCTTCATTTTCAGCGCTTTCCTTGGATTACCTTATTTTACCAGCGGAGATATTGGGATTTAATATTGCAGCTCCGCTACACATATATTAAGTATACAAAATATATAGAATAAATAGAAGGAATAAAATGGATTAAAAGGTGAAAGATTAATATTGAGACCGGTAAATGAGAATATGCACTGGAGTATAGGAAATATCAAATATTATAAAAAAAAAAATGAAAAAATCTGCATTTATACTTTCTGGGGTGAAGGTTTTTTAAAGAAAAACTCAATTCATTTCTTTTTCACCTAAAACCTTTTTAATATCTCCACCTCTCCACGGGAGTTAGCATTTCTGTACACCTGTACATTTTAAATATTTGGGATATTTGTCATGTTTTAAAAAATGTTTGGAGACGGAGTGGTTTGAATATCCGAGTGTAATATTGCGACACTGCTCCGCCAATCTGGTTTTTAGGCATCTGGAGGTCATGCCTACGTATTGTAAGCCACAGGGGCACTCAGGTAGATATATTACATTCTTAGTGTTGCAGCATATAAAATCTTTCATAGGATAAGATGTTTAAGTGTTATTGGATGTAAAGTGTGTCGTTTTTGACTTGATATTGTGGTCTGTAGTTTTGCATACTATGCAGCTATTGCATTTAAAAAAAAACTTCCGATTGGGATAAAAAATAAATAAATATCTATATAGTCAGATAAATTGGACAGTACGGAGACAATGCGTCTACATGGGGATTATCTTGATTTTTGTGTGTTTTAGGTAGAAAATAGATGAAAGGGATTTTTGGATGTGGTATATTGAAATAGTCGAACTCCTTTCTATTGAGAATATTGCATTCGAGACCTTCAGATAGGTATTTTTTGAGTTTTTCTTTAATGAAAGGGGTGGGATCTGAAGCTAGTTTTTCATAAACATTAGGGTCATTCAATTGCCTTAGGTTTATATACATGGTTTTTGGAAGTATAACCAGACCACCCCTTTTATCTGCTGGTTGATGTTGTCTTTTTTGTAACGATGATGTTGTCTTTTTTGTAATTCTTTTAGAGCTGTCTGTTCTTGTGGGGATCGATTATGATGTTGGTATTTTTAGTTTTTAATTTTATTTAGATCATTTAATACCAGTTTTTCAAATACCTCTATGGGACCAGACTTAAAACAGGACGGGTAACAATTTGATTTTTTTTCTTTAGATTGGTTCCGGTTACGTGAGGTTGGGTTGAGGTGGTGCAAAGAGAACTTTGGGGAGTATCAGTGTCAATTTGTAAAGTGTCTTTTGCAACGGACTTATTTATAAAAAAAAAATCCCTTTAGCCTTCCTAACAAATTTGTTAATATCTAAAAAGGCTTGAAATGTGTTAAGAGGATTTTTTGGGGCAAATTTAAGACCTTTGCTTAAAATCGAAATTTGGGTGGAGGTAAAAAATATTTATGATAGATTAAAACTACCATGGTCTTTTTTTTATATGGGCTAATGACTCTCTAGCCTTTCTCTTTTGAAGCCTTCTTCCACCTCTCCCTCCTCTAAACTTAGGCTCCTCTTTTTTGCTCTTGACGGGTATGTGGTTTGGGCGAGTGGGTTGTTGTGTGGCCGGATTTCTAAAAAAGGTTCCTCAATTTCGGAATCTATAGTTAAAAGTTGGTATCTATTTTGGCGATTGTAGTTTACAGGTGATTTTGTGTGATGTGTTGGTAGTTTTTATAAGGGCATCTTTTTCTTTGTGGCCTTATGGTAGTGTCGAAGGAGTCTCTTCTTTGTGTAGATGACTCATAGGTCATAGTGTTGGTTTTCCTCTGAATGGGATGGTTGGAGTGGTTTGGTGATGATATATGTGTCTTAGGGAAATTGTGTGTTATTTCTAAAATCAAAGATGTGGAATTCTCTGCCTGAAGATGTTTAAACAGCAATTGGATAAATGCTTCCAAAAACATAATATACAGAGATATCATTTTTAATTAGTGGGTTATAGCTTCTTGATCCATTCCGCCATTCTGGGGTCAAGAACGAATTTTTTCCTACTTTGTTGCAAAACAGATTTTTTTTTTTGCTTTATAAATAACTTGTAAAATTGATAAAGTGATTATCTGGGTTACGTCCTCTTTGAATGAAAATGGCACCCTAAGAACAGAAATTGCCTCCATGATGGCACTCCGTTTTAAGTATTCTAAATGTATTTTGAGTTGTTTGGCAAAACCACATTATGATGGCTGGGCTTAATGTAAACAGGGACAGGCCAAGGTGAGGGGTATCACATAGTCAATAAGTCGGTACAGGCAACTAACAAACAGTAGTCAGCTGAAGCCACTGTCAGAAACTAGAATTACCATACAGAGTGACAAAGTCCTATACAGAGTGACAAAGTCCCATACAGAGTGACAAAGTCCTATACAGAGTGACAAAGTCCCATACAGAGTGACAAAGTCCCATACAGGGTGACAAAGTCCCATACAGAGTGACAAAGTCCTATACAGAGTGACAAAGTCCCATACAGGGTGACAAAGTCCCATACAGAGTGATTTAATAGTTCAGGGAAAATAAAATATTTAAACATAAAATCAAGATATGGGTATGGCTTACCTATGGCTGCTTTATTATACAGGACACGGGAATTGAATATTGTAACCTGGCTTAAATAGATTGCAATTCTCATGTACCAGGTCCTACTCTTTCGGATCACCGGATAGGGCTGTATACATTAATCAGCCAAGTCTACTGCCCTATACTTGCTGTAGTCTACAATGCACTTCGGCTTCTCCAGCTGCACAGTTCAACCTCTGACAGACACTGGCACTGTACTTATCTTATTCATTGCCGACATCATGTGTACATCCTTCCTATCTGTAAACCGAAGGGCCAGCCCTGTATCATGGCGGAGAGCTGAACAGGAAAATCTACTGCAGCTGCTGCTTCAAGGTTTGGGGGAAACCTCTTAAAGGGACACTATACTCACCAGAATACTTACAACTTGAAGGGACACTATAGTCACCAGAACAACTACAGCTTAAAGGAACACTATAGTCACCAGAACAATTACAGCTTAAAGGAACACTATAGTCACCAGAACAACTACAGCTTAAAGGGACACTATAGTCACCAAAACAACTACAGCTTAAAGGGACACTATAGTCACCAGAACAACTACAGCTTAAAGGAACACTATAGTCACCAGAACAACTACAGCTTAAAGGGACACTATAGTCACCAAAACAACTACAGCTTAAAGGGACACTATAGTCACCAGAACAATTACAGCTTAAAGGGACACTATAGTCACCAGAACAACTACAGCTTAAAGGGACACTATAGTCACCAGAACAATTACAGCTTAAAGGGACACTATAGTCACCAAAACAACTAAAGCTTAAAGGGACACTATAGTCACCAAAACAACTAAAGCTTAAAGGGACACTATAGTCATCAAAACAACTAAAGCTTAAAGGGACACTATAGTCACCAGAACAACTACAGCTTAAAGGGACACTATAGTCACCAAAACAACTAAAGCTTAAAGGGACACTATAGTCACCAGAACAATTACAGCTTAAAGGAACACTATAGTCACCAGAACAACTGCAGCTTAAAGGAACACTATAGTCACCAGAACAATTACAGCTTAAAGGACACTATAGTCACCAGAACAACTACAGCTTAAAGGAACACTATAGTCACCAAAACAACTAAAGCTTAAAGGGACACTATAGTCACCAGAACAATTACAGCTTAAAGGAACACTATAGTCACCAGAACAACTGCAGCTTAAAGGAACACTATAGTCACCAGAACAACTGCAGCTTAAAGGAACACTATAGTCACCAGAACAATTACAGCTTAAAGGGACACTATAGTCACCAGAACAACTACAGCTTAAAGGAACACTATAGTCACCAGAACAATTACAGCTTAAAGGAACACTATAGTCACCAGAACAATTACAGCTTAAAGGGACACTATAGTCACCAGAACAATTACAGCTTAAAGGAACACTATAGTCACCAAAACAACTACAGCTTAAAGGAACACTATAGTGACCAAAACAACTACAGCTTAAAGGGACACTATAGTCACCAGAACAATTACAGCTTAAAGGGACACTATAGTCACCAGAACAATTACAGCTTAAAGGAACACTATAGTGACCAAAACAACTACAGCTTAAAGGGACACTATAGTCACCAGAACAATTACAGCTTAAAGGGACACTATAGTCACCAGAACAATTACAGCTTAAAGGAACACTATAGTCACCAGAACAATTACAGCTTAAAGGGACACTATAGTCACCAGAACAATTACAGCTTAAAGGAACACTATAGTCACCAGAACAACTACAGCTTAAAGGGACACTATAGTCACCAGAACAATTACAGCTTAAAGGGACACTATAGTCACCAGAACAATTACAGTTTAAAGGGACACTATAGTCACCAGAACAATTACAGTTTAAAGGGACACTATAGTCACCAGAACAATTACAGTTTAAAGGGACACTATAGTCACCAGGACAACTACAGCTTAAAGGAACACTATAGTCACCAGAACAACTGCAGCTTAAAGGAACACTATAGTCACCAAAACAACTGCAGCTTAAAGGGACACTATAGTCACCAGAACAATTACAGCTTAAAGGGACACTATAGTCACCAGAACAATTACAGCTTAAAGGAACACTATAGTCACCAGAACAATTACAGTTTAAAGGAACACTATAGTCACCAGAACAACTGCAGCTTAAAGGGACACTATAGTCACCAGAACAATTACAGCTTAAAGGGACACTATAGTCACCAGAACAACTACAGCTTAAAGGAACACTATAGTCACCAGAACAACTACAGCTTAAAGGAACACTATAGTCACCAGAACAACTGCAGCTTAAAGGGACACTATAGTCACCAGAACAACTGCAGCTTAAAGGAACACTATAGTCACCAGAACAATTACAGCTTAAAGGGACACTATAGTCACCAGAACAACTACAGCTTAAAGGAACACTATAGTCACCAGAACAATTACAGCTTAAAGGAACACTATAGTCACCAGAACAACTGCAGCTTAAAGGGACACTATAGTCACCAGAACAATTACAGCTTAAAGGGACACTATAGTCACCAGAACAACTACAGCTTAAAGGAACACTATAGTCACCAGAACAACTGCAGCTTAAAGGGACACTATAGTCACCAGAACAATTACAGCTTAAAGGGACACTATAGTCACCAGAACAATTACAGTTTAAAGGAACACTATAGTCACCAGAACAATTACAGCAGCTTAAAGGGACACTATAGTCACCAGAACAATTACAGCTTAAAGGAACACTATAGTCACCAGAACAATTACAGCTTAAAGGAACACTATAGTCACCAGAACAATTACAGCTTAAAGGGACACTATAGTCACCAGAACAATTACAGCTTAAAGGGACACTATAGTCACCAGAACAATTACAGCTTAAAGGGACACTATAGTCACCAGAACAATTACAGCTTAAAGGAACACTATAGTCACCAGAACAACTGCAGCTTAAAGGGACACTATAGTCACCAGAACAACTACAGCTTAAAGGAACACTATAGTCACCAGAACAATTACAGCTTAAAGGAACACTATAGTCACCAGAACAACTACAGCTTAAAGGGACACTATAGTCACCAGAACAATTACAGCTTAAAGGAACACTATAGTCACCAGAACAATTACAGCTTAAAGGAACACTATAGTCACCAGAACAATTACAGCTTAAAGGGACACTATAGTCACCAGAACAATTACAGCTTAAAGGGACACTATAGTCACCAGAACAATTACAGCTTAAAGGGACACTATAGTCACCAGAACAATTACAGCTTAAAGGAACACTATAGTCACCAGAACAATTACAGCTTAAAGGAACACTATAGTCACCAGAACAACTACAGCTTAAAGGGACACTATAGTCACCAGAACAATTACAGCTTAAATAGTCACCAAAACAACTACAGCTTAAAGGAACACTATAGTCACCAGAACAACTGCAGCTTAAAGGGACACTATAGTCACCAGAACAATTACAGCTTAAAGGGACACTATAGTCACCAGAACAACTACGGCTATTGAATTTGTTCTGGTGAGTATAATCATTCCCTTCAGGCTTTTTGCTGTAAACACTGTCTTTTCAGAGAAAATGCAGTGTTTACATTACATCCTAGTGATAACTTCACTGGCCACTCCTTAGATGGCTGTTAGAGATCCTTCCTGGGTCATGGCTGCCTAAAATGCATCCAAACATTCAGTGTCTCCTCCCTCTGCATGCAGACACTGAACTTTCCTCATAGAGATTCATTGATTCAATGTATCTCTATGAGGAGATGCTGATTGGCCAGGGCTGTGTTTGAATTGTGCTGGCTCTGCCCCTGATCTGCCTCTTTGTCAGCTTCAGCCAATCCTATGGGGAAGCACTGTGATTGGATCAGGCTACCACTTCTGATGATGTCAGCAGACAGCTTGTTTTTCTGAGGCAAACAGCATGCAGAGTTACAGCTTCAGGCTTGAATACAGTAAGATTTTACTATATTTATGGAGGCATGAGGGGCGCAAGGGGGCTAGATGGTGGTTTTAACACTATAGGGTCAGAAATATAGGTTTGTATTCCTGACCCTATAGTGATCCTTTAAATGTTTTACCCACTGTGCCACATGCTTGGGTTTTGAAACAAAATTAATTTGTAAATTAATCAATACTGGTATGATAGTTATCAATTTAACAAGGTAAGGATCAGATCCCAGACAATCTTACCATTTGTACCCATACACATATATATACACACGTATATATATATAATAATTCTAAGTAATATTTATGTAATCATTTTGCATAATTTGGTCATTTTATTAATTACAATTTGTGGAACCTGCCTGACAACCCAGACCGAAAGTCCAGGGAATTTAATTTGCTAGCACTATATTTAACCCTGTAACTTTCCAAGACACCATAAAACCTGTACATGGGGGGTACTGTTTTACTCGGAAGACTTCGCTGAAAGCAAATATTAGTGTTTCAAAACAGTAAAATGTATTACAACGATATCGTCAGTGAAAGTGAAATTTTTAGCATTTTTCACACACAAATGGCACTTACACAGACAATGTAATTGTTGTGATACTTTTTACTGTTTTGAAACACTAATATTTGTGTTCAGTGAAGTCTCCCGAGTATAACAGTACCCCATGTACAGGTTTTAGGGTGTTTTCAAAAGTTACAGAGTCAAATATAAGGCTTGCGTTTCAGTTTTTTCCCATTGAAATTCGCCAGATTGGTTACGTTGATTACCCCCATGATGGCATACCATTTGCAAAAGTAGACAACCCAAGGTATCGCAAATGGGGTATGTCCAGTCTTTTTTAGTAGCCATTTAGTCACAAACACTGGCCAAAGTTAGTGTTAATATTTGTTTGTGTGTGAAAAATGCAAAATTGCAAAATTGCTAAATTGGCGTTCAAATTAGTTTTTTTGCATTTTTCACACACAAACAAATATTAAGTGTGGGTGCACATAATATGAAAGAGCTGAATTACGCCTGAACAGACATGTAGCGCAAATTCCAGTTTTTGTTTACGTTTTGTTTTGATCACAACGTGTACATTTGGCTCAGTCCTTAAGGGGTTAAATCACACCCATGCCTATTACACACTACCACACACCCAATTCCCAATTCCACTCTCAGAAAACTCAACACCCATTCAAAAAAAATGAAAGTAAAATTATTGATTGCAGATCAGCTGTAACCAGCACTAAATATAAATAACTCCCTTGAAAATGTATGTATTGATCAGAGAGCCCTTTGATCACACTATTCACCGATACAGTAACATACAGCAGAGATACTCTACAGTACAGTCATCACGCACCAGGAAAGGGGTTAAAAGGAAAAAACTTTGCAGCTGACAAAATGGGTCAAAAATGTATTTTTACCCTAAAATTAATATTAATAGTATCAATGTATTAATCACCCTAGTCAGACTGATCACAGGGTTAATACTGTGATCAGCACGGAGAGGCTTTTCTAATTTATTTATGTTTTAACACTTTTTTTTTACTTTTTCGCACAGTTTACCAATGATCTGCCTCTCTCTCAGATCAAATTGCTGAGAAGAGTGTGGCACAGACAATGTCTCAGCCAATGTTACAAATCACTGTACAGCGCTGCAGAACTTGTTGGCGCTTTATAAATATTAATAATAATAATTGGCTGAGACATTGTTACAGTGATCGAAGTGACACGTGCTCCAGATCGCCATCATTGGATGCAGGTCCCACGAGCGTCATCTGCAGCATGCAAAGGCAGGTGGGTCAGAGGGGGCAACTAAAGCCCTCCAGCTGCAGGGTGGCATAGCACGTCCTAACGGCATTAATGGGTTAAGGGATAAGATGAAGAGTTTCTGTACTCAAGCATATATTATCATTTAGTTGTATTTTCTATGAATAATGATGCTTGCTATGACGACACGTGTGTGGATATTTAAATCTCCATTCTCCTGCCATAACCTGTTTTCATGCTTTCCTGACAATATCCTGATTTAAATGATCCCCATCACTGAGCCATCACTGAAGGTTAAGTCACTCTGTCACCTGACCTGCAAGTACCGGTTAATCAGCATTCTGTCTCAAATGGCTTACCAAAACGTAGGGTCAGCCGTGTCCACATCATCGGCCAGATCCCAGGACTTTCTACGTCTTAACACAACACAGTAACATGCATCACATGATGATTTGTTTTTAAAACCAGCAAGCAAACACTTTTAAACAAATAAACAAACCGAAATAAAGGAAGAAAAAGGTTTAAAAGTATATAATAAGCATTTATAAACTTACTATAAACATGGTCAGATTGCATTGTTGAGGACGCCTCTCAGCTAGGGGAGTTTTTTCAGCTTTACCCCCTCTCCCTAACCCAACCATCTCAGTTTCAGACAGGTCCATTAATGACAGAAACAGAGCATTATTGTGCAGGAGCAAGCAACTCATTCTCCCCGCAACACAGCAAGGAGAGTAAAACCCAATACACGAGCCTGCTCTGCAGAAAACACCATAAACAGGCTGGCAACACAAGCTGTGAAATGATAAGCAGTAAATGCACAATGCCCTTTTTCAGCATTCCTAGGAATAGGACAGTGATTGGTTAGATTAATGTTCCTTCGGGAGTGGGTGTGGAAAGCATAAGAAAGAAGAAGCAGGTAGCTATGAAAAAAATCCTATTTACCTGTTTTCTTTCAGCCTGAGGAGTGAGGTAACAGTTACAAAAGCTAAAGCTTTGGAATGAGACAGTCTCAAAGTGATGTGTCCCTTTAACAGACGGTCACAGCTATCCTACGCAATGATAGGCCAAGTGTGGTCACCTAATGTTTCTAATGCCCGTATAAACCTAACCTGACATATATATATATATATATATATATATATATATATATATATATCATTAACACACTGAATGAGAGGTTCATATATTACATTAATGAGTAATACGACTCCACTCCAGCACATTTACCCTGAGAATCTATCCATTTACCCCCCGAGCCTACCTGTTCCTTTTATAAATCTGTCCACTCGTCCTCAGAATCCAAGAATCTGTCCATTCACCCTCAGAGCCTGCCCATTCATCTTCGAGATCTGTCCACTCGTCCTCAGAATCCGAGAATCTGTCCATTCACCTTCAGAGTCTGCCCATTCACCCTCAGAGTCTGCCCATTCACCTTCGAGATCTGTCCACTCGTCCTCGGAATCCGAGAATCTGCACATTCACCCTCAGAACCTGCCCATTCACCTTTCGAGATCTGTCCACTCGTCCTCAGAATCCGAGAATCTGTCCATTCACCCTCAAAGCCTGCCCATTCACCCTCAGAGTCTGCCCATTCACCTTCGAGATCTGTCCACTCGTCCTCAGAATCCGAGAATCTGTCCATTCACCCTCAGAGTCTGCCCATTCACCCTCAGAGTCTGCCCATTCACCTTCGAGATCTGTCCACTTGTCCTCGGAATCCGAGAATCTGCACATTCACCCTCAGAGCCTGCCCATTCACCCTCAGAGTCTGCCCATTCACCTTCGAGATCTGTCCACTCGTCCTCAGAATCCGAGAATCTGTCCATTCACCCTCAGAGTCTGCCCATTCACCTTCGAGATCTGTCCACTCGTCCTCGGAATCCGAGAATCTGCACATTCACCCTCAGAGCCTGCCCATTCACCTTCGAGATCTGTCCGCTCGTCCTCAGAATCCGAGAATCTGTCCATTCACCCTCAGAGTCTGCCCATTCACCTTCGAGATCTGTCCACTCGTCCTCGGAATCCGAGAATCTGCCCATTCACCCTTAGAGCCTGCCCATTCACCATCAGGATCCATCCACTCGCCCGCATAATCTGAGAATCTGTCCACTCACCCTCAGAATCCGAGAATCTGCCCATTCACCTTAGAGATCTGTACACTCGCCCTCATAATAACGAGAATCTGTCCATTCACCCTCCGAGCCTGCTCATTCACCCTCTTAGCCTGCCCATTGACCTTCAGGATCCATCCACTCGCCCGCATAATCTGAGAATCTGCCCATTCACCCTCAGAGCCTGCCCATTCACCTTCGAGATCTGTCCACTCGTCCTCGGAATCTGAGAATCTGCCCATTCACCTTCGAGATCTGTCCACTCGTCCTCAGAATCCGAGAATCTGTCCATTCACCCTCAGAGTCTGCCCATTCACCCTCAGAGTCTGCCCATTCACCCTCAGAGTCTGCACATTCACCTTCGAGATCTGTCCACTTGTCCTCGGAATCTGAGAATCTGCCCATTCACCTTCGAGATCTGTCCACTCGTCCTCAGAATCCGAGAATCTGCCCATTCACCCTCAGAGTCTGCCCATTCACCCTCAGAGTCTGCACATTCACCTTCGAGATCTGTCCACTTGTCCTTGGAATCTGAGAATCTGTCCATTCACCCTCAGAATCTGTCCAGTCACAATCAGAATCTAAGAACCTGCTTATTCACCATGAAACTTCAGGTGAAGCTCTAAGAGCACCTAGGTGTAGAGATAGCCCAGTGGAAGCAGAAGCTTATTAAACTGTAAAAAAATATGTAAATTTTCTCTTTCCATAGTTATTAAACTGAGGAAGATCCTCCTGACCCAAAGTCAGTTTAGCAATCCTGTGTTCACTATGTGGCTACCATAGTTTGTAGACATTCATCTACAGCTGTGAGATGCTTAGACGGCAAGTTTGTTCATCCAGCCAAATCACCGCCTTCTTAGCTGCCATCCAAACTGAGCTGTTACGGGCCACTGTAATATCTAACAAAATGTTACAATCCAGCATCACCGAACCATAGTCATGGACACTTAAATAGCCAGCTGACACAATGAACACGGTTTTACATCATCCAACCCAACACATTCACATTTTGTGGCACATGGTTACCACTGACACTTGCAAAATCAGAGAGGTGTATACACCATTTAAGACACCCTCCTTATACAGAGCTTCCCCCAAACTATTTTTAATATGTCCTGTAGTCTACACTTTTAATCCTGTCTACTCGAAAAGCAATGTGATTGCTATATAATCACTTGATCCAGTTTGTGTCTGACCCCTCCACCAAATTGACTTAATGGAAAGAATCATAACTGTAAGCTAAGCCAATCTGTTGATTAACCTGGAGGTACTTTTTAATCAGCCTGCTGACAGAAACAGACCCTCAGCTCCTTGTATCTCCAACATAAACCAGAAATAATTCTTCTCCCACCCAAGTGAAATCTTCAGCTTCTCACCTCAGCATCTTTGGCCACATTGCACTATAAGTCCAGCTTATTGACGATAATAAATAATTCAATATCAATGATAATCATGTGTGAAAAAAACAGGAATATTTATCAACATGTTGGCCTCTTACAAACTTATCTTTAATCATTATTTGTATTAGCATTTATTGTGCCAACATGGGCCCCCACACACCACTCTCAGTATATATCACTGAGATACCCGATTGTGAAGGAGATTGTGAGGGTAGTCACCATCACTGGGGCTGAACATGGACACTATGTAAATCCGAGGTTAAACCCCAGGTTATGTCCTGGTCACTCTGTGCCCATTATAGGTGCCAGGTGTGTAAAATGTATTGTTCATTATTAAAGGACCACTATAGGCACCCAGACCACTTCAGCTTAATGAAGTGGTCTGGGTGCCAGGTCCATCTAGGATTAACCTTTTCTGCTGTAAACATAGCAGTTTCAGAGAAACTGCTATGTTTACTTTAGGGTTAATCCAGCCTCTAGTGGCTGTCTCATTGACAGCCGCTAGAGGAGCTTCCACGCTTCTCACTGTGATTATCACAGTGAGAAGATGCCAGCGTCCATAGGCTGGACTGGCTGAATGCACGCGGCTCTTGCCACGCATGCGCATTCAGCCGATGACATGAGAAGAAGGAGGAGAGTCCCAGCTGGAAAAAGGTAAGTGATTAACCCCTTCCTCCCCCTTCAGTGCAGCGGGAGTGGTACCTCTATAGTGCCTGGAAATGAGTTTGTTCAGCGGTGTTTTGTCGTCGTGTTCATGGAAATCAAATCGGAAACGCGACAGCACGAACACCGCTGAACTTTACCTTCTCCAGAACTACGACGCTTCGCCAGGAGTCAAACGGCCTTCGACAATTCGAACGGCACTTTAACATTGGCTATTTGCACGAACTAACTGAACTTAGTATTAGAAATAGACCGGCCGCACAGCATAATTCTCTGGAACTGTTTTGGGCATGAAAATGTGCATGCGTGCGGGTGGTCAAAAGAGACTTCCAATAATTTTCTGAAACCCTGCTCTGATCTGGGTGATTTTGGGATATGTTGTTCACCCAGATCAGGGCTATCCAGGGATGTATTGTGGGGATATGTGGTGTTTTGGGGTGGTTTCTGTGTTTTGTGAAAAATTTTGTTAATTACAGTATCTTACTCAATTATCTCCCAAGCAGAGAGGAGGGTTTGTGTACATTATCTGGGAGTATCTAACTGTACAATACTGTTCTGATTGGCTTTGTGGCTTTGTGTCCTTTGTGTATAAATGACCAAGCTGTTCAATAAACCCTCAGATCTGCTGAGTTCCTGTTTTTCCCTCAACATAAAGCCTTGTCTCGTGTGGGGGAAAATGCTGCATCTACCCCGGGGATTGCTATATCTCTATACTCCCAGGGATTATAATCACTATAATTGCCACTCCCAGTCAGCTACCTGTAAGGCGACCTAGGCAGCCACCTAGGGCGCACCTTAGCAGGGAGCGCTGGATCCCTGTGCCCAGAGTCACCGCTGCGGCTCCTCATGCTGCACCGCCTGAGCGCTTTAGCAAGCCTCAGGCGGTGTAGCACTGCTGTATGGAGGGTGGCCGGATTTGAGTGACCGTCAGGAGGGAAGCGCAGAGCGCTCCCTCCTGCCGGTCTCTCATTGTAGCGTGGCGGGCGGCGCGGAACGCGGGACAGGAAGCTCTGTTTTGTGTACCCGGCCGCCAGCGGACTGACAGGAAGTGCTCACTGAGTGAGCACTTCCCTTCAGTCCACCGGCGGCCGGGTACAGGAAACAGAAGTACAGATTCCTAATGTACCCCATCACTCCCGGTACAGATCCCTAATGTACCCCATCACTCCCGGTACAGATCCCTAATGTACCCCATCACTCCTGGTACAGATTCCTAATGTACCCCATCACTCCCGCTACTGACACCTAATGTACCCCATCACTCCCAGTACAGATCCCTAATGTACCCCATCACTCCCGGTACAGATCCCTAATGTACCCCATCACTCCCAGTACAGATTCCTAATGTACCCCATCACTCCCGGTACAGATTCCTAATGTACCCCATCACTCCCGGTACAGATCCCTAATGTACCCCATCACTCCCGGTACAGATTCCTAATGTACCCCATCACTCCCGGTACAGATTTCTAATGTACCCCATCACTCCCGGTACATATCCCTAATGTACCCCATCACTCCCGGTACAGATCCCTAATGTACCCCATCACTCCCGGTACAGATCCCTAATGTACCCCATCACTCCCGGTACAGATCCCTAATGTACCCCATCACTCCCGGTACAGATCCCTAATGTACCCCATCACTCTCGGTACTGGGAGTGGTGGGGTACCTCAGGAATCTGTACCCCATCACACCCGGTACAGATTCCTGAGGTACCCCATCACTCCCAGTACAGATCCCTAATGTACCCCATCACTCTCGGTACAGATCCCTAATGTACCCCATCACTCCCGGTACAGATCCCTAATGTACCCCATCACTCCCGGTACAGATCCCTAATGTACCCCATCACTCCCAGTACAGATCCCTAATGTACCCCATCACTCTCGGTACAGATCCCTAATGTACCCCATCACTCCCGGTACAGATCCCTAATGTACCCCATCACTCTCGGTACAGATCCCTAATGTACCCCATCACTCTCGGTACAGATTCCTAATTTACCCCATCACTCCCGGTACAGATTCCTAATGTACCCCATCACTCCCGGTACTGACACCTAAGGTACCCCACCACTCCCAGTAAAGATCCCTGAGGTACCCCACCACTCCCAGTACAGATCCCTGAGGTACCCCACCACTCCCAGTACAGATCCCTGAGGTACCCCATCACTCCCAGTACAGATCCCTGAGGTACCCCACCACTCCCAGTACAGATCCCTGAGGTACCCCACCACTCCCAGTACAGATCCCTGAGGTACCCCACCACTCCCAGTACAGATCCCTGAGGTACCCCACCACTCCCAGTACAGATCCCTGAGGTACCCCATCACTCCCAGTACAGATCCCTGAGGTACCCCACCACTCCCAGTACAGATCCCTGAGGTACCCCACCACTCCCAGTACAGATCCCTGAGGTACCCCACCACTCCCAGTACAGATCCCTGAGGTACCCCACCACTCCCAGTACAAATTTTAGAAAGCTTTTGTAACGGAGCGCCTGTACCCTGAGTGGTACCTCTGCTGCAGATTCTCCCAGGTCCCGTAGTGAAACAGTGATTATAACTCTCGCATACCCAAACATTAGCCAAGACTTGATGAAGGGCACAAAATGAACTGTTTTATTAAGGCCAAGTTGCCTGTTTATATACACAGACCCCCAGCATGGGGTCTTCATTCATTACAACAGTAAGCTAGCCCAGGCGCCTCTGTGTCTGAGAGATAAGTGAGCTTGCTTTTGCTTAAACTACCCCAAACATAAAATACAGTATCACTAGAAACCCTCACAAGTATTATATCCCTGGATAGCTCAGTTCTGAGCACACAAGTTATCAAAATAGTTCTCAGATCCCTGCATTCTAGGCGAATCGCAACCGGGGTAACGTTTTGGACGACCGTACGCGTGGCTATTGGCCAAAATAGTTACAGAGAAAAGGAGGTAGCGCTCGGTCAACTTTCAGGAGTTTCTGTGCAAATACAAACGAAGGTTCCCCCTGGCTCAGTTCGAGAGCGTTTGTCAAATGAAAAGAGCTCTCCTGGCTTGTCTGGGAATGGAGTAGGTAGTGGTACGATTTTCCTCAGGGTTCGTGAGGTCAGGTATCCCAACTGGAGTTCCACGTACTCTATGACAAAGTACCGCTGCCTGCGTTCGGCAGACAAAATGGCGAGAAAGCACTTAAGTTTGTGGTTTCTTTGTAGTTAAAAAGCCGGGGCAGTGGTAGGTGTTCGGTAGTTTGCAAGTGCCGAAACAGGGAAAAGCAGGTTGGGTTCGGTAAAACGGTTAAACGAAATAGGGGAACTCTTACAAAGAGATTAAGTGAGTTCATCACAGCTACTTTCTGACAGACAGGGCTCTGATTATGAAGTATTTGTCGCCATTCTCTAAATCTGTCTGTCTCTCTGCTTCCACTGTCTTTCTAATTCAACCTCATTCTCTCTCACTGTCTCGCAGTCACAGTCTCATTATGTTTCTCTGCATGCCTCTCACTGTTATTACGTTTCTCTCTCTCACTGTCACACACTCTTTCTGCCTCACACTCTCTCTGTCTCTCTCACACGTCTCACACTCTGTCTCTCTCACTCTCTCTGTCTCACACTCTGTCTCTCTCACTCTCTCTGTCTCACACTCTCTCTGTCTCACACTCTCTCTGTCTGACACTCTCTCTGTCTGACACTCTCTCTGTCTCTCTCACTGTCTCACACTCTCTGTCTCACACTCTCTGTCTCACACTCTGTTTTTTTCTCTCACTGTCACACACTATCTGTGTCTCTCCATTTCTTTGTCTCTCTCACACTCTGTCTCTCCGTTTCTCTGTCTCCCTCACTCTCTCTCTCTCACATTCCCTCTGTCTCTCTTTCTCTGTCTCTCCGTTTCTCTCTCCCTCTCTCTCTTATATTCCCTCTGTCTCTCCATTTCTGTCTCCCTCACTCTCTCTCACTTTCCCTCTGTCTCTCTCTTTCTCTGTCTCTCTCTTTCTCTGTCTCTCCATTTCTCTATCTCCCTGACAGATCACATTCCCTCTGTCTTTCTCTGTCTCTCCGTTTCTCTTTCTCTCTCTCTCTCCCTCCTTCTCACATTCCCTCTGTCTCTCTCTTTCTCTGTCTCTCCGTTTCTTTCTCTCTCCCTCCTTCTCACATTCCCTCTGTCTCTCTCTCTGTCTCTCCATTTCTCTCTCCCTCACATTCCCTCTGCCTCTCTCTTTCTCTGTCTCTCCGTTTCTTTCTCTCTCCCTCCTCACATTCCCTCTGTCTCTCTCTTTCTCTGTCTCTCCGTTTCTCTCTCCCTCACTCTCTCTCACATTCCCTGTCTTTCTCTGTCTCTCCGTTTCTCTTTCTCTCTCCCTCCTTCTCACATTCCCTCTGTCTCTCTCTTTCTCTGTCTCTCCGTTTCTCTCTCCCTCACTCTCTCTCACATTCCCTTTCTTTCTCTGTCTCTCCGTTTCTCTTTCTCTCTCCCTCCTTCTCACATTCCCTCTGTCTCTCTCTTTCTCTGTCTCTCCGTTTCTCTCTCCCTCACTCTCTCTCACATTCCCTGTCTTTCTCTGTCTCTCCGTTTCTCTTTCTCTCTCCCTCCTTCTCACATTCCCTCTGTCTCTCTCTTTCCCTGTATCTCCGTTTCTCTATCTCCCTCACTCTCTCTCTCACATTCCCTCTGTCTCTCTCTTTCCCTGTATCTCCGTTTCTCTATCTCCCTCACTCTCTCTCTCTCACATTCCCTCTGTCTCCCTCACACGCTCTCTGTATATATATATATATATAATCCCAGTGAACGAGGCTGCACATTTCATTGTTATAAACATGTGCACAGCCCGGTGACATCACAGCGAGTGATGATGTCACATGCTGGGAAGAGGAAGGAAGCTCACATAAGGAAATAAGGGGGAAGCTAGCTATTTAAAGACAAGAGGAGGGAGAGACGGTCTCTATGGCAACGCAGGGTGACATCACCTTGACAGAGTGACAGCGAGGGGCGTGGGATGGGGGGAGCGGGGGAGGGAGAATTTGTAAAGAGCGGAGCGTGGGAAAGAGAGACAGGAAGAAGGAGAACAGAGAGTGAAACCTAGAAACCAGTGAGGGAGGGGGAGAACCATGCAAGGAGATCGGAAAACGTGGACAAAAGACGAGAAGCAGGGAGAAGAAAGGAGATGTATACAAAACATATAGTGACAGAGAGAAGCGAGAAGAGACACTCGACGAGGGAGACACTCAATGAGAGAATAGAGAGAGAGAAGAGAGAGAGAGAAGAGAGAGACTCAAAGGGAGAATAGAGAGAGAGACTCAAAGAGAGAATAGAGAGAGAGAAGAGAGAGACTCAACGAGAGCATAGAGAGAGAGAGAAGACAGAGACTCAAAGAGAGAATAGAGAGAGAGACTCAAAGGGAGAATAGAGAGAGAGACTCAAAGAGAGAATAGAGAGAGAGAAGAGAGAGACTCAACGAGAGCATAGAGAGAGAGAGTAGACAGGAGACTCAAAGAGAGAATAGAGAGAGAGACTCAAAGGAGAATAGAGAGAGAGAAGAGAGAGACTCAATGAGAGCATAGGAGAGAGAGAGAAGACAGAGACTCCAAAGAGTAATAGAGAGAGAGACCTGGAAGGAGAATAGAGAGAGAGACTAAAGAGAGAATAGAGAGAGAGTTATATAATCACAACGAGCATAGAGAGGAGAAACACAGAGACCAAAGAGAGAATAGAGAGAGAGACTCAAAGGGAGAATAGAGAGAGAAGAGAGAGACTCCAACGGTATACAGAGAGAGAGAGAAGACAGAGACTCAAAGAGAATAGAGAGAGAGACCAAAGGGAGAATAGAGAGAGACTCAAAGAGAGAATAGAGAGAGAAGCAGAGAGACTCAATGAGCATAGGAGAGAGAGAGAGAGAAGACAGAGACTCAAAGAGAGACAGAGAGAGAAGAGAGAGACTCAACGAGCATAGAGAGAGAGAGAAGAGAGAGACTCAAAGAGAGCATAGAGAGAGACTCAAAGAGAGAATAGAGAGAGAGACTCAAAGAAAGAATAGAGAGAGAGACTCAAAGGGAGAATAGAGAGAGAGAAGAGAGAGACTCAACGAGAGCATAGAGAGAGACTCAAAGAGAGAATAGAGAGAGAGACTCAAAGAAAGAATAGAGAGAGAGACTCAAAGGGAGAATAGAGAGAGAGAAGAGAGAGACTCAACGAGAGCATAGAGAGAGAGAAGAGAGAGACTCAAAAAGAGAATAGAGAGAGAGACTCAAAGAGAGAATAGAGAGAGAGAGACTCAGAGAGAGAATAGAGAGAGAGACTCAGAGAGAGAATAGAGAGAGAGAAGAGAGAGACTCAACGAGAGCATAGAGAGAGAGAATAGAGAGAGACTCAAAGGGAGAATAGAGACAGAGACTCAACGAGAGAATAGAGACAGAGACTCAAAGAGAGAATAGAGAGAGAGACTCAAAGAGAGAATAGAGAGAGAGAGACTCAAAGAGAGAATAGAGACAGAGACTCAAAGAGAGAATAGAGAGAGAGAGACTCAAAGGGAGAATAGAGAGAGAGAAGAGAGAGACTCAAAGAGAGAATAGAGACAGAGACTCAAAGAGAGAATAGAGAGAGAGAAGAGAGAGACTCAACGAGAGCATAGAGAGAGAGACTCAAAGAGAGAAGAGAC
>OW240914.1:2084996-2132900 GCA_933207985.1 Pelobates cultripes | reverse complement strand
AATAGAGAATGAGAGACTCAACAAGAGAATAGAGAGAGACTCAACAAGAGAATAGAGAGAGACTCAATGAGAGAATAGAGAGAGACTCAACAAGAGAATTTAGAGAGAGAAAGAGAGACACACTCAACGAGAGAATAGAAAGAGAAGAGAGGAGAGACACTCAACAAGAGAATAGAGAGAGAGGAGAGGAGAGACACTCAATGAGACAATAGAGGAAAGGCACTCAATTGGAGAACAGAGAGAAGAGAGGAGAGACACTCAATGAGAGAATAGAGAGACAAGAGAGGAGAGCCACTCAATGAGAGAGGAGAGCCACTGAATGAGAGAATAGAGAGAGAAGAGAGACACTCAACAAGAGAATAGAGAGAGAAGAGACACTCAACTGGAGAACGGGGAAAGGAGAGACACTTAATGAGACAAGATAGAAGAGACATGCAATAGGAAAACAGAGGAGAGACAATCAATAAGAGAACAGAGAGAAGAGAGGGGAGACACTAAACAAAAGAATAAAGAGAGAGGAGTGGAGAGACACTCAATGAGATAAGAAAGTAGAGAGTCAATTTGAGAACAGAGAGAAGAGACACTTAACAAGAGAAAAAAGAGAGAGGATAGACACTCAATGAAAAGAGAGAAAGAAGAGATGAGGTACACTCAGTGAGAGAAGAGAGGAGAGACATTAAATGAGACAATAAAGAGAGGGGAGAAACTCAATGAGAGGAGAAAGAAGAAAGGGGAAATACTCAACAATGAATTACAGAGAGCGAAAGAGAGAGAGAGAGGAGAGACAGTCAATTAAAGAATAAAGATAGATAAGGGAGACACTCAAAGAGAAAATGAGAGAAGAGGAGAGACACATTGAGATAATAAAGACAGAGAAAGAAGTGAGGAGAGTCACACAAACAGAAACACTGACAAAAGAGAATAAACACAGAAATGCAAAAGAGACATTGTGACGAATTGCACTTCGCCACTGAGTTTTGGAGAGGCCTGCTTGCCAACCTTTTGCCCTGTGACTATGGCCCCTGAGGTGTATTGCCTTTTAAAAACTCCATTTGTGCATATTGGATTCTAAAGTACTGTTTCTGCCCCTTTAAAAACTATTGGAAAGGATTTGTACTTTCAAAGTGGTACTTTAGATACAAAGTAGTCGAAGTGGCCACCGTTCGACATACAAACACATGGTAGCGGCCATTTTAATTCAGTCGAACGCGTTCATCGTTGTTTAGTCGTTGAGTTCATGGAACTCAAATCAGATACGCGACAGCATGAACACCGCTGAACGTTACCATCTCCAGACTTCAACATTTCGACGGAAATCGAAGTGCGTTCGACAATTCAAACGCCACTTTAACTTTGAGTATTTGCACGAACTGCCCCCGTTCGTGCATTCGAACGGAACTTAGTATTTGAACTATTGGAAATAGACCGGCCGCACAGCCAAATTATCTGGAACTATTTTGGGCATGAAAGCCATGCTTGTGGTCAGTCAAATGTGACTTCCATGAAACTTTTGAACCCCTGCTCTGACCTGGGTGATTTTTTGGTATGTTGTATATTGTTCCTATTGGTTTGTGTCCCTTTTGTCCCAGTTTACCATCAGGTCCAGGAGTGTGCCTCTGGCCTGAAAAATATGTATTCCTTGCACTCAATAAACCAGGCCTTCTTACCCTCAACTCGCAGCCTCGTCTCGTGTTGTAGGGAACAGCTATAACTGCTATATATAGATATTACTGGGAGTATATAACAATAATACTCCCAGTAATGTGTCTGAGTGTATAACCGAGCTCCACAGCAATAATACTCCCAGTAATGTGTCTGAGCGTATAACAGAGCTCCACAGCAATAATACTCCCAGTAATGTGTCTTTAAACTACAATAACTGTGTTTAGAAATCAATCATTGTTCTTGCTATAAATTTAAATTTTAGTTTTATAAGTCATTATAAGTAAGTCAGAACTGCCCAGCCCCCTGGGCACACCCCCAACTACACCACTAAAATTAAAGGACCACTATAGGCACCCAGACCACTTCAGCTTAATGAAGTGGTCTGGGTGCCGGGTCCTTCAGCTGTAAACATAGCAGTTTCAGAGAAACTGCTATGTTTACATTAGGGTTAATCCAGCCTCTAGTGGCTGTCTCATTGTGATTTTCACAGTGAGAAGACGCCAGCGTCCATAGGAAAGCATTGCGTAATGCTTTCCGATTGACTGACTGAATGCGCGCGGTTCTTGCCGCGCATGCGCATTCAGCCGATGACGTCAGAAGGAGAGTCCCCAGCGCCGAGGGAACCCCTTCCTACCCCTAGAGCCCAGCGGGAGTGGGACCCTGAGGGTGGGGGGGGTGTGGCCTAAAGACCCTATAGTCCCAGGAAAACGAGTTTGTTTTCCTGGCACTATAGTGGTCCTTTAAAGACTGAGCTAAATGTACACGTTGTGATCAAAACGAAACGTAAACAAAAACTTGAATTTGCGCTATATGTCTGTTCAGGCGTAATTCAACTATTTCATATTATGTGCACCCACACTTATTATATATCATTTTATTCAGGGAAAACAGGGCTTATATTTAACATCAAATATTTAGGTATATGCCATTTATTTATATATTTATTCCAGTGAAAAGCTTTTGTCACTGAGGTTGTCTTCAGTGAATAGAGGCTTTTTTTGTTTTTTCAATTTTTGTTTATTAATTAGGGGTTAAGCCCCAGGACACCCACTGGAGTGTCCACTTAGGTGTTAATTTGGATTCCCTAGGAGAGAGGCTACCCCGCAACTTGGGTCGCCTCACCATCTCTTGGGTCTCTAAATTTCCTCTCTTTGATTTATTAATATATATATATAAGACTTTTTTTCTAAAAAAAAAAAAAATTTTGTCTAAAATTGGGGGTCATCTTATAGACGGAATGTCACTGCAGTTGTTAAAAAAAAAAAAAAAAAAACACTTGTGCACGGATCCTATGCCAAGAGAAGCCAGGTGGAGCTGCAAGCACGGCTGGTGCTCTGATAGCGCAGGCCCTGCATTAGCCGGCCGGGGTGATCTCGTGATCGCCCTTGTTGGCCTTGACCCAAGGCCATCGCGGCCCACCAGGCATTTGCCCGGAATGCCCGATGACCAGTCCGGGCCTGGATGTCACCATTAAAGTATATACACCAGTTCCATTAATAAGTAATGGTTTAACAATTAAGACATCAGCAAGGCTCCCATCAGTCTGATAGTAAAAATAACAGAATTTCAAAATGGTCACTGAATCTCTCAGCAAATACTGTACTACAAAGAGCAAAGCAGAAGAACCCCAGCAGAAGAGCTGGCATCATGGCAGAATGTCGCTGGCCCCTGTCCCCAACATGCAGGAGACTGTCTCCGGCAGGGCCAGATTAAGAGCCCAGTGGGTCTGGTGCTGACAGTTATTATGGGCCTATTAACAGAATCCTATCGACCAAAAACACTAAAACAATCATACCTCCCAAGCATCATGTATCTGATGGAGATGGTGCTGGAGGGAAACTCAAAGGATGAAGCTATACGAAAACACATACTCTATGCTAATCTCTCTCTAATTTATGCTTTCATCTTTCAAGTAAATCCATGTCCCCTAACAGCAGAGTTCAGTGAAGCAGGAAGTCAATGGGCATGGTAAAAGGGTGGGCCACTGGCGCGAATCACGTGACAAGACCTGCCAAAAGGGGTGAACATGCCCAAAAAGGGGGCATGTCTTCCTAAAGAATTGGAAGGCCAGCCTGGCATGAATGCATGTCAGGCTGCCTGCCAATCATGCAGCTGGCCAACTAAGGGCATCCTATGCAGACAGCACCCTGAGCTTGACATAAATGCATCTAATGATGATGCGCTCACTCCATTCTTTCTAAGGACTGTCCCCTAGCACTCGCTGGTCCACTTGTCTCCTTACCTTCTTACTAGCAGGCAGAAGTTCCTGGTATATAGTCTGGGACAGAGAAAAGCTGTATGTAGTGAGTGTGGAAGAAAGGGAACATGCCACAGTGTTAGAGAGACCAACATCTGCATTACCTAAACTAATTTTATTGTCAGCCAGTCCACACAAGCTTTGTTCCCATGCATCCCTCTTAAGCTTCCAAACTTAAAAGGACACTAAAGTCACCAGAACAACTACAGCTTATTGTATTTGTTCTGGTAAGTAGAATCATTCCCTTCAGGCTTTTTGTACTGTCTTTTCAGAGAACATAACTCTGATGGGCACTCCTTAGATGGCTGCTAGATGTACTTCCTGGGGCAGTACTGCCTAGTGTACAGCACTGCCATTCAGTGTCTCCACCCTCTGCATGCAGACACTGAACTTTCCTCATAGAGATGCATTGAATACATTTATCTCTATGAGGAGATGCTGATTGGCCAGGGCTGTGTTTGACTTGTGCTGACTCTGCCCCTCATCTGCCTAGTTGACAGTCTCAGCACATCCTATGGGGAAGCATTGTCATTTGCTTAGACCACCACTTCTGATGATGTCAGCAGACAGAGACAGTTCAGAGGCAGAGCCTGCAGCTGCAGACTTAAATACAAGTAAGATTTTACTATATTTAGTGAGGCAAGAGGGGATCAGGGGGGCTAGATGGTGGTTTTAACATAAAAGGTTCAGAAATACATGATTGTTTTCCTGACCCTATAGTGTCCCTTTATGCAAGAGTATGTGAAGAGTAGTTAGGGTTTCCACCTTTCTTGGAAAAAAATACCAGCCTTAATCATTATAATTAATTAGTTATACGTGACATCACATGATGTAAATCACAAGGAGTGACATAAGAGAAAATTCTGTAAAATCACAAACTACTTACAGTTTGATTCTGCTGTATAGATGGATTGCTCCCAGTGTCTCCCTGTCTCACTGCGTGTCTGTCTCGCAAGTCACCCAGTCTCTCAGTGTCCCTATGTATCACAGTGTCAGTGTCCCCATGTCACCCAGTCTCCCAGTGTTCCCATTTCTCTCAGTGTCTCTATGTCTCAGTGTGTCCCATGTCACTAGGATACTAGGGGACACAGTGAGGCATGGGTATACTGAGAGACCCGGGTATCACTGAGACACTTGGGGACACTGGGAGACATGGGGCACTGAGACACTTGGGGACACTGGGAGACATGGGGACACTGAGTCACTAGGGACACTGGCTTGGGGGAAATGGGGACACTGGAAGACATGGGGACACTAATTTCTCTGTGTCCCAATGTCTCAGTGTCTCCCATTGTCCCTATGTCTCACAGTGTCCCCATGTGTCTCAGTGTCCCCATGTCTCACAGTGTCCCCTAGTGTCTCAGTGTCCCCATGTTTTCCAGTGTCCCCAAGTATATCAGTGTCCCCAGGTTTTGTGGTATCCCCTAGTGTCTGTATCCCCATGTGTCCCCTAGTGTCTCAGTGTCCCCATGTCTCCCTGCTGCCTTTCCCCCCATCCCTCACTTACCTGTGCTGTGTAGCTGCTCCCGCAAGGATCAGTGAGTAATAGAGAGAGGCAGGGAGGGATATGCTGTAACTTCCTATACCTGCCTCTCTCTACACACTGGCCGGTGCTGGTATTGCAGATAAATCTCCGTTTATACTGAGAAAAATAGCTGCATTTGTATTGCCAGCATCACTGCAATACTGGCACGGCCAGGCAGCCTCAAATACCGGCAGTGCCAGTAAAATACCAGTCAGGTGGCAAACCTAAGAGTAGTGTGTAAAAAAAAAAAAAAAAAGTTTTTTTTTATTTTTTTTTAAATGGGCCTATTCCATGGGCCTGGGCCTGGGCCTGGAGCTGCAGCTCCATCAGCCCCTATGTTCATCCGGCCCTGGTCTCCGGAGAAGAAAAATTTAGCTTTTCAATAGTGAGGAAAAGGGACCCAGCAGAAGAGTTGGCAGCAGGGCAGGGTGCCGATGGACTCTGTCTACAACTATTGCTTGTATCGGCCACCCAAGTTGCAGACGCCACTCCAGCAGAAAAGCTGGCATCGGGGCAGAGTTTCACTGGCCCCTGTCCTCAACATGCAGGAGAACCAGTCTCGGGGGGGGGGGAGCCAGAAAGCCCTCCAACATCAAAGAGAGGGATCCCAGTGGAATAGCTGGCAGCAAGGCAGTTGTGGACTTTGTCTACAACTATTGGTAGCGCAGGACCACTAAGTATCAGTCATTGAAGTTGCAGCTGCCACTCCAGCAGAAGAGCTGACATTAAGGCATAGAACTGCCGGTTCTCTAAGTGAATGTTAGCCTGGAAGGAGTGGATAGGACCGTGGTCTCCACTTGAATCACAGGGATGCTGGGCAGTCAACCCAGATCCCCAATCCACTGGCATGGGAGCCCCAGCCACCCCGACATCTTTCTAGCAGCAGAGTGAGGGGAGGCTACAGGGAGGGGAAGTCAACATCACAAGCAGCAGAATGAGGAACTCACTACAACCCCAGCTGAAGCGCTGGGACACAGTGCCACTGGCTTCTGCCCCCAACTTGCTGTTGCTCCTGCAGGTGTGAGAGTGGAGGAGAGCTCTACAGTGGTGAATGAGCCCAAGGAGCCCACTGCACCACCAGCTACAACCAGTGGTGAATGAGCCCAAGGAGTCCACTGCACCACCAGCTACAACCAGGTAATGAAAGCACTAGTAATATGCGTACCAGCTACACAGAGCAGCCATGCACTGGGTTAATGCCTGTAAAGCAATGACAATGCAAGAATTCATACAGTTTATGATACTGGATCAGTTTTTCAATGCTGTCCCCCCAGAAGTCAGACTAGGTGTGTGACCAACGACCACTCACCCTCCTAGATGCTGCCAGGTTAGTAGATGAGAATGCCAATGCCGAAAACTCGACCATCAGCACGTGGGGCACACCTGGAAGAACTGCTCCGTGGAGCCACCCTGCAACACCTGGAACTGACCGGCCCCCAGCAATCAGAGCAGCTGTGAGGAGACTGTTCCAACGCCGGGCTGCGAGAATGCCAACCGTGGGCCCAAAGTGTTCTGGGGCACGCTCCACAAAGTAGACCCTGTTCAGGAAGCAGCAGTAGACAATCGCCAGCATCACCAACACTTGGCGTTAGTGAATGGTCAGAAAACAGGAGGCTTAAAGGACACTGAAGCCAAACTGACCCTCGTCCAGCAGCACCTGGTTGGAGACGCGGATCCAGGAAATCGGTGGTGGTCCAGGTAGCAGGAGGAGCGGTGTATTAGCTACCCACCATCTGGGTGTACTTGAACCCATAACTCATCCACCCAGGATCCATCACTATCGACGATGGGATCATAAAGGATCGCCGGGCCAAAGTCCTGCTTGGCAATTACATAGGACCCCTCAATTCTCCCTCACTTCTGACTTCTTCCTCTCCAAGAAACAATGGACCCCGTTTGGACGAGACCCAGGTAGCACAAGATTTCCCTATCCAGACACTGGAGGAGTTTAAAAGGGAAGTGTGGCAAAACCAGCCACTTCAGAATGTATTTTTAAAGACTGTTAGAACCAAGCTGATAACTGTATATGTATATTGTGCGAATGAGAGCATTCGTATGCTGGCGGCAAGAAAGCCACCAGCATTCATACAATAGTTTCACGAACAGTGAATTTCAACACTGTTCGTGAAACGAACTAACTACCGAATGGGAGACCTCACACAGGAGGTCGTGTGGCTCCCATTAAATATTGCAACAATGTTTCCTTCGGTAATTATTGCGATTCAGGGTGGCCGCTGTTCGGCTACCGACCACGCGGCGGTCGGCCATCTTGGATCCTTTGTTAGTCCAGCGGTATTTGGTCGTCGAGCGCCTGGAACTAAAATCGGCTACTGTAGAATATTGCATATTCTATGTTTCTATTGATTATATATATGGATGTGTGGATTGACATAAGTAACAGATGGTATCAATAAGTCACAAGGCTTTCTTTGTCCGAGAGCTCTGGAATGTGGATGTGGGGGTTTTGTCCTTATATGGCTAGAGTTATATGCTGACGTTAGTATTAGCACTTCTTTATAGTAACAGAGGGACACGAGGTCACTCTGTCTTGGCTTGGCTCTTGGCTCTGTACAACATGTAACTCTCCCATCAGAAGTCCAGCAATTACCATCTACTGTTGAATGTCCATAATCCTGTAACATAATTTATTATGTTTTATTATGTATCTGTAACAAAGAATAAACCTGAAGAAACCGTAAGTCAGATTGCGTATTACTACTTTTCAATAATATAGACATGTATTATTGTGGCGAGCATTTGGCCCAAGAATATATATACAAAAGACGTATATATATCAATCAACTGAAGACAAGAAGAAATTAAGAAGATTCTACATTAACACCAATTTCATCTAGATTTTTTACACACCACCCCAGAGAGAAGTGTGTACCTTATTAAGCGTTCACACTTCTCTAACAGCAGGTTAATCGGTACTTTAGTGATGTATCTGGGTGGCCTCTAGACGACTACCTGGATGCTCTCAGGCCACAAAAACCGGTAGTCCCAAAGACCATAGTAAAATCCTTTTAGGGGGACAAACTACCCCACGGTACCACCACGACAACTACCACCACCACCACCTGCTGTACAACCGCGTTTTCGTCAGCCTAGTTCAGGGCCCTGCCATCACTGCCAGAAGTGGGGACATTACAAAAAAGAATTCCCACAACTCCGAGACCGATCTTCCTGGATCCGACCAGGACCACCACCACCACCGAGAGCAGCCGCACAGCACTACCAAGAGGAGACACCCGCTGCCTATGGCTCCGCAGTTCCTGTCACTACAATAGAACAGTGGGAGGTACTGCAAGAAGCCAACCCGCTACAAGCCCATGCAGATAATCGCCAACACCACAGGCAAACTGTATATCTAGAAGGAAAAGCAGTGCAGGGACTCCGAGACTCAGGAGCCACCATAACCCTGGTAAAAAGCCACTTGGTCGCTGACAAGGCCAAAACCAACAAGACAATAGCAGTCAGGGTTGCTGGGGGAGCCGTCTACCGTCTGAATACTGTACATTTGTATTGGGGAGCGGGGTCGGGAAATGTAGAGGTGGGGTTGATGCCACAGTTACTCGCAGAGGTGGTACTGGGAAATGATTTGGGAAAGCTCACTTTGGCTTTTGAGCCCCAAACCACAACCACTGAGGAAGCCCATCCAGTGGTCACCAGGCAACAGGCCCGCACCCAGGACTAAAACACACTGCAGGAGGTTCAGGTAAGAGAGCCATCCCCTTCCCTAGACTGTGTACCCTGGGCCCCCACTAACGAATTTGCGGCAGAGGTAATCACTGACCCTACCTTACAAGTATATAGAGATAAAGTCACCTCTGACCAACCTGGGGCGGAGGGGGAAAGATTTGTATGGGATGGACAGCTGTTATATAGGGTGTCAGATAAGCAGGTAGCTGGGTAAGACCCAATTGTTAGCTGTACCACAGAGGTACCGAGCCGAATTGCTGCGGTAGCGCACGATAGTCCGCTATCTGGGCATTTGGGGGTCAGTCGTACCCGATACCGACTGACCCAGAGTTTCATTTGGACAGGAGTTAGCCAGGAGGTGCGGAAGTATTGCAGTACCTGTGATACATGCCAGAGGGTAGGGAAGAGAGGAGACCGGCGGAAGGCGAAGTTGCATCCGCTACCTATATATATATCCGCTACCTATAATTGAGGAACTCTTCCACAGAATAGCAGTAGATATCATAGGCCCCCTTCAGAAACCTAGCCCTTCGGGCAAGAAATAAATTTTAACGGTTGTACATTACGCCAGCCGATATCCAAAAGCAGTAGCCCTGACAAATATACACGCCGAAACCGTGGCCGAAGCCCTGATGCAGATCTTCTCCCGGATGGGGTTACCCAGGGAGATCATCTCGGATCAGGGCACTCAATTTACCGCAGAAGTCACTCAGCTACCCTGGAGTTTTTGTGAAGTTAAACCCATCATTAGTGCCCCATACCATCCCCAGACCAATGGGCTCTGTGAAAGGTTTAATGGCACATTAAAACAAATGCTCCGAACCTTCGCTGAGACCCACAGGGACTGGGAGCGATTCCTGCCTCACCTCCTCTTTGCTTAACGGGAGGTGCCCCAGGAGTCAACTGGGTTTTCCCCATTTGAGCTGTTATTTGGGAGGAGAGTAAGAGGGCCCCTAGACCTTATTAGAGAACATTGGGAGGGAGACCGGAGCGCAGACGGTACCCCCATTGTACCATATGTGTTGGCGCTCCGAGACCGACTGGAGGCCCTAACTAAGGGAAAACCTTCAGGCGGCTCAGATGCGCAAACGTACCTGGTATGATCGGGGCGCCAGGGACCGTAGCTTCCAGGTTGGGCAGAAAGTTTTAATTTTAAAACCTGTCCGACATGATAAGCTACAGGCCGCCTGGCAAGGCCCTAATAAAGTCGTGGAACAGAGATGTGACACCACTTATATAATTGGCCCCTGCACAGGAACTGGAGGGCGACGCATGCTCCATGTGAACATGCTGAAGCCCTACCAGGAACGCTCAGAGGAGGTGACAGCAATTTGTGCACCCAACTCCGACGAGTTTGACAGCCTTCCCCTCCCTGATCTGCTGGGAGACGGTAGGCTGTCTGGGGATTTAGGAGAGGTTGTACTGGGAGACCGGCTGAGGCCTCAGTAGCGTACCGAGGTACAGCAGCTGTTGCGAGAGAAGCAAGAGACCTTCTCTAATGTACCTGGATACACTCCTCTGGCAACTCCCCATGCGCCAGACCCCATACCGCATCCCTGAAGCGGTACGGGAGAATATGCGCAAGGAGATCGATGAAATGCACCAACTGGGGGTGATCGAACCCTCAGATAGCCCCTGGGCTTCTCCGGTAGTCCTCGTACCAAAGCTTCTGCGCTCCTTTTTGAAACTACCGAACACCAACCACCCTCCTGGCTCATTTAGTACAAAGGAACAAGCTATTAAGTGCTCCCTGGGCGGCCGCTGTTCGTAAAACCGAACGCCAAGTGGAAAAGAAAACGGCGGCCATCTTGTTCGCACGAGAAGAGCCAGCGGGACTTGGTCGTCGAGTGTCTGGAACTAAAATCGGGCATTTGACCTCGCGAACTACCGCTGGAAACTACCGAACATCAGCTTCTCATATTTCCCGAAGAGCCAGGGAAGCCCCATTCGGTAGTTCTGTGCGAACGGACAAGGGTAGCAATCGCTACTATGTGCCAGGGGAATCCATTCGGGAATTTTGTTCCTTTTTACAGTTTTGTGAATTGACCGACCGCACACGCTGAATTCTGTTTTGGGCAGGAGCCGCGTGTGTGGTCGGTAAAACACTTTTTCAGAACCCCTGAACCGATCTGGGTGAAATTTGGATATGTTTGTCCCCCAGATCGGGGCTATCAGGGGATATGTAATTTGTGGGGATACATTGTGGGGAAAGGGGTGTTTTAAGTTTTGGGGAAATTGTGTGCCTGGAGATAATTGGTTTATTCCTTAACTTATCTCAATATCTCCCAGGCAGAGAGGAGGCGTGTAATACTGTAAATCTGTGTGATGATTGGCTGTTGCTTTTGTTTGCTGTGGGAGGTCCTCTTGCAGGAGGATTTCTCATAAAAGCCTGTGTGTTTTCAATAAAGATTATTCCTGTTACACCCTTCATGAAGTCTAGGCTCATGTTTGGGGAATATTTTACTTGCTGGGAAGAATCACCTTGGAACTGCATTTCATCTATTTTATTCCTCTACTCCCTGCTGCAGCTATAATCACTCATGCTCAGCTGTTGGGAGAGGGAACCAAGACCACAGCACCATAACCACTGCAGGTCATAACACTACCCCAGAGAGAAGTGTGTACCTTATTAAGAGTTCACACTTCTCTAACAGCAGGTTAATCGGTACTTTAGTGATGTGTAACGGACCGTTTTGCACACAAGGGGTAAAAACTGTTTAGGCGATCGGCCCCCTTTCCAGAGATGCAGACACAGCTACTGCAGAACACCAAACACACGAACCGCCAATAAGTGAATGCTCCAAACTCCCGAACGGCATCCAATATAGCACTCCATACACATGAACAGGAACCATACGAATTGCTGCTAGCAGACGAATACGAAAAGCATCCAAGCGGCTTACACTCTCAGCAATCAGTCTTTATCAGCATTCAGTAAATCCCCCCCAAAGACGAGACAAGGCTCTGTACTGAAGGTCAAGCAGTGGTCTGTTTAATGAGGGCTACCTGCCCAGTATTTGTGCAGGTCTCCCACCTGGTGCACTCCCCAAGGGGACCAAATGGGAGACTGTGACAAGGGACAGACAAGCAGACAAATAGGACACAGTCACAATATATTCCCACAATGCATCCTGGCTTCCTCCCCTCTGCCCTGGGAGATAATTGAGAAGTAATTCAATTATCTCCCAAGACAAAGGCAAATCGCCATTATGCACGTGGGGATACTAAAACAAGCATTACTGTTAAAAAACACCATGTAAGACACATTACATTAAAACTGTACATTTTTAGACCACACGAATACAGTTTAATCGCCATGGAGCCAAAGTCTTTACAGTCAGTTTCATGCGAATGGGCTCCATGGTATTCTTATCTGGGGTATAACATAGACAAGTAAAACTGTGTCTGATTTTAGTTCCATGAATTAAGCGTCAAACACCGCTGTGCATTCGTATGTTTAAAATGGCCGCGACCTCATGTTCGGGATACGAATGGCGGCCACCCAGCATTCGTCAATTAAGCTGCGGTTAACCGCAGCTTCGGGGAGGTTAATTGCCGGCACACTCCAGCTCCCAGGTGGTCTATTCATTCGTGCGGTTGTTCGGTAGATTGAATCTACCGAACAACCGTCAGAAAAGCACGAATACAGTGTGGCGAAACCGACCTCGCCACTGGGCATTGGAGAAGACTGATTGCCAGCCTCCTGCCATGTGACTATGGCCCCTGGGATGTATTGTCCTTTAAAGACATGATTTGGGCATAATGGATTTGTGTTGTGCTGCTGCTGGCCCTTTAAGAACCATCTGGGGACATACTGTGGAGTTACTGGGTGGCCACCATTTCCTGTATCAGAGGCACATGGTGAGAACAATGGATGAAGCACATGGTGAGAACAATGGATGACGGCCATTTTAACTCACAGACACTTTTTGGACTTTTCAACACGGTGCCATCTCGCCAGTATTTGGTGCACAGAGACATCGTTCAGTGGTTTTGGACTATACAGCAGGGGACACATTATACAGTGATTGTTTTTCATTTAGCCTGTATATGGTCTGCAGAATCTGCATTAAACTGTATCTTCCAAAGTACTGAACGGATCCCCCGGTTCCAAGGATATACTTTTTATGGGGTTATTGCATGTTTTGGGGTCCCTGTGATGTGTTTTATGAAACTGTATTTCTCTGTCTGTGATAATTAGATTACCCATTGTGTAAGGTAATTGTATTACAGGCAGAGGGGAGGATTTTGTGTTGGAGTGTCTTTCTGTAATGTACGTGTGTTATTGGTTGTTCTGTAAAACCCTGTGGGCAGTACTAAGTTTGTGGATTGGGAATAAAAGAGGCTGTATGTTCCAGTCCAGGCAGTTCCTGCTTAACCCTCAAAGTGAAGTGTCGTCTCATTATTGGGGGAGGATTTACTGTATGCTGTTCCAGTTTGACTGCTAGGAGTGTAAACCTATTCGCATGGTTTTTCCTATTCGGCTGTATACAACATTCATATGCTTGAGAGCATTCAAATGCTTCTCCGGTTCGGTGGTTGTGGTGTCTGCTGCAGTGCTTGGAGTCCTCAGGTAGCGCTAGGAGCATCCTTCAACGGAGGTACCCAGTCGGGGTGCCAGGTGATCCGTTACATACAGCTTTTCTGCAGGCGAGCAACCAGGCTTCTCCAATGCAATGTGGCGAGATTGGTCACGTCACATGATGTATCTGGGTGGCCGCCGTTTGGTATACGAACACGTGGCGGCGGCCATCTTACGCACGAAACTCAGCGGTGTTTGGTGGTCGAATGTCTGGAACTCAAATCGGACACTCGATTACCCGAACACCGCTGAGACCTCCATGGCTCCGTAGCTCCCGAACGGGAAGGCTAATCAGCCTCCCGTTTGGTAGATTCAAAGTACCGAACGAGGGGGTTCATACGAATACAAGATTAATCGTGGATGGCAGTATTTTATGTGTGTTTTACCGCCTGAATTTTGGATATGTTAGTCACCCAGATCAGGGCTACCAGGGGGTACCCACAGTATTATTGTAACTGCTTGTTTTGGGGTACATTCAGAACTCGTGGAAAACTACAGTATGTATAATGGGATTAAGTGTCATACTGAGGGGAGGAGATGTGTAGGAGGTAACAGTTACACTATTGGATACTGTACTGATTAATGTGAATCCCTCCCTTGTATGGGAGAATGCTTTATAAGGAGACTGTGTGATTAAAAGTTCAGTTCTGCTCCTGATGCTGTGTGTCGTCCAGTCATTGGGATCTGTATGGGGATATTCGTGGATTACCTTGCTTGCTGGAATTACTGCTTCATGGTGTTTTTATTACTTGTTCCTGAGCCTCACTGGGATCTATGGTGGAGTTAACCTGTGGAATACCAGGCCTCCGCTACAGTCGTCGAATACATGGAACTCAAATCGGACACACAACGGCACGAACACCGCTGAACTTTACCTTCTCCGGTACTTCAACGCTTCAACGGGAGTCAAACGGCATTCGACAATTCGAACGCCACTTTGCTATTTGCACCAATGGCCCCCTGCTCTGATCTAGGTGATTTTTGTATCTGTTGTTCACCCAGATCAGGCTATCCTGGATGTATAATTTGTGGGTATGTGGTGTTTTGGGATGTTTTCTGGGTTTTGTGAAAAATCTGTTTTTTCTGCTTGGGGATAATGGAGTTAATTACAGTATCTTAATCAATTATCTCCCAAGCAGAGGGGAGTGTGTGCAGAAAGCAACTTTGCCACTGTTTTTTGGAGGGGCCTGTTTGCCAGCCTCCTACCCTGGGACTATGGGCCCTGTGATAACGCATGTTCAAAAGTACTGTTTCTGCCCCTTGGACTTTTAACCAGAACAGATTCAAACATGTGGCGGCGGCCATCTTAAATTGTCTATCAGTGTTTTGTCATCGAGTGTATGGAACTGTTTTGGGCATGGGACCATGTGCACGGTGGTGCAAAAATAAGGCTTCCTTGTAAAAATGTATGTGTTACAAAGTCCCCTCTGTCTGCTACACTTTTGTTACTTGGTTATTAAAAACTCACGAAACATTGTATCAAGTCATTCATCTGTACGAATGACCGACCACCCGGCCCCTGGCATGTGCCGCCAATTAACCCCGTTCACCCTCTCTATGCCAAACGGAGTACTGAAAGAACTGTCGAACGACCGACCACCCTACCTGAGGAGTGTGCCCCTCATTAACCACCCTGGAGTTATGGTTTGCGGTTAACCACAACCTAATTTACAGTCGACAGGGGGGTCGGCGTTCGTATGCACGAACACGTGGCGGGGCGAACGGAAAACCAAATAAACTGTTGAACGACCGACCACCCTACCTGAGGAGTGTGCCCCTCATTAACCACCCTGGAGTTGCGGTTTGTGGTTAACCGCAGTATAATTTACAGTCGACAGGGTGGTCAGCGTTTAATTGCCGAACGGCCCAGTGGGACTTGGCCGTCGACCGCCTGGTACCATTTTCGGCTACTGTTTCATACGAACCCCGCTGAGATTCTCTGTGCCCCGTCCGTTCATGCATAAAGTACCGAACGCCGTGCCGTACTTTATGAGAAGGAAATACCGACCTCATGCAAGACACTATGGTGAAGGATTTCTGGGTTGTTAATTACCGAACAGTCCTTTAGATACTTTTTATCCCCATGGCATTCCCATACCATTCGTGAGATCTAAGCGCTTTTCGTATAACTTGTGCGCTCAGATCCAAGCTCTCTGGGGATATGTTGAATGTGTATATTAAAGAACATGATGTCTGAGTTATGTATTTTTATGCAGTTTTCGTTTATTTGTAACAGTTAGAATATTGCCTGTACCTGGATATAATTAAGTTATTGTATGTAGCGGATGGCATTGGGCTGTCCTAAAAACTACAGTTATTATTATGTATTCGGTTAAATTGTATCCATGTATGTGAAAATGTATGCAGCATTCGCCTGATTGTTCGGTAGAATCACTCCACTCATTATGAGAGTGAAACTACCAAACAGTCAGACCACCCCAGTAGGAAGTATGCCTCCAATTACCGTTTGCAACAATGTTGCGAACGGGTAATTGGCTATCTGTGCAGTGGGTTCTTTGTTCTCGGGGTGGCCGCCATTCGGAAAACGAACACGTGACGGTGGCCATTTTAAAACAGTGTTTTGCCGTCGAGTGTCTGGAACCCAAATCGGACACTCGGCTAGACAAACACCGCTGAGACCTCCACACTGCCCTTAAATTCGTATCGAAACCACCGAATGGCCACCCGTTCGGTAGAAAGAAACACCCGAACAAGGGGATTTATGCGAACCCTCCCTAGTCTCCATAGCATAAGCCTTTCGTGGAATTTATTCCCTTCTTCGTAACCGACCGCAGGGCCAAAAATCATGGAACCAATTTCGGCTGGTCCCTCTAGCGCGGTCGGTCTTTTTCTTACATCCACAAATTTCCCGAACCCCTGGTCCGATCTGGGTGATTTTTGGATATGTCTCTCACCCAGATCAGGGCTACCAGGGGATGTAATATTTAAAGGGGTACCCCTAGGTTTAGGGGTACATCCAGAAACTCAGGGAATTTGTGTGCTGTATAAGGGGATTATGAGTCAGGCTAAGGGGAGGAGATGTGTGGGAGGTTACTCAGGTATGATTGGACACTGTACTAATTATTGTAAATCCCTCCCTTGTATGGGAGAATGCTTTATAAGGAATCTGTGTGATTAAAAGTTCAGTTCTGCTCCTGATGCTGTGTGTCGTCCAGTCATTGGGATTGCTGTTGGGATATTCTTGGATTATTTTACCTGCTGGAAACCTTGCCTTATGGATTTATAATACTTGTTCCTGAGCCTCACTTGGATCTTAATCGGAGATAACCTGTGGAATACTAGATCTCCGCTACATTGAAACCGTTAGAACTGATTATCTCCAGGCTAGAGGGGAGGATTTGAAAAGATGCACTTTGTCCTCATTGGTTGTTGTCATTTGTCACCCTGTGTACAATCAGGTCCAGAGTGGTGTGCCTCTGGCCTGAAAGTGTGTATTTAAGCAGTGCATTACCGATCAATAAACCAGTCTTCTTACCCTCAACTCGCAGCCTCGACTCGTGTTGTAGGGAAATGCTTTATACTAGCTCTACCTATAGCTAGCTGGATATTTTACACTTGCAGGATTATCGCTGGACGCTGTTTGGAACTTCACTACTACTCTCCAAGATTGGGAACAAGGACATCTAAGCAGTCCAAGCCAGCCTGAGGCAACCGTAACAGTATGTTTTTTCTGCTTAGAGTTAATTATATCACAGGCAGAGGGGAGGGCTTGCTGACTATGTGAGTGTTACAGTAATAATTATTATTCCCATTGGTTTATGCTCCTTGTGTCCCTGCGTTCCATCAGGTCCAGGGGGTGTATAAAAGAAATGCAAGTTGATCAATAAACCAGACCTTCTCACCCTCAACTCGCAGCCTCGTCTTGTGTTGTAGGGAACAGCTAGAACTGCTATATCATAGCTAGTTCTTGTAAGAGCTCTCTTCAGCTATACAGCTATACCCTCCTGAAGGAGACGTCCTTCCTAAAGCTATACTCTCCTGGAGGAGAGGTCTTTCCCACACGGTCCAGAGGTCACAGAGGGTTTGTGTACATTATCTGGGAGTGTCTAACTGTATAATACTGTTTTGATTGGCTTTGTGACTTTGTGTCCTGTGCCCCACAAGGTCCACCTGGGTGGTAACCTTGTGGGGAAAACTGTATAAAAGATCAAGCTGTTCAATAAACCCTCAGATCTGCTGAGTTCCTGTTTTACCCTCAACATAGAACCTTGTCTCATGTGTGGGGGAAAAGGCTGCATCTACACTGGGGATTGCTATACGCTGGATACTCCCCTGGGCTATAATTACTAAGCTCTTTTAAGAGCTTGTTCCTGCTACTCTCTCTTGGAGGAGAGGTTCACCCACTGGAACCTGAAGCCTTGTTGTAGGTCCATGGTGGGTAGAGGACAGCAAGTTCCCAGCCAAGCTGTAATGTTGGAAGTGGGGACTGCGGTGCTGATGGTGTCTGGTGGAGTGCTTGGTGTCCTCAGGGAGCACTAGGAGCATCCGTCGGCAGAGGTACTCAACCGGGGTACAGGAAGCTCCATTACAAGATGGAAGACATAGGTATATATAGCAATATAGTACACATAGGGATGGTCCTAGACAGGATTAGGATGCTGGCTTAACCTTGAAGCACATTGGTATCGCCGAAGTGCAATATTTAGGACACTGAGTAAGTTATGGGAAGCAGCAACCGGAGTCAGCTAAAAATGAGGCTGTGGCAAATTGGCCCACCCCCGTACCAAGACACAGGTCATGGCTTCCTTGGGGACAGAATTCTACCGACCGTTTTGTCCACAACTGTAGCGCCTGCCAGACTTGACTAGAAAGAATATCCCTAGGTAGGTCCTTTGGTCTCCCAAATGTGAGAAACCCTTCTAGTCCCTGATAAATGCCTCTGTTAATGCCCCTTCCTGGTCGCCCCAGATCCTAAAAAAACGTTTCAATGTACACACAGAATCTTCAATGTTTGGACTGGGAGTAGTTTTGAGACAGTTCTCTGCGGATGGAGGAGCAAATAGCCTACATCAGCAGGAAGCTATTACCACGGGAAGTGAATTATGCTGCAGTGAAGAAATAGTGCTTAGCCAAGGTTTGCACCCTACTTATAGGCAACCAGACCACTTCAGCTCACTGAGGGTTAATTCAGCTGAAAATCACAGTGAAAAGACGCAGGATGACCATAGGAAAGCATTGATTAATACTTTCCAATGGGCAGTTTGAATGCGTGCGCGGCTCTTGCCGCTCATGCGCATTCGGATCTGACGTTGGCAGGGGGTGGAAAGTTCCCCAGCACAGAGGGAGCCCAGCGGTGGAGAAAGGTAAGTGGCTGAAAGGGTTTTAACCCATTCAGCCCAGCGGGAGGGGGCCCTAGACTGCCAGGAAACTAGTTTGTTTACCTGGCACTATGGTGCTCCTTTAACCCCTTAAGGACACATGACATGTGTGACATATCATGATTCCCTTTTATTCCAGAAGTTTGGTCCTTAAGGGGTTAAATAGATATCTGTTTACACTATTATAGCCACTATTATAATGGCTAAACTGGGCCTTATGGAATAATGCACAGTTGCTGCAGTGGAGTTTGAAGCCCATGGAGCAACGCAGTGGGGGAGTGGGCCTTGACAGAGCCAGGGAGAGGGCAGGTGCTAGGGTTTGTGGGCCGGGTTAGGGGAGTGGAGTTTGGGGGTGGAGAGTGGGAGTATAAGGAGCAGCCATGTTAGAGTAGGGGCCATTTTAACCAGAGCCTCTCTTACCTGTAGATTGTTGAAGGTCGGCGAGGTTCTTTTCTTTGTCGTTCTGCAGGTCCATTAGAAGAGATCCTTGCTGGAGTTCGGGCAGCTGTGAAGGCTTGAGTGGCTGCATCAACAGTTGGGGGCTGCCGGGCCTTCCTCCGCGGTTCCTGCTCGTCGACCGGCTCGGAGGAGCCGGGTAGGCGCACGGCTCGGTCCCGCGGGTGTGGCAACGGTCTAGCGAGGACGGCCGTGAAGCACACGACGTCCAGAAGACGCACGCCATGCGGATCTGCGGCTGGCAGGGGAGATGGAGCTGCGGCTTCCCGTAATGCCGCCGGGTCGGCGGCCAGGTCGGCGGAAGGCCACGTGAGCGGGAGTTCGAGGTCAGGACGTCCCGGTGAGTCAGCCACTGTTGGCATTGCTGTGGGACAGGGGACTGGTGAAGAGGCGGGATTGGTGGCACGAACAGCCCCTCACGTGTCTGGGGGAGGCTTGGACGGCGAGGACAGTGCAGGGGCGGCCCAGGCTGGGGCCAGGAGGGAGGACGGCAGCAGCGGCGGCCAGGTTTCACAGGAGGCGGCTGGATCAGGGCGCACGGCGATCAGCCAGGTCAGGGAGGCAGGAGCATTGACAGGAAGGGCGGCTGAGGGGAGGCCAGGTGCAGCGGTTGCAGGAGATATGCAAAGAGCCCCTCAGGTTGGAGGAGACAGGGGAGTTGGCAGTAGACGGGAGGGCCCTTCCGGCTGCTCCCCGGGACAGCATACAGACTGGGAGGACACAGGGAGCGAGCGGAGAGCAGAGCGGCGCTGTGCTAGCGTCAGGCGCAGCAGCACGAGGAGCAGAGCAGGGAGTCAAGGAAGCGGTGATAGGACACCGGCGCGGAGCAGGTGCGGCGCAGCAAAGTCCTGTTGCAGGGAAGATTGCGGGAGGTCTACTTCTAGGGATAGAATGAAGAGGAGTCAGCGTAGCACATCTGGTTCATCAGAGAGGAGATTCCAGGAACAGTCGAGGGGAGCAGATTGCAGGGAGAGTCGTCATGCGAGGCGGAGCGATGCACGGGCTTTCTTCTCCCTACAGGTCACGGAGCAATACACCTACGGTCTCGAGGCGGGACCAGGCGGATGGGAGTCGGCGGCAACAAGACGCTCCGGTACCTGTAAAGGTGGACGGAAGGACGGCGCCCCTGCGGCCAGCTGCGGCCAGGGGCTTGAGCGGTGAGTCCACACATGCACGACACTCTGAACAATTGTTAAGTGATTTAAAAACATTTTTGAAGTCATGGTCGTGGAAGGAAGGGTCGCCTCTGCAATTCGGGCGGGTATGGTCACAGGAAGGTAGTCGGGACAAGGCGATTGGGCGCGCGGGGGCGCTACCGACAGGGTCATGCAGAGGCGAGTCAGGCGACGCGTCGGGGTTGGCTGACGGGGGTGGGGAGCACGCAGAAGGGGGCAGTGATATCCTGGATGCGGCACGGCAAAACGTGCACGTGTCCTTCGCGGGCCCCCTGGGATGCCACTTAAAAGCAGATGTGAAGGACAAGATCTGGAAACGTGAGTTTGTGGAGATATTTTCCTTCTCCCCCTCGAGGAATTCTTGGTCTTGAAAGAGGAGGATGAGAAGGATGCCAAAAAGGAGGAGGAGGAAAAAAGGCGGAGGTATCGCAAGATACCGAAAACTTTTGGGAATTGGCTGAGGGCCTTCTGTATTCTGACAAGTGTTATAGGGGAAAAGAACCCGGGTCGTTGTTCAGAACTTTTTTGTTACTTGGATGGGATAGAAGATGCATATCGAACCTACGGAGGTTTGGCATGGTGGAGGTATGACGAACAGTTTCGTCAACGGCTAGCGGTGAATACGAGCATGCGGTGGGACCAAATGGATCTGCCGTTATGGATGCGCCTTATGATGGCGCAAAAGGCTGCGCCCTTTCTTGTGGCAGCCGGCATGGCCACAGGGGGTGCCGTGTCGGCTGGGCAAAAGAAAGGCTTCTGCTGGATGTACAACGAGGGACACTGCAAATGGGGAAATACCTGCAGGTTCCGACACGAGTGTTCTGGCTGCGGGGGGGCTCACGGCACCAGGCGATGCTTCAAGAAAGGTAAGCTTCCGCATAGGGGCGGCGACGGAGGCAGCACGTTTAGGTTTGGGGGACAAGCGGATCAAACGGATCGGGAGGTGGGAATCCATGCGATTCCGCACGTACGTGAGGCCTGACAGGTTGGTGTGAGTAAGCGGTTTGTAGGAACTTGGAAAAGGGGGAAGTTGTCTCGTTTATGCAACTAATTTTGTTTCTTTTCAGGTTTGAAAGTTTGGTTGATGGGACACTCGTATGTGTACTGGACAACGGCCCCCGCGGCTACAGCTGGGGGTGTCCCCGGTGAAAATAGACGTGATGTTTCCTTGGCTAAGGCAGTACGCTAAGAGAGCTGATGCAGCTTTCTTGTGGCGGGGATTTAGGGACGGATTTGTTATTCCCTTTGTGGTTAGGGGACCGGGTACGATGTGTGGTAATCTCAAGTCAGTTCGGGAGCATCCAGGGGTAGTGCAGGATAAGTTAAGCAAAGAAGTCCAGCTGGGGAGGATGGCGGGCCCATTCTTGGAGCCACCATTGGCTGATTTACGGATATCCCCACTCGGTGTGGTTCCCAAGAAGGAGGCCAGTAAGTTCAGGTTGATACATCATTTATCGTACCCAAAAGGGGCATCGGTAAATGAGGACATTGACGCGGCTCTCAGCTCCGTCTCCTATACGTCATTCGACAAGGCAGTCGAGTTGGTCCGGAGAATGGGGCGTGGGGCGCTGATGGCGAAGGTAGATGTGGAAGCAGCTTTCAGGCTGCTTCCTATACACCCGAAATGCCATCATTTGCTCGGGTGCTGTTTCGATGGGGATTATTTTGTGGATCTGTGTTTACCAATGGGTTGTTTCATATCGTGCGCCTATTTTGAAAAGTTTAGTACGTTTTTGGAATGGGTGGTACGGAAGGAATCGGCAGGGGGCGCGGTGGTGCACTACCTTGACGACTTCCTCTGCGTCGGCCCGCGGGAATCGGACCAGTGTAGGCAAGTATTGGAAGTGTTTCAATGGGTTGCACACTCTTTCGGGGTTCCTTTGGTGGGAGACAAGACGGTGGGGCCCACGACGTGCCTTAGCTTTTTAGGTTTGGAAATCGATTCCGAAAAAGGGGAATGTCGGTTACCTTTGGACAAGTTAGTGGGTCTGAAGGAGCGGATAGCCACGGTAGGGAGGGCTAAGAAAGTGACACTGCGGGGGCTTCAATCATTAGTGGGGAGCCTTAACTTCGCGTGCCGGGTTATACCAATGGGGAGGGTTTTTTGTAGGCGGCTGGCACGAGCAACGAGCGGGGAGCGTCTGCCGTCTCACTACATCAGGGTCTCGGCAGACATGAAGGCGGACTTAAGGGTGTGTGACCAGTTCCTACAGGACTTTAATGGGAAGGTGTTTTTCCGGGAACCGGCGGCGGCGGCGGAAGAGGTGGGGCTGTATACCGACGCTTCAGGCAGCGTCGGGTTTGGGGCATATCTGGCGGGAAATTGGTGTGCCGAGGAGTGGCCTGCGGCATGGAAAGAAAGCCCGCTAATCTAATAAGAAATTTGGCGTTTCTGGAATTATTTCCGGTCGTAGTGGCGGTGGGATTATGGGGGCCGGTGTTAGCAAACAGGCAAATCGTGTTCCACTCAGATAACATGGCGGTGGTGCAGGCGATCAACAGTTTGTCTGCATCAATCCCCCCGGTTTTATGTTTGTGGCGGCGGTTTGTACTTCTCTGCATGTCCTTCAACTTGGTATTTAGGACTAAGCACATCCCGGGTTTGTTGAATGTGGTGGCTGATGCGCTTTCTCGTTTTCAGTGGGAACGATTCCGGGAAGCGGCGCCGGACACTCAGGAGCGGGGACAGGCTTGCCCAGACGAGATGTGGCGGCTCGGGACGTCATGCTTGGGGAGTATATAAGGAATTCGTTTTTTCGGCGGGTCATCGGGTGGATGTGCTTCTATGGCTACTGTGTCGCTTGTTCACGAAGCAGGCTTCACCGGCCATGGTGGACAGGTATATGTCTGCCTTGGCCTTTTTGTTTAAATTCAACGGGTGGGATGACATCACGAAGAATTTTGTAATACGACAGGGTTTTCGGAAGGGTAAGAAGTTCGTGGACACGAGAAGACCGTTGTCATCTCGGTGTTACAAGGGCTGTTGGGAACGTTAACTGGGCTGTGTCATTCTCCTTTCAAGGTAGCACTATTTTCGGGAGCGTTTATATGGGCGTTCGTTGGTGCTTTCCGAATAGGGGAACTGGTTAGCGCCAACAAGATGGGGGTCGGCGGATTGCTGCTCGAGGACGTGGACATATGCAACGACAGGGTGCAGATCAGGCTGCGCCATTCTAAAATGGACGTGTTCGTCAAAGGGTGCTCGGTGGTGTTGTATGAGTTACCGGGTTCGGGGGCATGCCCGGTAGCTTGCGGTGCGCGGTACTTGGATGTCCATCCTAGGATTGCTGGTTGTTTTTTCCTGCACACCGATGGCACGGCATTGTCCCGTTTTCAGTTTATACGGGTTTTCCGCTTGGGTTTACAGAGGCTGGGCTTGGAGCCCAAGCAATTTGGGACGCACTCGTTCCGCATAGGGGCGGCGACGGAGGCAGCACGTTTAGGTTTGGGGGACAAGCGGATCAAACGGATCGGGAGGTGGGAATCCATGCGATTCCGCACGTACGTGAGGCCTGACAGGTTGGTGTGAGTAAGCGGTTTGTAGGAACTTGGAAAAGGGGGAAGTTGTCTCGTTTATGCAACTAATTTTGTTTCTTTTCAGGTTTGAAAGTTTGGTTGATGGGACACTCGTATGTGTACTGGGCACAGAAGAGAGCCGCAGTTAGAAGATGCGGATCGCGGCTGGGCTTTCCTTTGGAGCGGGTGGCGTTATCATGGTTTGGTTTTCGGGGCGCTAGTTGGCAGAGTCTCTGCAGTGCATTATTTAGAAAGGTGTCTGGGGGGTCGGTCCCAGATATGGTATTGGTTCACGGAGGGGGGGAACGACTTGGGTTTGATCCCCCAAAGAGAACTGGTTCGGAAGATGAAGAGGGATATGGATCGGCTGCGGGAGCTGGTCCCTGGCGTGGTTGTAGTTTGGTCTGAGATAGTGCCTCGCTTTACGTGGAAGCATGCCAGGGACCCAGCTGCAATAGCCCGATCTAGGGGTAAGGTCAACAAGATTATGGCAGTTTTTATTAGACGTTCAGGGGGCGTAGTGGTGCGGCACAGGGAGTTGGAGGGTATTTTAGGAGGGATGGAATACACCTATCGGATGTAGGGAATGACTTACTAAACCTGGGTTTTCAAGACGGCATAGCACAGGCCCTGTTTAGGTGTGGTGGGGGGCGCACATGCTCTTAAGGGGGTCAAGCCATGTGCTGTGGCGGAACAGGGCGTTGTTAAAATTTGAATTTTGCGTGGAATTTGAACTGGACAGACCAGGGTGTAGGCCGGATGGAATTAAGGATTGGTTGGTTCTAGCTCTTCGGTAGCTACGAACCTGAGGGGTAGGGGTGTCCGAGGTACACCCCTACAGTTAACCGGATGATATGGGGCCTCTTTGGTAGGCCGTGTGTTTCAAGTTATATGTTATTTGGTTGTTATTTATTGTTCAACTGGTAGGGTCATTGTCAGGGGTACTGTGTGGGGGTATAGTAACATAATGTCTAGTAGGACAATGACCCTAAATTATGTTAATTTATTATAATTAATTAATAAAGCTGTGGACTTTGTACTCCAACAGAATTATCGGTGTCCGTGTCTTATTTAAGTGTAAGGTGGTAGCACATGCCGAATAACGTCTGTGCAAATGTCATGGCCCTGCAACTGTATGGTTTCACGATTCATTATCTGCCCAGTAAGCAAAATGGGAACACCAACGGGTTGTCCCAGCAGACCAAACTGGTTCCCTAGGACTCTGAACCTTCCCAAACCCAAGTTGACCCTGTGTCTGCCAGAGAAGATTACAAAGGGGCCAGTGTGACAAACCACTGGGTCACCTAGGACATGTACATAGCTCCTGGCCACCACCTCCTCTCACACACTTAATACCCTCCAAGATCGTGCCTCCCAGCATAGTGGTCCAGGAAACCGTTTAAGTACTCGCAGAAGCACAGCATGCAAATCCGGGAGCAACCTACAACCCTCATGGGACTCTTGGTCAGAGAGCGAAGTCGCCACAGTCCGGTCAAACTTCATCGAGGTCACTCTCTGCCCCAGAACCACCAAACAGAGTGCTATTTGAATAGCTGATAGTGGAGGTGGTAAGGCATCGAACAACACCAAGAACACCATGCACTGGATTTGTTCACACCCATCGAATGTGACTTCCTACCCAGGCTCTGGAACTTTAAAATGGATCGGAGGATGCTCTCAGCCCGGTTAAAACATATCATCCAAACTATTTGGGCTAGGCATCTCCGATCTGAGCGCTTTTTTAACGAAACATCTGGCTAGGAGAGAGCAATCCGGGAATGGCACTAGTTTAAGGATGTGGGCATTGAAATGTATCATTGTTTGGCACCTCGGTGTCTAGCCATTAATACAGACACACAGGTGCCAGGTATTGTGAAATTCCTTTGTTCTCCTGGGGATCCCCTGTTGGGGTCCCAGATATAAAAATGCAACAGTTACTTCAATAAAGTGTTCTTGGTTTACCCTTAGATCAAGCCTTTGCTAATGACTAGAGAAGGGCTATAATCACACTGGGGCTAGGTTACAGTTAGTTATACTGGGTGGGAATATATTAATAAAGAGACACTCCAGGCTCCCACACACGTTAGATGCACTGTGTAGGTTAGGTTACAGTTAGTTATACTGGGTGGGTTTATATTATTAAAGGGACACTCCAGGCTCCCACACACGTTAGGTGCACTGTGTAGGTTAGGTTACAGTTAGTTATACTGGGTGGGTTTATATTATTAAAGGGACACTCCAGGCTTCCACACACGTTAGGTGCACTGTGTAAGTTAGGTTACAGTTAGTTATACTGGGTGGGATTATATTACTAAAGGGACACTCCAGGTTCCCACACACGTTAGATGCACTGTGTACTGGGCACAGAAGAGAGCCGCAGTTAGAAGATGCGGATCGCGGCTGGGCTTTCCTTTGGAGCGGGTGGCGTTATCATGGTTTGGTTTTCGGGGCGCTAGTTGGCAGAGTCTCTGCAGTGCATTATTTAGAAAGGTGTCTGGGGGGTCGGTCCCAGATATGGTATTGGTTCACGGAGGGGGGGAACGACTTGGGTTTGATCCCCCAAAGAGAACTGGTTCGGAAGATGAAGAGGGATATGGATCGGCTGCGGGAGCTGGTCCCTGGCGTGGTTGTAGTTTGGTCTGAGATAGTGCCTCGCTTTACGTGGAAGCACGCCAGGGACCCAGCTGCAATAGCCCGATCTAGGGGTAAGGTCAACAAGATTATGGCAGTTTTTATTAGACGTTCAGGGGGCGTAGTGGTGCGGCACAGGGAGTTGGAGGGTATTTTAGGAGGGATGGAATACACCTATCGGATGTAGGGAATGACTTACTAAACCTGGGTTTTCAAGACGGCATAGCACAGGCCCTGTTTAGGTGTGGTGGGGGGCGCACATGCTCTTAAGGGGGTCAAGCCATGTGATGTGGCGGAACAGGGCGTTGTTAAAATTTGAATTTTGCGTGGAATTTGAACTGGACAGGCCAGGGTGTAGGCCGGATGGAATTAAGGATTGGTTGATTCTAGCTCTTCGGTAGCTATGAACCTGAGGGGTAGGGGTGTCCGAGGTACACCCCTACGGTTAACCGGATGATATGGGGCCTCTTTGGTAGGCCGTGTGTTTCAAGTTATATGTTATTTGGTTGTTATTTATTGTTCAACTGGTAGGGTCATTGTCAGGGGTACTGTGTGGGGGTATAGTAACATAATGTCTAGTAGGACAATGACCCTAAATTATGTTAATTTATTATAATTAATTAATAAAGCTGTGGACTTTGTACTCCAACAGAATTATCGGTGTCCGTGTCTTATTTAAGTGTAAGGTGGTAGCACATGCCGAATAACGTCTGTGCAAATGTCATGGCCCTGCAACTGTATGGTTTCACGATTCATTATCTGCCCAGTAAGCAAAATGGGAACACCAACGGGTTGTCCCAGCATACCAAACTGGTTCCCTAGGACTCTGAACCTTCCCAAACCCAAGTTGACCCTGTGTCTGCCAGAGAAGATTACAAAGGGGCCAGTGTGACAAACCACTGGGTCACCTAGGACATGTACATAGCTCCTGGCCACCACCTCCTCTCACACACTTAATACCCTCCAAGATCGTGCCTCCCAGCATAGTGGTCCAGGAAACCGTTTAAGTACTCGCAGAAGCACAGCACGCAACACCGGGAGCAACCTACAACCCTCATGGGACTCTTGGTCAGAGAGCGAAGTCGCCACAGTCCGGTCAAACTTCATCGAGGTCACTCTCTGCCCCAGAACCACCAAACAGAGTGCTATTTGAATAGCTGATAGTGGAGGTGGTAAGGCATCGAACAACACCAAGAACACCATGCACTGGATTTGTTCACACCCATCGAATGTGACTTCCTACCCAGGCTCTGGAACTTTAAAATGGATCGGAGGATGCTCTCAGCCCGGTTAAAACATATCATCCAAACTATTTGGGCTAGGCATCTCCGATCTGAGCGCTTTTTTAACGAAACATCTGGCTAGGAGAGAGCAATCCGGGAATGGCACTAGTTTAAGGATGTGGGCATTGAAATGTATCATTGTTTGGCACCTCGGTGTCTAGCCATTAATACAGACACACAGGTGCCAGGTATTGTGAAATTCCTTTGTTCTCCTGGGGATCCCCTGTTGGGGTCCCAGATATAAAAATGCAACAGTTACTTCAATAAAGTGTTCTTGGTTTACCCTTAGATCAAGCTAATGACTAGAGAAGGGCTATAATCACACTGGGGCTAGGTTACAGTTAGTTATACTGGGTGGGAATATATTAATAAAGGGACACTCCAGGCTCCCACACACGTTAGATGCACTGTGTAGGTTAGGTTACAGTTAGTTATACTGGGTGGGTTTATATTAATAAAGGGACACTCCAGGCTCCCACACACGTTAGGTGCACTGTGTAGGTTAGGTTACAGTTAGTTATACTGAGTGGGTTTATATTATTAATGGGACACTCCAGGCTCCCACACACGTTAGGTGCACTGTGTAGGTTTGGTTACAGTTAGTTATACTGGGTGGGTTTATATTATTAAAGGGACACTCCAGGCTCCCACACACGTTAGATGCACTGTGTAGGTTAGGTTACAGTTATACTGGGTGGGGTTATATTATTAAAGGGACACTTCAGGCTCTCACACACACACACACACACACACACACACGTTAGGTGCTCTGTGTAGGTTATGTTACAGCTAGTTATACTGGGTGGGTTAATATTATCAAAGGGACACTCCAGGCTCCAACACATGTTAGATGCACTGTGTAGGTTAGGTTACAGTTAGTTATACTGGGTGGGTTTATATTATTAAAGGGACACTCCAGGCTTCCACACACGTTAGATGCACTGTGTAGGTTAGGTTACAGTTAGTTATACTGGGTGGGTTTATATTATTAAAGGATCACTCCAGGCTCCCACACACGTTAGATGCACTGTGTAGGTTAGGTTACAGTTAGTTATACTGGGTGGGTTTATATTATTAAAGGATCACTCCAGGCTCCCACACACGTTAGGTGCACTGTGTAGGTTAGGTTACAGTTAGTTATACTGGGTGGGTTTATATTATTAAAGGGACACTCCAGGCTCCCACACACGTTAGATGCACTGTGTAGGTTAGGTTACAGTTAGTTATACTGGGTGGGTTTATATTATTAAAGGGACACTCCAGGCTCCCACACACGTTAGGCGCACTGTGTAGGTTAGTTTACAGTTAGTTATACTGGGTAGGTTTATATTATTACAGGGACACTCCAGGCTCCCACACACGTTAGATGCACTGTGTAGGTTAGGTTACAGTTAGTTATACTGGGTGGGTTTATATTATTAAAGGGACACTCCATGCTCCCACACACGTTAGATCCACTGTGTAGGTTAGGTTACAGTTAGTTATACCGGGTGGGTTTATATTATTAAAGGGACACTCCAGGCTCCCACACACGTTAGATGCAGCGTGTAAGTTAGGTTACAGTTAGTTATACTGGGTGGGTTTATATTATTAAAGGGACACTTCAGGCTCTCACACACACACACACACACACGTTAGGTGCTCTGTGTAGGTTATTGTGGCGAAACCGACCTCGCCACTGGGCATTGGAGAAGACTGATTGCCAGCCTCCTGCCATGTGACTATGGCCCCTGGGATGTATTGCCCTTTAAAGACATGATTTGGGCATAATGGATTTGTGTTGTGCTGCTGCTGGCCCTTTAAGAACCATCTGGGGACATACTGTGGAGTTACTGGGTGGCCACCATTTCCTGTATCAGAGGCACATGGTGAGAACAATGGATGAAGCACATGGTGAGAACAATGGATGGCGGCCATTTTAACTCACAGACACTGTTTGGACTTTTCAACACGGTGCCATCTCGCCAGTATTTGTTGCACAGAGACATCGTGCAGTGGTTTTGGACTATACAGCAGGGGACACATTATACAGTGATTGTTTTTTATTTAGCCTGTATATGTTCTGCAGAATCTGCATTAAACTGTATTTTCCAAAGTACTGAACGGATCTGGGTGAATTTTGGATATGTGGTTCACCCAGATCCCCCAGTTCCAAGGATATATGGGGTTATTGCATGTTTTGGGGTCCCTGTGATGTGTTTTATGAAACTGTATTTCTCTGTCTGTGATAATTAGATTACCCATTGTGTAAGGTAATTGTATTACAGGCAGAGGGGAGGATTTTGTGTGGGAGTGTCTTTCTGTAATGTACATGTGTTATTGGTTGTTCTGTAAAACCCTGTGGGCAGTACTAAGTTTGTGGATTGGGAATAAAAGAGGCTGTATGTGCCAGTCCAGGCAGTTCCTGCTTAACCCTCAAAGTGAAGTGTTGTCTCATTATTGGGGAAGGATTTATTGTATGCTGTTCCAGTTTGACTGCTAGGAGCCTAAACCCATCCGTATGGTTTTTGCCTATTCAGCTGTTTATAGCATTCATATGCTTGAGAGAAGGTATACGCTTCTCCGGTTCAGTGATTGTGGTGTTTGCCAGAGTGCTTGGAGTCCTCAGGAAACGCTAGGAGCATCCTTTAACGGAGGTACCCAGTCGGGGTGCCAGGTGATCCGTTACAATTGGTGGCAAGCGGTGGGATGGCGTCCTAGTGCGAGGTAAAGCAGCTCAGAGACACCGTTCGTGGATTTACAAAATGATGGCAACGCTAGCACATGTGCAGAGCCCCTGGGAGCAGAGGTATCCAGCGACTTGGAGCAGACAAGTATGGAAGGCTCTGGAATGATTGGATGGTCGAGGTGAGGCAGCGGGTGGCCCAGAATGGGGATGATTTACCCATGGAGGTACGCCGGGTGATCTGGAACCAGGTCACGGCCGAGCGAAACATAAGGCTGGCCCGAGAATTCCGGCTGGCGAAAGAGAGAGAGTATGCGAAGCGGAAGGAGTGTTACAGCAGCCGAGTAGAGGCTGCATCCGAGGAGGCTAGCCATCTCCCCCCAAGGCGGCCGCAGGAACCCGAAGTAGGGGTCCTCATAGATTGGTCCTGTGAGGATCCACAACAGGCAGGGGGAGATGGGACCGAGGTCTCTCCACCGGGATGCTGGGCAGCCGGCCGATGATCCCCAGCAGCAACCGGAGTTGCCAGGTGCAGAAGCAGGTGGTCCTTACTCGCAAATGTTGAGTGACCTGTGACAGACCCATCTGTATGGTCTAAAAGCACTGTGTTCGTCTGTTTTGCCGTTTGCATGAATTCCCCCATTCGTATGCTTGGTTTAAGGGAATGTCTTTTTTTTGTCGAACGGAACTACCGAACGGACGGCCACCCAGAAGAGAAGTGTGCTGCTGGTTAACCTATTGATCCCAATTAGAACATTGCGGTTAACCACAGACACTTCTCAATTAAAACCGAATACCGGGTGGTCGTCGTTCGTATGTCGACCACGAGGCGGCGGCCATTTTAACCATGCGAAAGACCAGCGGTGTTCGACGGTTATTTCATGGAACTGAAAACGGACACTTTTTCAACCGAACACCGCTGAAGCCGTCGACCTCCCCTTCTCAATCGACAAAAGCATACGAATGCCGGCCGTTCGGGAGATTCAACAACACAAATGGACTTAACCCAGATAGCCTTCCCATGGAGTCAATCGCATACCGAAGAACTGTAATAGACTTTGACTCCATGGCGATTGAACTATGCGAATGGGATCTGAGCGCTATTCGCAATAATATGCACTCAGCTCCAGGCTATCTGGGGATGTGTTACACGAATACAATATGTTCGGCAATTAGAAAGTTATATATTTTAATGTGTTTTATAACTTTGAGTTAAAATGGCGATTTGCCTCTGCTCGAGGAGATAATTGAATTACTTCCCAATTATCTCCCGAGCAGAGGGGAGGGAACTGTGATGCATGCTGGGAATATTGTGGGGATGTATATCCAGAATGTCCCCATGTCCTTCTGTCATTTCAGTCTCCCATTTGGTCCCCTAGGGGAGTGTCCACCAAGTGGGAGACCTGCATAAATGCCGGGCAGGTAGCCCACAGTAAATCAGTTCGTGTTTTACCCTCAAAGTGGAGCTTGGTCTCGTTATTGGGGGGATTTTATTACCGGCGCCTAGAGACTGCTTATTGGAATTATTGGCCGCTTGGAAGATATTGGCGTTCGGCTAATATTGGCAGTTCGTGGATTTGGAGCTTGTGAAGGGAAAGAGCCGTACAGGTACCGTTCGGGAGTTTGGAGTGTTCCCTAGCTGGCGGTTCGCATGGTTATACTGTACACGCTACCAGACCACATTATTGCGAACGGGGAGCATTCACTAAACGGCGGTTTGTGCATTTATTACTGGAGGTACCGTAACAGGACCTCACAGACTGTTCTTGGGAAGACCCACAGATGGCAGGTGGAGATGGGACGGCAGTCTCTCTACCGGCCCTACAGGGATGCTGGGCGGTCGGCCCAGATCTCCAGCGGCAGTATGTATCACAGGGAGCTGAAGGTGCTGTCCTTCCTCCCCAGCGGTCAAGTGAGTCCCAGGGAGCCGAAGGTGTCGTCCTTCCTCCCCAGCGGCAGTGTGAGTTCCAGGGAGCCGAAGGTGTCGTCCTTCCTCCCCAGCGGCAGTGTGAGTTCCAGGGAGCCGAAGGTGCTGTCCTTCCTCCCCAGCGGCAGAGTGTGTCCTTAGGAGAGGAGACAGTTGGTCCCTCTCCCCAGCAGTCCAGTGAGTCACAGGGAGTCGAAGGTGCCGTCCTTCCTCCCCAGCGGCAGTGTGCCCTGCAGGGAGCAGAGACAGTCGGTCTCGCTTCCCAGCAGCGGGACAATATATTGAAAGGAGAGACAGTCAGTCCCCCTCTCCACCAGCAGAGAGAGAGTCAGGGACAGGAGCCTCTCCCCAGCAGTTGAAAGTGTGTAAGGGAGAGGAGTTTGTTACCCCCTCTCCCCAGCGGCAGCGTAGCCCACCATGGGGAGAAACTAAGCCCCCCACCAGCGCAGTTGGGACCGTGGTCTCTGTGCCCAAGCTACCAGGAGTACAGACAGTCGGTCCTGCTCCACAGCGGCAGAGAATTCTACCGGGAGGGGAGAGTCTCGTTCCCCCTCCCCAGCGGCAGCCTAGCCCACCAAGGGGAGATGATAAGCCCCACACCGGTGCAGATGGGACCATGGTCTCTGTGCCCAAACCACAGGGGGTAGGGACGGTCGGTCCTGTCCCCCAGCAGCAGGGCTGTTTATCCAAAGGGGAGACAGCCTGTCTTCCCCTCCAGCAGCAACACCAGGTCCAGAGGGAGGAGCCTACTAACCCTTCTCCTCAGCTGAGCCCCAACCAGGCTACTCCCGCTGGTCTCTGCCCACGCAGCAACCCACCAATCTGGAGGGCTAGTACTCCCCAGACCCGTGGTGGAGCCCCTGGACATGGACAAGCTACCCACTACCCCAGGTACAGTAACTCTTCATTGTGGGTGGGCTGCACTACTGACTATGTTTTGTGGGTGGGTTGCTGGACTAACCAAGGCACTGACCGACAGGAGGTCAGATACCTTGTTAGTCTATTTGGGAAAGGGGAGAAATGTGGCGAAACCGACCTCGCCACTGGGCATTGGAGAAGACTGATTGCCAGCCTCCTGCCATGTGACTATGGCCCCTGGGATGTATTGCCCTTTAAAGACATGATTTGGGCATAATGGATTTGTGTTGTGCTGCTGCTGGCCCTTTAAGAACCATCTGGGGACATACTGTGGAGTTACTGGGTGGCCACCATTTCCTGTATCAGAGGCACATGGTGAGAACAATGGATGGAGCACATGGTGAGAACAATGGATGGCGGCCATTTTAACTCACAGACACTGTTTGGACTTTTCAACACGGTGCCATCTCGCCAGTATTTGGTGCACAGAGATATCGTGCAGTGGTTTTGGATTATACAGCAGGGGATACACCGTTCGGGACATCACTACTATGGAACGGTTTTGGGCATGAAAATGTGCTTGCTGTCGGTCAAGAGTGACATATCTATCTCCCGAACGGCTGAACGGATTTGAATGAGTTTTGGGTATGTTTGTATTTGAAATGTGCTGATTAATAATGTGACTTTTATTAATATTGGATGTATAGTTTTAGAGTTATGAAAGTTGGGTAAAAAGTATGTTTTAAACTGTACGGCTAATTGTGTTACCTTTTCAGGCTAAGGGGAGGAGATGTGTGGGATGTAACCATTGTGTGATTGGGTATTGTATAATTGTCTGTGGGCATTTCCCTTGCATGAGAGAATTGCATAAAAGCAGAGTGTGTGTCATTAAACCAGAGTTCTTCTTCACCCTCAATCTAGAGTCCTGTCTCTTATTGGGGGAATTGCTATATCAGTACAAGGGATTGCTATGCTCTGCATGCTCCCTTGGATAATCACTTCTAAGCTCTTTTAAGAGCTTGTTCCTGTCTTGCTCTCTGAAGGAGTCTACGGTGGTTATGGTGTCAGCTGGAGTGCTTGGAGCCCTCAGGAAGCGCTACAGAGGTACCCAGTCAGGGTGTCAGGTGATCCGTTACATAGTACACAGGGGGTTCCGATACAGATACACAGACCCAGTAACGGTCCTATAGTATAAATGAGATATATGGGGGGTTCCGATACAGATACACAGACCCAGTAACGGTCCTATAGTATAAATGAGATATATGGGGGTTCCGATACAGATACACAGACCCAGTAACGGTCCTATAGTATAAATGAGATACATGGGGGTTCCGATACAGATACACAGACCCAGTAATGGTAATATAGTATAAATGAGATATATGGGGCTTCCGATACAGATACACAGACCCAGTAACGGTAATATAGTATAAATGAGATACATGGGAGGTTTCCGATACATATACATAGACCCAGTAACGGTAATATAGTATAAATGAGATATATGGGGGGTTCCAATACAGATACACAGACCCAGTCCTATAGTATGAATGAGATACATGGGGGGTTCCGATACAGATACACAGACCCAGTCCTATAGTATGAATGAGATACATGGGGGGTTCCGATACAGATACACAGACCCAGTAATGGTAATATAGTATAAATGAGATATATGAGGGGTTCCGATACAGATACATAGACCCAATAATGGTAATATAGTATAAATGAGATATATGAGGGGTTCCGATACAGATACATAGACCCAGTAATGGTAATATAGTATAAATGAGATATACGAGGGGTTCCGATACAGATACATAGACCCAATAATGGTAATATAGTATAAATTAGATATATGAGGGGTTCCAATACAGATACATAGACCCAATAATGGTAATATAGTATAAATGAGATATATGAGGGGTTCCGATACAGATACATAGACCCAATAATGGTAATATAGTATAAGTGGGAATCTGGGATATATAGAAAGTCTCTATATATGCAGGCACACATAACGTGTAATAAAACATACTAAAAGCGTGGTGATGTAGAATTAAATAACTTGTACCTCAAGACTTGAATCCTTTTGGAATATTTATTTGCGTCTTTATGAACCTGTATCACTGTGTTTGTAGCAGAGTTAATGTCTGCGGCGGCTAAAACTGCAGATAATTTGTCATTTAATCCAGATCCCTTCATTAGACAAGATAAGACCCCACAATCCTGATTTTCTTTAATACCCAGCATCATCTGTATATACCAGGTCAGTGGGCCCCCATCACACGGAAATAGTTATTCATTAAAATACGGACATCTCCGCACCAGACAAAAAACGCATTTAACATCAAAAATCTAATATTTGCTGACAAACATTTATAAAATACAGTAAAACAAAGCAATTTAAACAGCATTTAGGCATTAAAAAAATTGAATAGCATGTAAATTCTGAGTTATAGGGAGTAATAGGAGGAGTTATAGGGAGGGTTATATGGAGTAATGGGAGGAGTTATAGCAAGGGTTATATGGAGTAATAGGAGGGGTTATAGAGAGGGTTATATGGAGTAATAGGAGGGGATATAGGGAGGGTTATATGGAGTAATAGGAGGGGTTATAGAGAGGGTTATATGGAGTAATAGGAGGAGTTATAGAGAGGGTTATATGGAGTAATAGGAGGAGTTATAGAGAGGGTTATATGGAGTAATAGGAGGGGTTATAGAGAGGGTTATATGAAGTAATAGGAGGAGTTATAGAGAGGGTTATATGGAGTAATAGGAGGAGTTATAGAGAGGGTTATATGGAGTAATAGGAGGAGTTATAGAGAGGGTTATATGGAGTAATGGGAGGAGTTATAGGGAGGGTTATATGGAGCAATAGGAGGAGTTATAGCAAGGGTTATATGGAGTAATAGGAGGAGTTATAGGGAGGGTTATATGAGTAATAGGAGGAGTTATAGGGAGGGTTATATGGAGCAATAGGAGGAGTTATAGGGAGGTTATATGGAGTAATAGGAGGAGTTATAGGGAGGGTTATATGGAGCAATAGGAGGAGTTATAGCAAGGGTTATATGGAGTAATAGGAGGAGTTATAGGGAGGGTTATATGAGTAATAGGAGGAGTTATAGGGAGGGTTATATGGGGTAATAGGAGGAGTTATAGGGAGTAATAGGAGGGGTTATAGGGAGGGTAATATGGAGTAATAGGAGGAGTTATAGGGAGGGTTATATGGGGTAATAGGAGGAGTTATAGGGAGGGTTATATGGAGTAATAGGAGGAGTTATAGGGAGTAATAGGAGGGGTTATAGGGAGGGTAATATGGAGTAATAGGAGGAGTTATAGGGAGGTTATATGGAGTAATAGGAGGGGTTATAGGGAGGGTTATATGGAGTAATAGGAGGAGTTATAGGAAAGGTTATATGGAGTAATAGTAGAAGTTATAGTGAGGGTTATATGGAGTAATAGGAGGGGTTATAGGGAGGGTTATATGAAGTAATAGGAGGAGTTATAGGGAGGGTCATATGGAGTAATAGGAGGGGTTATAGGGAGGGTTATATGGAGTAATAGGAGGAGTTATAGGGAGGTTATATGGAGTAATAGGAGGGAGTTATAGGGAGGTTATATGGAGTAATAGGAGGAGTTATAGGGAGGGTTATATGGAGTAATAGGAGGAGTTATAGTGAGGGTTATATGGAGTAATAGGAGGAGCTATAGTGAGGGTTATATGGAGTAATAGGAGGAGTTATAGGGAGGGTTATATGGAGTAATAGGAGGAGTTATAGTGAGGGTTATATGGAGTAATAGGAGGAGTTATAGTGAGGGTTATATGGAGTAATAGGAGGAGTTATAGTGAGTAATGGGATGTGGAAGAATAGGAGTTGTTCGCTACAACTGTTTAATCTAACAGCCTCTTCTAATATCAATCTTTCTTGGTAGATGTATCGCTAGAGCTATCACATCAGCTGTTTTTTCTTCTACTGTCTCTCTCTCTATAGCTGGTAATATCTATGACCCCCTGTATAACTGCCTCATTGTATAGCTGTCTATCTCTGTAACTGTCTTTCTTAATAGCGGTCTTTCTCTATGACTGCCTTTGTAGATGGATTTCTCGTGACCATCTCTCTGTAAAGTTGACACTCTCTATGAGCATTCCTCCCAAAGGTCCCTATTTAAGAGGGAGAGTCCCTTGTTTCTATCCTAATGTCTGTCTTTTCTAGGAGCTCTGTATTTTTGGTGTGTCTGAGCTCCACAGCAATAATACTCCCAGTAATGTGTCTGAGTGTATAACAGAGCTCCACAGCAATAATACTCCCAGTAATGTGTCTGAGCGTATAACAGAGCTCCACAGCAATAATACTCCCAGTAATGTGTCTGAGTGTATAACAGAGCTCCACAGCAATAATACTCCCAGTAATGTGTCTGAGTGTATAACAGAGCTCCACAGCAATAATACTCCCAGTAATGTGTCTGAGTGTATAACAGAGCTCCACAGCAATAATACTCCCAGTAATGTGTCTGAGTGCATAACAGAGCTCCACAGCAATAATACTCCCAGTAATGTGTCTGAGTGTATAACAGAGCTCCACAGCAATAATACTCCCAGTAATGTGTCTGAGTGTATACCAGAGCTCCACAGCAATAATACTCCCAGCAATGTGTCTGAGTGTATAACAGAGCTCCACAGCAATAATACTCCCTGTAATGTGTCTGAGTGTATAACAGAGCTCCACAGCAATAATACTCCCAGTAATGTGTCTGAGTGTATAACAGAGCTCCACAGCAATAATACTCCCAGTAGTGTCTGAATGTATAACAGAGCTCCACAGCAATAATACTCCCAGTCATGTGTCTGAGTGTATAACAGAGCTCCACAGCAATAATACTCCCAGTAGTGTCTGAATGTATAACAGAGCTCCACAGCAATAATACTCCCAGTAATGTGTCTGAGTGTATAACAGAGCTCCACAGCAATAATACTCCCAGTCATGTGTCTGAGTGTATAACAGTGCCCCACAGCAATAATACTCCCAGTAATGTGTCTGAGTGTATAACAGAGCTCCACAGCAATAATACTCCCAGTAGTGTCTGAATGTATAACAGAGCTCCACAGCAATAATACTCCCAGTCATGTGTCTGAGTGTATAACAGAGCTCCACAGCAATAATACTCCCAGTAGTGTCTGAATGTATAACAGAGCTCCACAGCAATAATACTCCCAGTAATGTGTCTGGAGTGTATAACAGAGCTCACAGCAATAATACTCCCAGTAATGTGTCACAGGTGTGTATAGCAGAGCTCCACAGCAATGTACTCCCAGTAGTGTCACAGATGTATAACAGAGCTCCACAGCAATATACTCCCAGTCCTTGTCTGAGTGTATAACAGAGCCCCACAGCAATAATTCTCCCAGTAGTGTATGAATGTATAACAGAGCTCCACAGCAATAATACTCCCAGTAGTGTCTGAATGTATAAGAGAGCTCCACAGCAATAATACTCCCAGTAGTGTGTCTGAGTGTATAACAGAGCTCCACAGCAATAATACTCCCAGTAATGTGTCTGAGTGTATAACAGAGCTCCACAGCAATAATACTCCCAGTAATGTGTCTGAGTGTATAACAGAGCTCCACAGTATTAATACTCCCAGTAATGTGTCTGAGTGTATACAGAGCTCCACAGTAATAATACTCCCAGTACTGTGTCTGAGTGTATAACAGAGCTCCACAGCAATAATACTCCCAGTAATGTGTCTGAGTGTATAACAGAGCTCCACAGCAATAATAATCCCAGTAATGTGTCTGAGTGTATAACAGAGCTCCACAACAATAATACTCTCCCAATGTATGTCTGAGTGCTTATAACAGAGCTCCCCAACAGCCATACTCCCAATATGTATGCAGGTGTATAACAAGAGCTCCACAGCCTTAATACTCCCAATATGTATCTATAGCGTATAACAGAAACTCCACAGTAATATACTCCCCACAATGTATGTGTCTGGCGTATAACAGAGAGCTCCACAGTAATACTCCCAATATTATGTGTCTGGCGTATAACAGAGAGCTCACAGCAATATACTCCCAATATGTATCTGGTATAACAGAGCTCCACAGTAATATACTCTCCAATGTGTCACAGAGTGTATAACAGAGCTCCACAGCAATAGCCTCCCAGTAATGTGTCTGTGTGTATAACAGAGCTCCACAGCAATAATACTCCCAGTAATGTGTCTGAGTGTATAACAGAGCTCCACAGCAATAATACTCCCAGTAATGTGTATGTGTGTGTAACAGAGCTACACAGCAATAATACTCCCAGTAATGTGTCTGAGTGTATAACAGAGCTCCACAGCAATAATACTCCCAGTAATGTGTCTGAGTGTATAAAAGAGCTCCACAGCAATAACACTCCCAGTAATGTGTCTGTGTGTATAACAGACCTCCCCAGTAATACTACTCCCAGTAATGTGTCTGAGTGTATAACAGAGATTCACAGCAATAATACTCCCAGTAATGTGTCTGTGTATAACAGAGCACCACAGTAATAATACTCTCAGTAATGTGTCTGAGTGTATAACAGAGCTCCACAGCAATAATACTCCCAGTAATGTGTCTGAGTGTATAACAGAGCTCCACAGCAATAATACTCCCAGTAATGTGTCTGAGTGTTTAACAGAGCCCCACAGTAATAATACTCCCAGTAATGTGTCTGAGTGTATAACAGAGCTCCACCGCAATAATACTCCCAGTAATGTGTCTGAGTGTTTAACAGAGCCCCACAGCAATAATACTCCCAGTAATGTGTCTGAGTGTATAACAGAGTCCCACAGCAATAATACTCCCAGTAATGTGTCTGAGTGTATAACAGAGCCCCATCAGTAATACTCCCAGTAATGTGTCTGAGTGTATAACAGAGCCCCACAGTAATAATACTCCCAGTGTGTGTGTCTGAGTGTATAACGAGCACCATAATGTAATACTCCCAGTGTGTGTCTGAGTGTATAACAGAGCTCCACAGCAATAATACTCCAATGTGTGTCTGAGTGTATAACAGAGCCCACAGTAATAATACTCCCAGTAATGTGTCTGAGTGTATAACAGAGCTTCACAGCAATAATACTCCCAGTAATGTGACTGAGTGTATAACAGAGCTCCACAGCAATAATACTCCCAGTAATGTGTCTGAGTGTATAACAGAGCTCCACGGCAATAATACTCCCAGTAATGTGTCTTTAAACTAGTTTGCAAATCAGTCTGTGTAAATAAGATACATTGTTCTTATTATAAATTACATTTCAGTTTTATAAAGTGTTATTAGTAAATCAGAACCCGCCCCAGTCACACCTCTCTATATAGCTGTATCTCTCTATGACTTTATCTCTGTATAGCTGTCTCTCTCTATGACTGTCTCTCTATATAGCTGTATCTCTCTATGACTTTCTCTCTGTATAGCTGTATCTCTCTATGACTGTCTCTCTGTATAGCTGTCTCTCTCTATGACTGTCTCTCTATATAGCTGTATCTCTCTATGACTTTCTCTCTGTATAGCTGTCTCTCTATGACTGTCTCTCTATATAGCTGTATCTCTCTATGACTGTCTCTCTGTATAGCTGTCTCTCTCTATGACTGTCTCTCTATATAGCTGTATCTCTCTATGACTTTCTCTCTGTATAGCTGTCTCTCTCTATGACTGTCTCTCTATATAGCTGTATCTCTCTATGACTGTCTCTGTATAACTGTATCTCTATGACTGTCTCTCTGTATAGCTGTCTCTCTATGACTGTCTCTCTATATAGCTGTATCTCTCTATGACTGTCTCTCTATATAGCTGTATCTCTCTATGACTGTCTCTCTATATAGCTGTATCTCTATGACTGTCTCTCTGTATAGCTGTCTCTCTATGACTGTCTCTCTATATAGCTGTATGTCTCTATGACTGTCTCTCTGTATAGCTGTCTCTCTCTATGACTGTCTCTCTGTATAGCTGTATCTCTCTATGACTGTCTCTCTGTATAGCTGTCTCTCTATGACTGTCTCTCTATATAGCTGTATCTCTCTGTGACTGTCTCTCTATATAGCTGTATCTCTATATAGCTGTATCTCTCTGTGACTGTCTCTCTGTATAGCTGTATATCTCTATTACTCTCTCTGTATAGATGGCACTCTCTTTGATTGACTCTCTCTATGACTGTATAACTGTATCTCTCTACAACTATCTATCTATGACTATCTCGCTGTATCTCTCTATGACTGTCTCTCTGTATAACGGTCTCTCTCTACAACTATCTATGACTGTCTCTCTGTATAACTGTCTCTCTTTACGACTATCTATCTACGACTGTAGACTGTCGTAAACTGTATCTCTCTACAACTATCTATGACTGCCTCTCTACAACTATCTGTCTATGACTGTCTCTCTGTATAGCTGTATCTCTCTATGACTGTCTCTCTGTATAGCTGCATCTCTCTGTGACTGTCTCTCTGTATAGCTGTATCTCTCTATGACTGTCTCTCTGTATAGCTGTATCTCTCTATGACTGTCTCTCTGTATAGCTGCATCTCTCTGTGACTGTCTCTCTGTATAGCTGTATCTCTCTGTGACTGTCTCTCTGTATAGCTGCATCTCTCTATGACTGTCTCTCTGTATAGCTGCATCTCTCTGTGACTGTCTCTCTGTATAGCTGTATCTCTCTATGACTGTCTCTCTGTATAGCTGCATCTCTCTGTGACTGTCTCTCTGTATAGCTGTATCTCTCTATGACTGTCTCTCTGTATAGCTGCATCTCTCTGTGACTGTCTCTCTGTATAGCTGTATCTCTCTATGACTGTCTCTCTGTATAGCTGTATCTCTCTATGACTGTCTCTCTGTATAGCTGCATCTCTCTGTGACTGTCTCTCTGTATAGCTGTATCTCTCTATGACTGTCTCTCTGTATAGCTGTATCTCTCTATGACTGTCTCTCTGTATAGCTGCATCTCTCTGTGACTGTCTCTCTGTATAGATTGACTCTCTCTACGACTGTCTGTATAACTGTATTTCTCTACAACTATCTATGACTGCCTCTCTGTATAACTGTCTCTCTCTACAACTATCTATGACTGCCTCTCTGTATAACTGTCTCTCTCTATAACTATCTATGACTGTCTCTGTATAGCTGTATCTATATATAACTAACTCTGTATAGCTGGCACTATGACTGTCTCTCTGTATATCTGTCTCTCTCTATGACTGTCTCTGTATAGCTGTCTCTATATATAACTAACTCTGTATAGCTGGCACTATGACTGTCTCTCTGTATATCTGTCTCTCTCTATGACTGTCTCTGTATAGCTGTCTCTCACTCTCTATATATGTGTGTGTATAAAACTGTGTCTCTGTATAGCTGTCTCTCTCTCTATATATATATATATGACTGTCTCTCTGTATAACTGTCTCTCTATGACTGTCTGTATAACTATCTCTCTCTTTGACTGACTCTCTGTATAGCTGTCGCTCTATCTCAATGTCTGTCTGTATAGCTGGCACTCTCTATATCCCTCTCTCTATATAGCTGTATCTGCTATGACTGTCTCGCTGTATAGTTGACTCTTTCTATGACTGTCGCTCTGTATAGCTGTATCTGCTATGACTGTCTCGCTGTATAGCTGACTCTTTCTATGACTGTCTCTCCGTATAGCTGTCTCTCTCTCTCTCTCTCTCTATATATATATATAATATGTCTCTATTTATAGCTGGCACTCTATGACGGTCTCTTTCTGTGACGGTCTCTCTATAGCTGTCTCTATATATATAACTGTGTCTCTTTATAGCTGGCACTCTATGACGGTCTCTCTCTGTGACGGTCTCTCTATAGCTGTCTCTATATATATAACTGTGTCTCTGTATAGCTGGCGCTCTCTATAACTATCTATGACTGTCTCTGTATAGCTGTCTCTATATATAACTAACTGTATAGCTGGCACTATGACTGTCTCTCTGTATATCTGTCTCTCTCTGTGACTGTCTCTGTATAGCTGTCTCTCACTCTCTATATATATGTGTGTATAAAACTGTGTCTCTGTATAGCTGTCTCTCTCTCTATATATATATATGACTGTCTCTCTGTATAACTGTCTCTCTATGACTGTCTGTATAACTATCTCTCTCTTTGACTGACTCTCTGTATAGCTGTCGCTCTATCTCAATGTCTGTCTGTATAGCTGGCACTCTCTATATTCCTCTCTCTATATAGCTGTATCTGCTATGACTGTCTCGCTGTATAGCTGACTCTTTCTATGACTGTCTCTCTGTATAGCTGTCTCTTTTTATATATATATAATATGTCTCTCTTTATAGCTGGCACTCTATGACGGTCTCTCTCTGTGACTGTCTCTCTATAGCTGTCTCTATATATATATAACTGCGTCTCTTTATAGCTGGCACTCTATGAGGGTCTCTCTCTGTGACGGTCTCTGTATAGCGGTCTCTATATATATAACTGTGTCTCTGTATAGCTTGCTCTCCATATTAGCACTCCAGGGAGGCATCACACAGGGTACAGGAAGGCCATCTCTCTCTCTCCCTGTCTCTTCCTCTCTCATCATCCCTCTCTCACTTGGATTCTGTCTTTCTTTGTAATCTCTCTATCTCCCCCCTCTTTCTTAGTCTCATTTCTTCCTTCTCTCCATCTCCTTCTAGATAAACGGGGTGATTTGTAGATGGAATGAGAGGAACGGATACAGGAAAGACATTCTATGGTAATAGAGAGACAAACCAACACTGACAGACATATATACAGGCATGGACAGACAGAGAGACAAACCGACACTGACAGACATATATACAGAGAGATATAGTCAGGCATGGACAGACAGAGAGACAGGCAGATATATAAACAGACAGACAGACAAACAGAGATACAGACAGACAGACAGAGATATAAAGAGATCGAGAGACAGATATAGGTAGAGATACACAGAAGGTACAGAAATATATAGACAGACAGAAATACAAGCAGAGATATAGAAAGCTGGACAGACAGATAGAGATATAGACATCCAGACACATAGCATGTATATGTTTATCGTCATCAATGTATATATGTGGGAAGAGATGTTATCATATTGATCTAGGAGATAGAGTGTGTGATTGCATGTGGGTAACAGAGGTTACATTTTGCGTCTGTGTGTTTGTATATTTTTATATAATTGTCTGTGTATATATGTAGGCAGCTGAGCCCTTACCAGTATGAATACAGATAATGTCTGTGTGCGTACGTGTGTGCAAAACATTCATTATGTGTCTCTGTATATATGTGTGCGTCTTTACATGTATCAATAGATGTGTATGTGTGTCCTTGTGTGCATGTCTACAGACGGCACCAGATACATTATGTACATGTGTGTGTAAGAGACACGTTGTGTGTTTCTGTGTATATATGCAAGCCATGTGTGTGCAAACATGTAGCTATATTACAGAAGGAAGTAAACACACGGTCAGTGGAGACAGGAGGATGAGCCTTTAAAAGGAAAGGAGGGTATGATAGTCAGATGGCCTGTGTGCCGGGCAGTGGGGAATGGCCTATGTGCAAGGTGGTGGAAGGTGGCTGCTGAAGGTAACTTTAGGGGCTTCTGCAATGTGTCATTGAACAAAGGATTAATCATGAGTATTCAGCAAGGCGATTGAGGAGATATGGGGAACAAAAATAGTGGGGCTATGGCAGTCAGGGTTAGTCAATGAGTAGGTAAAGCGGAGGTCAGGATGAGCAGTGAGGTAGTGTTGGGGCATTACAGTACACAGTGTGGATTGAGGTGACAAGGGGAGCAGAAGGTAAAAGTTGGGAGTTCAATAGTGCGTGCTGGATTGAGGAAATTAGTGAAGAAAGACTAAAGGCTGTCAGCTTAGTAATGTGGGATGATGAGTGAGCAGTGGGTAAAAGGTGCGGGTCTTGTGGCAATCCTATGAATCCTTGTGGGGGTTCAGTAATGTGGAACAGAGAAAATCAAGGTAAACAGATGGTAAAGGTGGGACGTTCAACAGGACAGAATAGATGAGATGGGCAAAGGCAAAGATTGGGGGTTCAGTAGAGATGGTTACAGTTAACAATGGGTAGAGGCAGGAGGATTCAGTACCATGGAGCATAGGAGGATAGATAGTGCAGTGGGGCTGGGAGTTGAGTGGTATGCAGAAGAGGTGGTAAGAGGGTAAATGCTGGGGTTAATGTAAAAAAGGGCAGATATCTAAAGGTGGACAGGTGGTTAAAGTTGCCGGCTCAGTAGAATTAAAGGAGATAAGGTGTTTGAGGCTTGGAATGGCGGTGGTCAGATTGAGAAAAGGTGGGCTGAAGGTAAGGAATGGGGTTCGGTTTCATGGGATTGAGGAGACAAGTGGGTTGACTGTAAAAGTTGGGGTTCAGTATCGTGGGTTTGAGGAGACAGGTGGACTGAGGGTAAAGGTTGGGGTTCAGTATTGTGGGTTTGAGAAGACAGGTTTGCTGAGGTTAAGGAATGTGGTTCATTATCATTGGATTGAGAAGACAGATGGGCTGTGGGGTTCAGTATCATGGGATAGAGGAGACAGGTGGACTGAGGGTAAAGGAGACAGGTGGACTGAGGGTAAAGGTTGGGGTTCAGTATTGTGGGTTTGAGAAGACAGGTTTGCTGAGGTTAAGGAATGTGGTTCATTATCATGGGATAGAGAAGACAGATGGGCTGTGGGGTTCAGTATCATGGGATAGAGGAGACAGGTGGACTGAGGGTAAAGGTTGGAGTTCAGTATTGTGGGATTGAGAAGACAGGTGGGCTGTGGGATTCGTATCATGGGATTAAGGAGACAGGTGGGCTGTGGGGTTCAGTATCATGGGATTAAGAAGACAGGTGGGCTGTGGGGTTCAGTATCATGGGATTAAGGAGACAGGTGGGCTATGGGGTTCAGTATCATGTGATTAAGGAGACAGGTGGGCTGTGGGGTTCAGTATCATGGGATAGAGGAGACAGGTGGGCTGTGGGGTTCAGTATCATGGGATAGAGGAGACAGGTGGGCTGTGGGGTTCAGTATCATGGGATAGAGGAGACAGGTGGACTGAGGGTAAAGGAGACAGGTGGACTGAGGGTAAAGGTTGGAGTTCAGTATTGTGGGATTGAGAAGACAGGTGGGCTGTGGGGTTCAGTATCATGGGATTAAGGAGACAGGTGGGCTGTGAGGTTCAGTATCATGGGATTAAGAAGACAGGTGGGCTGTGGGGTTCAGTATCATGGGATTAAGGAGACAGGTGGGCTATGGGGTTCAGTATCATGGGATTAAGGAGACAGGTGGGCTGTGGGGTTCAGTATCATGGGATGAGGAGACAGGTGGGCTGTGGGGTTCAGTATCATGGGATTAAGGAGACAGGTGGGCTATGGGGTTCAGTATCATGTGATTAAGGAGACAGGTGGGCTGTGGGGTTCAGTATCATGGGATAGAGGAGACAGGTGGGCTGTGGGGTTCAGTATCATGGGATAGAGGAGACAGGTGGGCTGTGGGGTTCAGTATCATGGGATAGAGGAGACAGGTGGGCTGTGGGGTTCAGTATCATGGGATAGAGGAGACAGGTGGGCTGAGGGTAAAGGTTGGGATTGAGACAGGTGTGCTGAGGGTAAGGGCATGGGACAGAGGAGATCAGATTGTGCAGTATTAAGGGTACAGTAAAATGACATAGATGATGGAGTGGGCATGCTTCTTACCTTAGTTGTGACAATACACAGACAATCCATGGCACCTACTATCACCTCCGCTGCTTAACCACATCCAAGATCTCCGCAGGATTACCCTTACCCACCCCTTCCTCCTCTACCCCTGGATGCCCCCAGCCCTGGCTGTCTTCTGCCCCTCTCCTGAGGGTGGGGGAGGACAGGGGGAGAAGGGGGAACAGGGTGAGGATGTGAAAGAAGGAGGACAGGGGGACAAAAGCAGGAGAGAGGGAGCTGGTGTGGAGGAGAAGGGAAACCTGCAGCCTTCTGGGTGTTATGCAGGAAAGAGGGAGGGAGAGCAGAGAGAGGGAGGGAGGGAGAGCAGAGGGAGGGAGGGAGACACAGAGAGAGCAAGACACAACCACAAGAAGAAAGACAGAACGAGAGAGGAACAAGAGAGAAGGAGAGAAATGGGGGCAGGAAAACCCACGCGATGGAGGATGCTCACGAAGACACTGTGACTAAGAGAGTGAGAGAGACAGCAAGAGAGAGGGGGAGAAGGACAGAGACAGCAAGAGAGAGAGGGAGAAGGACAGAGACAGCAAGAGAAAGGGGGAGAAGGACAGAGACAGCAAGAGAGAGGGGGGAGAAGGACAGAGACAGCAAGAGAGAGGGGG
>OW240914.1:2068829-2084896 GCA_933207985.1 Pelobates cultripes | reverse complement strand
AGAGACACAGAGAGTGAGAGAAAGAGACACAGAGAGTGAGGGCGAAAGAGAGACACAGAGAGTGAGAGAAAGAGACAGAGAGTGAGAGAGAAAGAGAGACAGAGAGAGAGAGACAGAGAGTGAGATGGAAAGAGACACAGAGAGTGAGAGAGAAAGAGAGACACAGAGTGAGAGAGAGAGACAGGGCGACATTGAGAAAGACACAGAGAGTGAGAGAGAAACAGAGAGAGAAAGAGACACAGAGAGTGAGAGAGAAACAGAGCGTGAGAGAAAGAGAGACACAGAGAGTGAGAGAAAGAGAGACACAGTGAGTGAAAGAGAAAGGAAGACACAGAGAGTGAGAGAGAAAGAGAGACAGAGAGAGTGAGAGAGAAAGAGAGACAGAGAGAGTGAGAGAGAAAGAGACACACAGAGAGTGAGAAAGAGCGAGAGAGAAAGATAGACACAGAGAGTGAGAGAGACAGAGAGAGACAGAGAGTGAGAGAGAAAGAGAGACACAGAGAGTGAGAGAGAAAGGAAGATACAGAGACTGAGAGAGACACAGAGTGAGAGAGACACAGAGTGAGAGAGAAAGAGACACAGAGAGTGAGAGAGAAAGAGACACACAGAGAGTGAGAGAGTGAGAGAGAAAGGAAGATACAGAGAGTGAGAGACAGAGAGAGTGAAAGACAGAGAGTGAGAGAGAAAGGAAGATACAGGGAGCGACAGGAAGAGAGACACAGAGAGTGAGAGAGAAAGAGACACAGAGCGTAAGAGAGATACAGAGAGAGAGAGTGAGAGAGAGAAAGGAAGATACAGAGAGCGACAGGAAGAGAGACACAGATCAATGGAGACAGAGTACGTGTAACAGCAATGCATAAAGAGTGACAGTGACAAAGAGACAGGGAAGGAGAGACTCAGAAAGTGACAATGTGACATACAGAATGAGACAGAGATAGTATGATGAAAAAAGACACACAGAGAGGAACAGAAAGAGAAAGAGCGTAACAGTCAGTAATATACATAGAGACAGACATAGTGACAGAGAGACAGACATAGTGACAAAGAGAAATAGTGACAAAGAGACCCAGTGACAGAGAGACTGTGAGAGAGAGAGACATGGTGACAAAGAGAGGGACATAGTGATAGAGATAGGGATATAATGGCAGACAGGGACATAGTGAGAGAGAGAGATAGTGACAAAGAGACATAGTGAGAGAGAGAGAGACATAGTGACAGAGACATACATAGTGACAGAGACAGAGAAAGAGCCTGTAACGGCTACCCAGATAGTAGGAGGGTATCAGCCGGTGGAGACGTCCTTTTCTTCCCGGCAAGTCGCTGTATAGTAATGGAGTCTCTTATTCCCATCCACTGGATCCAAGGCAGGAATCAGGTAGAGCTCTTAAAAGAGCTAAGTGATTATGCTGCATATTCCCTTTCAAGAACGAGACAAGACTACGTTTTGAAGGGTCAAGAAGAACTGGCTTTTAATGGCAGGCACTCTCTTTTTATGTGATTCTGCCCATGCAAGGGAGACACCCACATAATTAACACAACAACCAATAAAACATAAGGTACATCCCACACATCTCCTCCCCTCAGATAAGCTTGTCAGAGACACATTTTCCAGTGTCCCCAGATAGCCCTATTCTGGGGGACCAACATACTAAAAATTCAGCTCATTCGGTTTAGCGGTTCGGGAGATAAGGAGCTTTAAAGTTTTGACCGACCGCACTGGCAAAGTGGCCGAAAATAGTTCCATAAGTTTTGGCCTTGCGGTCGGTCTTTGTTTGTGCGTAAAAAGTCCCAAACGGCTTGCCATCCGTGCGTAACTCGACGTTCGCCAGAATCCCCACGGGCTATTAAGTCTTTCTACTGAACGGCCGGTTGTTCGGTGGTTGTAGCACGATTTCCCGGTGCTATGGAGGTCTCAGCGGTGTTCGCCTACTCGATTGTCCGATTTTAGTTCCAGACACTCTACGGCAAAACAGCGCTGTTCGGGAGTTAAGATGGCCGCGAACACGTGTAAGTCCCGAAATGGCGGCCACCCAGGCACTTCGCAAAGCGTTCGTGGGTTTTCTATGCGAAAGTACTTGTGGATCAGAGAGGTAAATTACCCATTCTTAGGGAGCAGGGTGGTCCGGTGTTCGTTAGTTTGCATTCGTATGATGAATGCTTCAAATGTCCCGAACTGATGCATAGTAAAATCCCCATAAAAGCAGGTTAGGCTCTTCCATTTGTTACATGGCTCCCCTTTTGTGGAACACCCTGGCAGACCCGGATTGATCCTTTTCGGATCAACTTGGGGCTGTCCGGCTGACGGTTAGGGCAGAAATTCGGTTTGCCTGGACAGTCCATCCGCGTTTCCGTTGAACTTGCCAGGCCGATATTGGATGGAAAAATGATATGGTTGCAGCGCCAAGCTCCATCGCAATAAGCGGCCATTACCTCCGGCCACTCGATTCAACCATACTAGAGGGTTATGATCAGTGATAAGTGTAAACTCCTGACCATACAAATACGGGGTAAGTTTCTTTAACGCCCAGACCAGGGGTAAACATTCCTTCTCCACTGCCGCGTAACTTACTTCCCTGGGAAACAATTTTCAACTTAGGTACGCGACAGGGTGTTCTCCTCCATATTCCCCGATCTGGCTCAGAACTGCCCCCAGTCCGTACATGGATGCATCTGTATGGACGACAAATCTTTTGTTAGGGACGGGGGCAGATAGAACAGGAGCATTGATTAGCGCTTTCTTTAATGCTTGGAAGGCTGTTTCACAGGAGGGAGACCACAGGACTATTCTAGGCAGGTTCTTTTTAGTTAGGTCCGTCAGTGGCTTGCCGATGCTGCTATAGTCAGGGACAAATTTCCTGTAATATTCTGCTGTCCCTAGGAAGGCCAGTACCTGGGTCTTGGTGTGGGGTGTGGGCCAGTTGGCCGCGGCCTCGACCTTGGCTGGCTCTGGTCGCTGTTTCCCACACCCTACCCGGTGTCCCAAGTACTGGACTTCGGCCATGCCAAAGTGGCATTTTTCTGGTTATAGGGTGAGGCCTGCGGCCCGAATCTGGTCCAGTATGGCCCCTACATGTTGCAGATGTTCCCCCCAGATCTCACTATAGATCGCAATGTCATCCAGGTACGCACACGCGAAGTCCTGGAAGCCATCAAGGACATAGTGACAGACATAGTGACAGACAGAGACATAGTGACAGAGAGACAGACATAGTGAGAGAGAGAGACATAGTGACAGAGAGACAGACATAGTGACAGAGAGACAGATCATGACAGAGACATAGTGACAAAGAGAAATAGTGACAGAGAGCCAGTGACAGAGAGACTGTGAGAGAGAGAGACATGGTGACAAAGAGAGGGACATAGTGATAGAGATAGGGACATGCGTTGGAAGGTGGCTGGGGCATTCTTCATCCCGAATGGCATGACCTTGAATTGGTACAGGCCAAACGGGGTGACGAATGCCGACTTGGGGATAGCCTCCTTGGTCAGGGGAATCTGCCAGTATCCTTTGCATAAATCAATAGTGGTCAGATATCTTCCCCTAGCAATGCGATCTAATAGTTTGTCCACTCGGGGCATGGGGTACGCATCCGTCACTGTCCGGTCATTGAGACGTCTATAGTCCACACAGAACCGAGTGGTTCCGTCCTTTTTGGGCACTAAAACGACTGTCGAGGCCCAGGGACTGTCTGAGGGTTCTATGACTCCCAACCTAAGCATCTCCTGTATCTCTTGTCTCATTTCCTCTTTGACTGCCTCAGGGATTCGGTAGGGGATCTGTCTAAGAGGGTTTTGTCCCGGTGTCTCCACGTAGTGGGTTGCTAACGTGGTAGACCCGGGTTCTTGGGAGAACGTTAATCTCTTTTCTGTTAACAATTGTCTGATCTGCCCCTTTTCTGCTGAGTTTAAGCGCTACCCTAGTTGGACAGTACTGAGCAAACTATTGGGCTCTGTGCACGCTAGCAGATCTGGGATAGGTAGACTGTCTGAGTCCTCTGTGGCAGGAATGCATATGGCCGCAATATCCTCTGGCCTCTCTTGGTATTCCTTCAGCAGGTTAACATGGAAGGATTTACGAATCCGTTCATCCTTATTACTGGCAATTACGTAGGTAGTGTCACAGACTTGTGCCACTACCTTGTAAGGGCCCTGCCAAGAGGTCTGGAACTTATTCCCTTTCACTGGTCAAAGCACCAGAACCTTCTGTCCCACCTGGAACGTTCTCTGTCGGGCGCCCCGATCATACCACCGTTTCTGTCGACCCTGGGCCGCATGGAGATGGTCTCGTGCCATCCGAGCTAACTGCTCCATGCGGTCCCGCATCTCCAGAACATATGGCACAATGGGGACACCCTCATGTTCCATCTCTCCTTCCTAGTGCTCTCGGATGAGGTCGAGGGGGCTCCGAACTCTCCTTCCATAGAGCAACTCAAACGGAGAGAACCCAGTGGATTCCTGTGGCACTTCTCGATATGCGAACAAGCGATGCAGCAAGAATCGCTCCCAGTCTCTGTATTCCGCATTAAAGGTCCGCAGTAACTGTTTTAGGGTACCATTAAAGCGCTCACAGAGACCATTAGTCTGGGGGTAGTACGGTGAGCTGAAGAGGGTCTTAATACCACAGACCTTCCATAACTGTTGGGTTAAGTCTGCGGTAAACTGTGTCCCTCTGTCAGACAGTATTTCTTGTGGGAATCCTACTCTGGTGAATATCCCGACCAAAGCACTGGCGACCGTGTCAGCCTGGATATTCGTCAGAGCGACGGCTTGCGGGTAGCGGGTAGCATAGTCCACCACGGTAAGAATGTATTTCTTACCGGGTGGACTGGGGTTAGGTAGGGGTCCCACCAAATCGACCGCCACCCTCCTAAACGGCTCTTCGATCACGGCATGGGTGACAGTCGGGCCTTAGGGTGATCCCCTCGCTTCCCTACTCGTTGACAGACGTCACACGTGCTGCAGTAGCGCCGCACATCCTTCGAGATCCCCGGCCAAAAGAAGGTCTGGGTGATCCTGTAAGTTGTGCAGTTACCACCCAAATGTCCTGCTAGGTACAGCAGGACCACAGCTTTTTTCATAGCCAATTCGGAGGAGTTTCAACCGGTATTTTCTGGGTACCACTAATTGGCGCTTCTGCGAAGGAATACAACCTCTCTTTGTACCTTCGGTTAATCTGTACAGCCTGTTGTTATCCCATACAAAACGTTCCCACTCACACCCCCCACAGTCGGCTAGTTCACGGTACTTTTGGAGGGTTGGGTCCTCTCTAGTTTCCCTCCCAAACTCTTCCGGGGTATCCCAAGCTAGAGGTCTCTCTCTACAGTATTGGTTTGAAGGGTCGGTTCTTTGCTTACCCGGGTCTCCCGTCCTGGTGTGGGTTCATCTGTAATACGAGCCTGTGAACGAGTGGACACTGGACAAGCAGCAGCGGTTGTGGGTATCGTTTCCCAACACGACTTCGGCAGGAAGGTTGTCCATGATGCCCACAGTGGTTTTCCCAGACCCGACCCCCCAGTCCAGGTGTACCCGGGCCGTAGGTAAGCAAAACACAGCTCCTTCTGCTACCAGTACAGCAACGGTGCGATTAGACAAATGTTCCGGCTTGACTAAATGTCTTTGCATCAGGGTGATGGTAGCACCGGTGTCCCTCAAGCCTTGAGCCACCTGTCCATTTACTCACACCTCTTGGCGATGATGCTGCTGGTTGTCTGGGGATGCAGCCTGTATCGGATCTGCCTCATATAAGATGCCCAGGCATTCCTCCGGGCCCATCTCGGTCTCTAGGCAATGGGCGGCAGAGGTACGAGGGGAGGTGGTCTCTGTGGGGGGTGAGGTGCGCCTCCAATTGTTGGCTGATGATCCCAAAGGGCAGAAACGGGCAATGTGTCCAGTGTTGCTGCAGCGATGACAAGTCGTTCTAGACAAATCTCGGGGGTAGTTGTTGGACCCCTGGGGGCAAGACGGCCCTGGGGGTACGGGAGCACGGAACTCCGGTACGGGAGCACGGAACTCCAGGCGAGAACTGCTAGCTCCATGTTTGTGATTGGGTATTGTGCTAATTATGTAGGTGTAGCCCCCCCAAGGGCAGAATTGCATAAAAGGAGAATCCCCATCAATACAAGCCAGTTCTGCTTGACCCTTCAAGACGTAGCCTCGTCTCGTTCTTGGAAGGGGATTTACTGCACCATTACCTTGCTCCATTTTACAGCTATGCCTGATTTTACTCTTGGATCTTGTGGATGGGAATAAGAAACTCCATTACTACACAGCAGCTTGCCAGGAAAAAGATGTCTCCAACGGGTGATACCCCCTTACAACCTGGGTAGCCGTTACATTGGTGGCAGCGGTGGGATGGTCCTTTCATCCACAGAGCAAGTGCTGAATTGAGTCTCAGTACGCCAGACTGAAGAGACCCACACTGAAAGATCTATTGGAGACTCGGGGAAGGAGTGCCAGTAACAGACCCCGGAGAGAGCTGATAGCTGACCTGCTGGAGCTGGACGAAATGGATAGGTCCATGGAGGTCACCGAGCAACTTGCTACTGCCAGCGAGGAGGATGAAGTTACCAGCATTGTACAGAGGAGGTTAACCATGTACCCAGCGACTTCAGTGGAACTGATTGAACGACTGTTCCTTGAAGTGAGAGCGGAAATTCGGGAAAAGAGGGGACACGAAATTGAGCTGGTAAGAGCTAAACAGTTCAGACTCCCCCGCCCGCTACTGCAGTAAAGAAAGTACCCTTTACTGCATTTAAAGCCTTTGTGGAAAGTGAAGAAGAGATTGACGGATATTTGACTGATTTTGAAAGGCAGTGCTCACTACATCAAGTACCGCCAGAGCAATGGGTCACTATCTTGTCCGGGAAATTATCGGGCAAAGCAAACGAGGCCTTTCGGGCTCTTACCGTAGAGGATATTTTACACTATCAACGGGTAAAAGACTCACTGCTAACCAGGTATGCTGTAACCCCAGAAACGTACCGCCGCCGCTTCTGGGAGTCGAAGAAAATAAACTGTGGATTCCCACATGGAATGGGCGAACCGGATACAAAGAGTGGCATCACATTGGGTATGTGGGTGTAATGCCAACACCGGAGAGGAAGTGTTACAGTTGGTTTTACTGGAACATTTCTTCCAAGATTTGTCGGCTGATCTACAGGACTGGGTACAAGACCGTCACCCCGCTAACCTGAACGAGGCTGCTCGGCTGGCGGATGAGTACGCCGAAACTAGGAAAGTGAGCCAGGGTACTCCATGACCTGCTCATAAGGTAGAACCTCGTACCCCAACCATCACCCCTCGTCCAGAGTTCCGGGCTCCTGTACCCCCAGGGCCGCCGCGCCCTCAGGGGTCTAACAACTACCCCAGGATTTGTCTAGGATGACTTGCCATCGCTGCAGCAACACTGGACATATTGCCCGTTACTGCCCTTTGGGATCTGCAGCTAATAATTGGAGGCGCACAACACCCACCACAGAGGTCACTGTCTGGAGACCGAGATGGGCCCAGAGGAATGCCTGGGTATCTTATATGAGGCAGACCCGATACAAGCTGCCTCCCCAGACAACCGCCAGCATCATCGCCAGGAGGTGCGCGTGAATGGACAGGTAGCACAAGGCCTAAGAGATACCGGGGCTACCATCACCCTGATGCAAAGGCATTTGGTAAAGCCAGAACATTTATCCAATCGCACAGTTGCTGTCCGTGTCGCGGGGGGGCTGTGTTTCGCTTACCCATGGTCCGGGTACACCTGGACTGGGGAGTCGGGTCGGGAAAGACCACGGTGGGCATCATGGACAACCTGCCTGCCGAAGTCGTGTTGGGCAACGACATTGGCCCTCTGGCTTCAGCCTATTTACCCACAACTGCTGCTGCTTGTCCCGTGACCACCCGTTCGCAGACCCGTACCGCAGACGATCCTACCACAGGCCGGGAGACACAGATGCGTCCATGTACGGACTGGGGGCAGTTCTAAGCCAGATCGGGGACGATGGAGGGGAACACCCTGTCGCGTACCTGAGTAGAAAGTTATTACCTAGGGAAGTGAGCAATGCTGCAGTGGAGAAGGAGTGTTTGGCCCTGGTCTGGGCTTACACCATATCTGTATGGTCAGGAATTCACCCTGATCACGGACCATAATCCCCTAGTATGGTTGAACCGAGTGGCTGGGGACAATGGACGCTTGCTAAGATGGAGCTTAGCCCTACAACCTTACAATTTCTCCATCCAATACCGCCCTGGCAAGTTCAATGGAAACGCGGATGGACTGTCCAGGCAAACCGAACTTCTACCCTGACAGCCGACCGGACAGCCCCAAGTTGACCCGAAAAGGATCAATCCGGGTCTGCCGGAGTGTTACACAAAAGGGGAGCAGTGTAACAGAACTGTACTTTCTGCCTGGACATATTTAACAATAACTATGCATAATAATTCAAGGGAATATACTTACCTGATTCGGTGGATTATTACAGCACAATTCAGGACTTATATGGCCAGTATTCGTCTATTTGTGCAATCCATGCAGTAGAGACTCAGCAGGCACAAAGACGAATACAAACTGCCGAACACCGGACCACCCTGATGTCAATTATGTGGTATTTTACCTCCCAGACTGGCATATACCATTCGTGTGAGAAATGCACAAATCCTATGTTGTAGATCCTAGGTGGCCGCCATTTCGGGACTTTGCACGTGTTCGCGGCCATCTTAACGCACGAACAGCGGTGATTTGCCGTTGAGTGTCTGGAACTAAAATTGGACACTCGAGCAGGCGAACACCGCTGAGACCTCCATAACAACGTAATTTCGTGCTGAAACTACCGAACGATCGGCCGTTCGGTAGAAAGGATCTAATACGTGCGGGGATTCCAGCGATCAACAAGTTACATACGGATGGCAGGATTTTCGTGCCTTTTCATCACACGAACGATGACTGACCGCAAGGCCAAAACTTATGGAACTATTTTCGCCTAGTGTGCCTATGTGGTTGGTCAAAACTTTAAAGTCCCATAACTCCCGAACGCTTTCACCGAATGGGATGATTTTTCAATATGTTGTTCCCTTAGATGAGGGCTATCTGGGGATACTGAATTTAAGGGTGTACCCCCAGTATTTGGGGTACATCCAAAACTTGGATAAAAATGTGTGTATAATAATTATGTTAACTGTTTATCTGAGGGGAGGAGACGTGTGGGTTGTACCATGTTTGTGATTGGGTATTGTGCTAATTATGTAGGTGTTGCCCTCCCAAGGGCAGAATTGCATAAAAGGAGAATCCCTGTCAATAAAAGCCAGTTCTGCTTGACCCTTCAAAACGTAGCCTCGTCTCGTTCTTGGAAGGGGATTTACTGCACCATTACCTTGCTCCATTTTACAGCTATGCCTGATTTTACTCTTGGATCTCGTGGATGGGAATAAGAAACTCCATTACTACACAGCAGCTTGCCAGGAAAAGGACGTCTCCAACGGCTGATACCCCCTTACAACCTGGGTAGCCGTTACATGGGGTACGGTGTTCTATCTTGCTAGCTGGTCGAGGAGTACTCTGGCTTACTTTCCTGGTTTCGGCGTACTCATCTGCCAGCCGAGCCGCTTCGTTCAGAGTGATGGGGCGACGATCTCGTACCCAGTCCTGTAAGTCGGCCGCTAAATCCTGGAAGAAATGTTCCATTGAAAATAACTGTAAAACTTCTTCCCCGGTGTTGGCGTTGCAACCTCGAACCCAGTGTGATGCCACTCGTTGTAGCCAGTTAGCCCATTCCGTGTGGGAGTCCACAGCCCTTTTCTTGGACTCCCAGAAGCGGCGATGGTAAGTCTCCAGAGTCACGGCATTTCTGGTTAGTAGCGCATTTTTGACCCGCTGATACTGTAATATATCCTCTGGGGTGAGAGCCCGAAAGGCCTTGTTCGCTTTGCCGGACAGCTTCCCGGACAAAATAGTGACCCATTGCTCTGGAGGTACTTGATGTAGCGAGCACTGTCTCTCAAAATCTACTAAATATCCATCGATCTTCTCTTCGTTCTCCACAAACGCTTTAAATGCAGTGAATGGTACCTTCTTTGTTGGGTTAGTTGGAGTAGGAACTGTCTGTGTAATGGGCTGTTGTGCTCTTACCAGTTCGATTTTGTGCCCCCTCTTCTCCCGAATCTCTGCTTTCACGTCTAGGAACAGCCGCACAATCATCTCTACTGATGTCGTTGGGTATAGGGCTAGTCTCCTCTGCACAATGCGGGTGACTGCGTCCTCCTCGCTGATCGGAGCAAGTGGTTTGGTGACTTCCATGGACCGATCCATTTTGTCCAACTCCAGCAGGTTGGCTATCAGCTCTCTCTGTGGTCTGTTACTGGGACTCCTTCCACGACTCTCCAGTAGATCCTTTAGGGTAGGTCTCTTCAGTCTGGCGTACTGAGACTCCATTCAGCACTTGCTCTGTGGATGAAAGGACCATCCCACTGCTGCCACCAATGTAATGGCTAACCAGATAGTAGGAGGGTATCAGCCGTTGGAGACGTCCTTTTCGTCCCGGCAAGTCGCTGTATAGTAATGGAGTCGCTTATTCCCATCCACTGGATCCAAGGCAGGAGTCAGGTAGAGCTCTTAAAAGAGCTAAGTGATTATGCGGCATATTCCCTTTCAAGAATGAGACAAGGCTACGTTTTGAAGGGTCAAGAAGAACTGGCTTTTAATGGCAGGCACTCTCTTTTTATGTGATTCTGCCCATGCAAGGGAGACACCCACATAATTAACACAACAACCAATAAAACATAAGGTACATCCCACACATCTCCTCCCGTCAGATAAGCTTGTAACGTGACAGATCCATCTGTGTAGAGACTGGTTGCTGGATTCGTCTGTTTGCCTGTTTTTGCCTTTTCGTGGAATTACCCGTTAGTATGCCTCTGTTCAGTGAATTGACTTTTTCCGCCGAATGAAACTACCGAAAGGACGGCCACCCAGAAGAGAAGTGTGCTGCCGGTTAACCTATTGATCCCAATTAGAACGTTGTGGTTAACCGCAGACACTTCACAATTAAGAACCGAATACCGGGTGGTCGTCGATCGTATGTCGACCACGAGGCGACGGCCATTTTAAAATATGCGAAGGACCAGCAGTGTTCGGCATATATTTCATGGAACTGAAAACGGACACTCTTTCTGCCGAACACCGCTGAAGCCGTCGACCTCCCTTTCTCAATCGACAGAAGGATGCGAACACCGGCCGTTCGGGAGGTTTAAACATACAAATGGACTTACCCCAGATAGCCTTCCCATGGAGTCAATCGCATACTGAAGGACTGTAATAGACTTTGACTCCATGGCGATTGAACTATGCGTATGGGATCTGAGCGCTATTCGCCAATAATGTGCACTCAGATCCAGGCTATCTGGGGATATGTGATACGAATGGGTAGCATTCGACAGAAGCAAAGTTATATATTTTTATGTGTTTCTCTATATTGTATTTAAAATGGCGATTTGTCCTTGTCCTGGAGATAATTGAATTACTTCTCAATTATCTCCAGGGCAGAGGGGAGGAAATACTAATGCTGGGAATATTCTGTGTCTGTGGATCCTAACTTGCCATATGTCTGTCTGTTGTTACAGTCTCCCATTTGGTCCCCTAGGGGAGTGTCCACCAAGTGGGAGACCTGCATAAATACGGGCAGGTAGCCCACAGTAAAGCCAGTTCTTGTTTTACCCACAATGCGGAGCTTGGTCTCGTTATTGGGGGGATTTATTACCGACGACTAGAGACTGCTGGATGGGATTATTAGCCGCTTGGGCGATATCTGCGTTCGGCTACTATTGGCGATTCGTGAGTTTGGAACTCGTGGAGTGAAGTGCCCGTACTGATCCCGTTCGTGAGTTTGCAGCGTTCCCATGCTTGCGGTTCGCATGATTGTACTGGATACGCATGCAGCCTATGCTATTGCGAGAGGGGAACATTCACTAAACGGTGGTTTGTACATTTCATGCTGAGGGTACCGTAACATAACACAATTATCAGAGACACATTTTCCAGTGTCCCCAGACAGGGCCCAAGAGACAGTGACAGAGAGAGAGGCACAGTGACAGAGAGAGGCATAGTGATAGAGAGAGCCAGCGAGAGAGATACATACTGACAGGGAGACATAATGACAGAGAGAGAGATAATGACAGACAGGGACATAGTGACAGAGAGAGAAACAGGGCCCAAGAGACATAGTGACAGAGAGGGAGGCACAGTGACAGAGAGACTCAGTGACAGAAAGAGCCAGTGAGAGAGAGACATAGTGACAGAGACACAGTGAAAGAGAGAGACATAGTGACAGAGAGAAATACATAGTGACAGAGAGAGGCAGTGACAGAGAGACATAGTGACAGAGAGGGACATAGTGACAGAGAGACATATTGACAAAGAGAAAGAGAGAGAGCCAGTGATATAGTGACAGAGAGAGACAGTGACATAGGCATAGCAACAAAGAGACGGTGATAGAGAGACATATTGACAGAGAGAGACAGTGACAGAGAGAGACATAGTGACAAACAGGGCAGACAGGGACATAGTGTGTGAGAGAGATAGTGACAGATAGAGAGTGTGAGAAAGAAATAGATAGTGACAGAGTAATAGTGACAGAGAGACATATTGACAAAGACAGAGAGAGAGACAAAGAGGCATAGTGACAGAGAGAGAGAGAGACATAGTGACAGAGAGATAATGACAGACAGGGACATAGTGACAGAGTGAGACATAATGACTCTCTTAACATCTGTTAGTGATTTAGAAGGGTAAGGTCCTGAACGTGTATGTAGTTTGAGTGTGTGAATGTTGATTGTGTGTGGAGTGTATAAATGAAGATGTAATTCCTTTCCCTATCATTCATGCCGCGTGTCTCCATCCTCTTGCCTTTCCACCTGTGCCTCCATCACATCTTCCTCTATTGGATTTCCACCTCATCTCATCTCTGTATCTCAATCCACTTGTGTTCCCCAGTGTACCTTCTGTCCCATCTCCCTAACTTGTATCTATTCCTCTCGTCCATCCTCAGTGTCTCTCTATCCCACTCCTACACTAGTGTATCATCTCCACCTACCTGGATTGTAGTGTGGTCTAGTGGTGCTCCATGCACCCAGCATGCAATGTCTATTGCTTACAATCTAATGTCTGTACATAGCTAGCGGACTCTCCCTCCAGGCTGCCCAGACCATCTTGCACGCTAATACTGAAAGTGATAATTAAAGACCATGAAGATAACCATGGAGGAACTAAAACAGAGAATTAAACACAAAAAGGGAGGAACAGGAAAGGTAAGTATTTAAATCCATAGGTTAATTCTGATTGGATAATTTCCAATCAGAATTAACAATCACACGTGGGAGATATCTAAACCTCCCACTGTGATTGAGGCACTGTGCCTTTAACGCCAGGTCAGGTGACTGACCCCGGCGTTTGTTAAAATGGGCGGTCTCCCAGCGTGCAGCGTCATGCATGCTGCCGCTGGAGGACACAGAGGAAGACGCGGGCGGCATCCATGGCTGGGAGGATGCCGCCCACCGAGCGCACGTCAGGAAGGGGACCGCGGACGGCTGGAGGGTGAGTGCCGCGAGCGGACTGCAACCTCCCCTCGCAGCCGCCCGCGGGACCCTGACACCATATACGGGACTCTGGACCATGTCATCAACTTCGAAAACTGATCATGAGTGTAGCGGAGCTGCAATATTAAATCCCAATATCTCCGCTGGTAAAAGAAGGTAATCCAAGGAAAGCGCTGAAAAGGAACAATATCCCAAATCCCCCACTATTTTATTCATAGCTCCAGTATTTATGTGATTCCCCATGCAAGGGGTTTCCTTAGTCACTTTACAGGGGTTGTACAGTAGAGGACTACATGGGGAACTGAACATACAGGACAGTTCTCCCACCATGCACTGCTGTACGAGAATATCATGCTAAGTGGATTATCCCTCCGTACAGCAGAACCGGCTTTTTACATAAAAATCTGTAACTTATACTTTATTCGTGCTATTGTACCGAATGACCGATCGGCAGATAGCTGGGGTCTGAGCGCACACTTTGTGAAAGTACCGCTCAGATCCCAGCACAATTAACTGAACACCGCATGAAATACATTTTAATATCAGCTCTTTAGAAAAGTCACGAATACATAGGTTGGAGGAAAGTACCGAAAGACCGGCGCTCCCGAACGGCCTGGAAGTCCAGCGACCAAACACTGCTGGGCTAAAAGGGAATCCAAGATGCCTGCCGCCGCGTGGTCGGTATCCGAACAACGGCCACCCTGGGAATCAATTAGCAGCCGATTGATACAATGTTGCAATCGGTTAATGGGAACCACACGACCCCCTGTGTGTAGGCTCCCATTCGGTACTTTGTTCGTTTAACGAACAGTGTTGAAAGTCACTGTTCGTGAAACTACCATATGAATGCTAGCGGCTTTTGTGCCACTAGCATACGAATGCCCTCTATTACAGTTATAAGCAAACACATAAACCAACACAGGTTAAACAGCCTTTCTAGGACAACCATTAGATATATGACAGCATAATCTGAAGTGGCTAGGTTTGCCACAATGCTCCCCCAGAACCAAGCCGGCATACACAGTCTGATCCCAATGGATCGGCTTGGGGATGTCCAGAGGAGTACTCACAGATCACTTTTCAAGTTCAGTTTGTCGGCATTACCATTTTGCTTCCCTGGGCGGTAAAGTCAAAAGGCTGCAGCGCCAAACTCCAGTGCAGCAGCCTGGCATTGTCCACAGCCACATGGTTCAGCCACACCAACAGGTTGAGATCTGTGAGTAAGGAGAAAGGTTGTCCATATAAAAAAGGCTGTAACTTTTTGAGGGCCCACACCACGGCCAGGCATTCTTTCTCAATGGCGGCGTAGCTTACTTCTCGTGGTAACTTTCTGCTTAAGCTACGGGATGTTCTCCGCCATCTGCTCCAACTCAGCACTGCTCCCAATCCAAACATTGAAGCGTCTGTGTGGACAAGAAATTGTTTAGTTGGATCAGCAAGTACAGGTGCATTGGTTAAAGCAGTCTTGAGTTGTTGAAATGCCTGATCAGACTCTGGGGCCCAGATGACCTGTCGAGGAAGATTTTTGCGCGTCAAGTCAGTAAGGGGTACAAACTTCCGGTAGTACCCTACGGTACCCAGGAAGGATAACACTTGGGTTTTTGTCCGGGGGATAGGCTACTTAGCTACAGCCTCTGTTTTGGCGGTTTCTGTTTTTTGTTGCCCACTCCCTACTCGGTTCCCCAGGCACTGTACCTCTGTCATCCCTATGTGACAATGTCTCCAATACGGTCAATGACAGCTCCAATATGTCTCAGATGGTCTGACCATGTCTGGCTATATATGGCGATATCGTCCAGGTATGCATAGGCGTACTCCTGAACACCATCCAGTAGCCGATCTACCATCCTTTGAAAAGTCGCCGGAGCGTTTTTCATCCCAAATGGCATAAACTCGGAACTGGTACAGGCCAAACGGGGTGACAAACTCTAACTTGGGAATGGCATCTTCGGCTAAGGGAATCTGCCAGTACCCTTTGCAAAAGTCAATCGTAGTGAGGTACTGGCCTCGTGCCATCGTATCTAGCAGTTCGTCTATCCAGGGCACTGGATAGGCATCAGACACTGTTTTGTCATTTAGCCTCCGGTAGTCAACACAGAATCGTGTTGTGCCATCCTTCTTGGGTACTAGCACTACCGGTGATGCCCAGGGGCTATCGGAATGTTCAATAACCCCTAGCTGCAACATCTCCTCAATTTCCTTCCGCATATGTTCCCTGACTGCTTCAGGAATACGATATGAGGTCTGCCGCATTGGTAGCTGTCCTGGGGTCTCTACCCGGTGAGTGGCTAGCGGGGTGTACCCTGGTAAATTGGAGAAAGTGACTCCCTTAGCCGCAATTGTAACGGATCACCTGGTGCACTTCATCACAGCAATTAACTCCTCTACGTGGGCACGCTCCTGAGAGCTTAGCCGCTCCCCCAGCTGAACACCTGCGGAGTTCTCTGCCTGATACTCTCGCTCCAATAAATCGGGTAGCGGAAGATTCTCCC
>OW240914.1:2056260-2068729 GCA_933207985.1 Pelobates cultripes | reverse complement strand
GCAACCGACCAGCTGACGATTCTGGTGAGGTGCGCTGCCTGGTAGTACTTTTCGAAATCAGGGAGCGCCAGGCCTCCTCGGAGTTTATGTAGGGTTAGTTGAGCGTGTGCTATGCCTTCCATACGAACTTGCGGACCTCCACCCATAGCGTCTTAAAGAAGGCTTGTGGGGCTAGTATCGGCACCGTTTGGAACACGAAGAGAAGTTTCGGTAGCAGCATCATCTTTACGGCATTTACTCTTCCTAGCCACGATGCGTAGAGGGAGCTCCATTTATTTAGTTCCTCCGTTGCTTTTTTTAGTATAGGGAGGTAGTTGTGGAGGTAAAGGTCTCCCGGGGTGGGTGTGAGCCACACCCCTAGGTACCGTATACGTAGGTCGCACCAGCGGTACGGGTGTTGTCTTTGAAGTGTCCGTTTGTGGGCTTGATCTATGGTGAGGTTGAGGATCTCCGACTTAGTGTAATTTATCTGAAGGTTGGAGATCAGCCCATATTCTTCAAATTCTGCCTGTATCGCCGGTAAGGTGGTCTCTGGATGTGTGACTACAAACAGCAGGTCGTCCGCATATGCTAGCGTTTTGTGTTGTATCTGTCCAACTGTGAGGCCCTGTATGTTTACGTTCTGTCTGATCCTCCGCAGAAACGGCTCCAGCGTCAACGCGAAGATTAGGGGAGAGAGTGGGCACCCCTGTCTGGTTCCATTATATATCTCGAACGGGTTCGTCAGTGCCCCGTTTATCCGGATTCGTGCCGTTGGGTTGGTATAGAGGGCCCGTATCCATGTAAGGTCCCATCCCGTAGGCTTGGAGGGTCTCGAACATCATATCCCAGTCCACCCTGTCGAACGCCTTTTCCGCGTCTGTGGACAGGAGGAGGGTCTGTGTTTCGAGTGTTCTAGTGTGTGCGATGATGTTCAGGGCTCTGATGGTGTTGTCATGCACCTCTCTGCCCGGGATAAACCCTGTTTGGTCCGGGTGGATTAAGTCTGGCAGTAGCGGCGCTAGTCTCGTTGCCAGGATGCTCGCCAGAAGTTTGATGTCTGTATTAAGCACTGAAATCGGGCGGTAGTTTGGGCACAATGTCGGGTCTTTGCCCTCCTTTGGTAGCAGGGTGATGTTTGCTGAGGTGAACTGGGCCGTTGGTGCAGCTCCGTCTTGTATGGAGTTCAGGGCTTTAAGTAGTTTCGGCTGAAGCTCTTGCGTGAAGACCTTGTAGTATTGGAGGGGCAGTCCATCTGGCCTCGGTGCCTTCCCCGTTTTAGCATTCTTGATGGCGCATGCCAACTCTTCGGGTGTTATAGGCGCTTCTAGCACTTCTTTCTCTGCTCCTGTTATATCTGGCATGTTCGCTGAGTTCAGGTACTGGCGTATGTCTGCTGTTTTCTTATGTCTCTGGTCGTCCTGTGCTTCCTTGCGGAGGTGGTAAAGGTCTTGGTAGTATCGTTGGAGCTCCGTTGCTATTTGGTCTGGGAGGTGTCTGATTTGCTGCTGTGCGTTTTTTATTTTCGGTATATACAGTTGTGTCTTACTTTGCCTCAGGAGGTTCGCCAGCAGTCTCCCGCACTTGTCTCCGTGTTCATGTATCATGTGTCTGTAGTGTTGGTACGCGCGTTGGACCCTCCTGTTAAGGTGCGCTGTGAGTTGGTTACGTTTATCTGTTAGCTCTCTGTATACTGTTGTTTCTAAGGTTCGTTTATGTCTGGCTTCCAGGGTCGCAATTTCGCTGCTCAGCCTGGTTATTTCCCGTATTGCCGTCTTTTTGCGGTTCGCGCATATTGCTAGAATCTGGCCTCGTACTACCGTCTTGTGTGCTTCCCAGCATGTCATTGGTGTCACATCCTCTGTTTCGTTATCTTGGAAGTAGTCTCGTATGATTTGGCCTATTTTGTCAGTCACTGTCACGTCCGATTGGATTGATTCGTTCAGTCTCCAGGACATCTGTCTGGGCTTAAATAACGGTGATGTCATCCGTATGCGGATCGGGCAGTGGTCCGACCACGTCATCGGCAGGATGTCTGCTGCCTTGAGTAGGGCCAAGTTGTGGTGTGCTATTAAGAAGTAGTCTAGCCTCATGTATGTTGCGTGGGCCTGCGAGTAGAATGTGTAGTCCCGCGTTGTTGGGTTTAGCGTTCTCCAGCAATCCGCCAATTGGTGTTGGTGCAGTAGACGGAGTGTGTTTGCGTGTCTATTATGCGGGGTTTTGCCGAGCGCTGATGTGGAGTCTTGGTCTGGGTGCAGAGTCAGGTTCAAGTCTCCCCCCACGATCAGAGTGCCTTCTGCGAACTTCATCAGGGTGTTCAGTGCGTTCCGTAGGAAGGGGAACTGTTTCGTGTTCGGGGCGTATATATTGGCGAACGTGTAGGTTTGTTCGAGGATCGTGCCTTTAGTGAAGATATACCTGCCCTGTTTGCATCTTACTGTGGCTTGCTCCGTGTATGGGGTTCTGCTGGAGAATAGGATACCTACTCCCAGCGTGCGTCTGTCCGGGTTGTTGCTAAAATATCCCGTTCTAAAATTGTGGTCTCGCAGTGCCGGTGCTCTGCCTTCTTGAAAGTGCGTTTCCTGGAGGAACGCTATTGATGCCCTATAGTGTTTCAGATCCCGCAGAAGTCTTGTGCGTTTGTCTCTGACGTTTAAGCCGTGTACATTATATGAGAGAATGGTTAGGTCTTCCCTGGCGTATCCGCCAGGACCCGGGTCCGGCATCCTCCGGACGGCCACAGGGTTGGGGAGTATGTGAGTGTGTGGTGGTGTATTGCTGTGTGTGTAGTCGGTGTTGCATCTATTCACAACGCCTATATGGCCTCTGTATTACAGTAGGGTAATGGAACTGAGAACCCGGCTGGAATTTGTACCTCAGCCAGTAACCCTGGACATCTTGACCGTCCTGATGGCAGACGTACAGGAGTGCATTATGGCACAACAGCACCAGGGGGCACCATGTATGAGGTGATGTCTGTGCAAGCCACGGACAACAGGCAGCATCACCGTCAAGTTGTGTTTGTGGGGGGGGAAAGAAGTACAGGGGCTTAGGGACTTGGGAGCCACTTTAACCCTGGTTGCTCCACATTTGGTCCCAGATACAGCCCACACTGGCGGATCGGTGGCAGTCAGGGTGGCAGGGGGAGCCATGTACCGTCTACCCACTGCAAAGGTGCATTTGAACTGGGGTGCTGGGGAGAGGGTTGTGGAAGTGGCTATGATGAAAAAGTTACCGGGAGATGTCGTATTGGGGAATGACTTGGGCCAGATGACTTCGGCCTTCGCACCTCAGGCCCCTTTGCAAGAAGCTCATCCCGTAACTACCCGGCAACAGGCTCGCACCACGGTTCCACCAGCACACTCTGAGGCTCAGGTAAGAGACCATGACCACCCCTCGACTCATTTGACCTGGGACACCCCGACCACCTTTGAAGCTGAGGTCCAGACAGACCCCACACTGCAGGTGTACAGGGATAGGGTAGACACGGACCAGGTAGGACGGGAGGGCGAGCGGTACATTTGGGAAAACAAATTGTTGTACCGGATAGCTGAAAGGGCGATAGGGAGCTCTGTGACAGTCCAAACCAAACAGCTGGTAGTACCCCAGAAATATAGACCTGAGTTATTGAGAATAGCTCATGACATCCCTCTGTCTGGCCATTTAGGGATGACCCATACCCGGTATCGCTTAACCCACGCTTTCCTCTGGCCCGGGATTTCTAAAGATGTAAGGCACTATTGTACCTCCTGTGATGTGTATCAGCGGGTAGGTAAGAGAGGGGATCGCCACAAAGCAAAACTGTGTCCCCTACCTATAATTGAGGAACCTTTTAGCCGTGTGGCCGTAGATATAGTGGGGCCGCTACCCAAACCCAGCCCCTCTGGGAAGCGGTATATACTGACCGTGGTGGACTACGCCACCCGGTACCCCGAGGCGATTGCCCTAACAAATATTCATGCGGAGACAGTGGCAGAAGCCCTGATGAAAATCTTTTCAAGAGTAGGGTACCCACAGGAAATTATCTCCGATAGGGGGACACAATTTACAGCCAAGGTCACCCAGCAGCTATGGAAAGTATGTGGCATTAAGCCGATCGTTAACTCTGCTTACCATCCCCAATCCAACGGATAAAGACTGGGAGCGGTTCCTTCCCCATCTGTTGTTTGCATACAGGGAGGTACCCCAAGAATCTACCGGCTTCTCCCCGTTCGAGCTGTTGTTTGGGAGAAGGGTACGGGGACCGTTGGACCTCATTAGAGAGCATCAGGAGGGGAAGAGTAGCTCAGATGGGACCCCTATTGTACCATATGTGCTGGCGTTCCAGGATCGCCTGGAGGAATTGACCCAGGCAGTGCGCACTAACCTCCAGGCCGCCCAACAACGTCAGCGCTGTTGGTATGACAGGGGGGCCAGAGACCGTAGTTTTCAAGTGGGGCAGAAGATGTTAATTTTCAAACCTGTCCGCACAGACAAACTACAGGCCGTCTGGCAGGGCCCATACCAGGTGGTAGAGCAGAGATGCGATACCACCTATGTGATCGGCCCATGCTCCGGGGTAGGGAAGCGACGCATGTTCCATGTGAACATGCTCAAACCCTACCACGAGAGAACCGAGGACGTGGCAGCCATTTGCACGCCCGCCTCGGAAGATCAGGAGAACCTACCTCTCCCAGATCTGTTAGAGCAGGAGGAGCAGAAGGAGCCCTCCCAGGGGGTTCAGCTGGGGGAGCGGCTAAGTCCTCAATAGCGCACCCAAGTACAGGAACTGATAGCGGCAAAGGGCGCCACCTTTTCTAACTTACCTGGGTACACTCCACTGGCCACTCACCGAGTAGAAACCCCGGGACAGCTTCCCATGCGACAGACCCCATATCGGATTTCTGAATCCGTACGGGAGCATATGAGGAAAGAGATTGAGGAGATGTTGCAGTTGGGGGTTATCGAACACTCCGATAGCCCCTGGGCATCGCCAGTAGTCCGGGTTCCCAAGAAAGACGGTACAACCCGGTTTTGTGTGGACTACCGGAGGCTAAACGACAAAACCGTGTCGGATGCCTACCCGATGCCCGGATAGACGAACTGCTAGATAAGATGGCCAGAGGTCAGTATCTCACTACAATAGATTTTTGTAAGGGATACTGGCAAATTCCACTAGCCGAGGACGCCATCCCCAAGTCGGCGTTTGTCACCCCGTTTGGCTTGTACCAATTTCGAGTCATGCCATTCGGGATGAAGAACGCCCCCGCGACATTCCAGCGGATGGTGGATCGGCTACTGGACGGGTTCCAGGATTATACCTGGATTGCCATCTACAGCCAGACCTGGGCTGATCATCTACGACACATAGGGGCCGTGATAGATCGGATTGGAGAGGCAGGGCTTACCTTAAAACCAAGCAAGTGCCACATAGGGATGGCGGAGGTGCAATACTTAGGACACCGAGTGGGGAGCGGGCAACAGAAGCCTGAGCCCGCAAAGATTGAAGCCGTTGCCAAGTGGACCACCCCTAGGACTAAAACGGTACCACCTTTCTTAGGTACCACCGGGTATTATAGGAAGTTTGTGCCCAAGTACAGTGCCCTGGCCAAGCCCCTGACTGACTTGACGCGGAAAAACCTACCCAGACAGGTCCTCTGGGCCCCAGAGTGTGAACAGGCATTTAACCAACTGAGGACGGCTCTGACAAATGCTCCTGTACTTGCTGCTCCTGATCCAACTAAACGTTTTCTTGTCCACACAGACGCCTCAATGTTTGGATTGGGAGCAGTACTGAGCCAGGTTGGAGCAGATGGCGGAAAACATCCTGTAGCATATTTGAGCCGGAAACTGTTACCCCGAGAAGTGAGCTACGCCGCCATCGAAAAAGAATGTCTGGCCGTGGTGTGGGCCCTCAAAAAGTTACAGCCGTATCTCTATGGGCAACCCTTCTCTTTACTCACAGATCACAACCCGTTGGTGTGGCTGAACCGTGTGGCTGGAGACAATGCCAGGCTGCTGCGCTGGAGTTTGGCGCTGCAGCCTTTTGACTTTACTATCCATTATCGCCCGGGAAAACAAAACGGTAACGCAGACGGGTTATCTAGACAAACAGACCTTGAGAAGTGATCTGTGAGCCCTCCTCCAGACATCCCCAAGCTGATCCGTTGGGATCAGACTGTGTATGCCGGCTTGGTTCTGGGGGAGCATTGTGGCAAACATAGCCACTTGGACACTATAATGAGACTGTGCCTTTAGGGGTTGCCTATATGGTTGGGAGATATGGGCTTAACTATGTTGAATGTATGCGGGTTGTAATTTACATGTATTTGTTGTATTGGCTATCTGCCGAATGCAGATAGCTGTTTGTATTGAATTTTTCTTTCGTTTCACGAACGGCACTTTTGCGGGCCGTTCGTGAACCGAAAACACCCCCATGTAGTAGCCCACACACTTCGAGGCGTGTGGCGCTTGTTAACCGATTGCAACAATGTTGCAATCAGTAATTAGAGGCTCTCCTAGGTGGCCACCGTTCGACTACCGACCATGCGGTGGTCGGCCATCTTGGATCCTTTGTTCCCTCAGCGGTGTTAGGTCGTCGAGCGCATGGTACTAAAAACGGCTACTCGACGGCGCGAACACCGCTGAGCCTCCAGGCCGTTCGGTACTTTGTTCCCTGGAAGGCAATCGGTCATTTAAACATCTTTTAATAAATGTGTTTTTCGTGCGGCGTTCGGTTGGTTTAGCTGGGATCTGAGCGGTAATCTCACGAATGATGCGCTCAGACCCCAGCTATCTACCGAACGTCCATTCGTGCAAATAGACCGTATATTACCACAGTTATACATTTTAATATAAATTGTCGGTTCTGCTGCACGGAGGGATAATCCACTTAACGGTATATTCCAGTGGGAGGATCCCTCTCGTGCAGCAGTGCCTGATGGGAGAAATGTCTTGTAGAATAAGTCCCCCATGTAGTCCCCTCTGGGACTGCCCCTGGGAAGGGACGCAGGAAACCCCTTGCATGGGGACTTGTATAAATTGTGGAGCTGAAATAAAAGACCTCAGTTGACTCTCAGAACTGTGTTTCATCCGGTTACTGGGAGATTTGGGATATTGCCTTGCTTTTTCCAGCGCTTGACTGTGGATTATTTCCTGAACCAGCGGAATTCGTGGATTTAATATTGGCGTTCCGCTACATTCGGCTTACCATCCTCAGTCCAATGGGTTATGTGAAAGGTTCAATGGAACTCTAAAGCAGATGCTCCATACATTTGAAGAGGCCCATAAGGACCGGGAGCGATTTTTACCCCATCTGCTGTTCGCCTACAGAGAGGTACCTCAAGAGTCCACTGGGTTTACCCCCTTTGAATTATTGTTTGGGAGAAGGGTGAGAGGACCCTGTAACGGACCATTTCAGCACACAAGGGGTTAAAACCGTTTAGGCGATCGTCCCCTTCCAGAGACACAGGCACAGCTACTGCAGAACACCAATCCGCCGAACAGGAAACCATATGAATGTTGTAAGCAGCCGAATAGGAAAAACCATACGAATAGGTTTACACTCCTAGCAGTCAAACTGGAACAGCATACAATAAAACCCCCCAAGAACGAGACAAAGCTCCGTGTTGAGGGTCAAGCAATGAACAGACAGAGCTGTGGGTTTATTGTGCTTATGTACACATTCTTACACATTAGTACCACTGTGACGAGACCAATCTCGCCACATTGCATTGGAGAAGCCTGGTTGCTCGCCTGCTGCCTTTGGACTATGGCCCCCTTTTAAAAGACTTTATTTTTGCATGCGGAAGAGCTGTATTCGTGCTTTTCTGCCGGTTGTTCGGTAGTTTCAATCTACCGAACAACCGTACGAATGACTGGACCACCTGGGAGCTGGAGTGTGCCGGCAATTAACCTCCCTGAAGCTGCGGTTAACCGCAGCTTAATTGATGAACGCTGGGTGGCCGCCGTTCGTATCCCGAACACGAGGTCGCGGCCATTTTAAACCATACGAATGAACAGCGGTGTTCGCCTCTATTTTCATGGAACTAAAATCGGACACAGTTTTGCGCGAACACCGCTGAAGCCGCCGACCTCCCTTCTTGTTCGGTGAAAGCACACGAATGACCCGGTGTTCGGTATTTTTGTGTGAATATCTTATACCCCAGATAGGAATCCCATGGAGCCCATTCGTATGAAACTGACTGTAAAGACTTTGGCTCCATGGCGATTGAACTGTATTCGTGTAGTCTGAGTGCCATTCACCAAATAATGTGCACTCAGACCTTAGCTATCTGGGGATATGTTACATGTCTGTGGTTTATGTAGTAAATGTTACTTTGTGCATTTTAAAGTATAATGCTGTTTTGTGTTCCCACGTGTGTAATGGAGTTTTGCCTTTGTCTTGGGAGATAATTGAGTTACTTCCCAATTATCTCCCAGGGCAGAGGGGAGGAAGCCAGGATGCATTGTGGGAATATACTGTGACTGTGTGTCCTTTTTGTATACTTGTCTGTCCCTTGTCACAGTCTCCCATTTGGTCCCCTAGGGGAGTGTCCACCAGGTGGGAGACCTGCATAAAAGCTGGGCAGGTAGCCCTCATTAAACAGACCACTGCTTGACCCTCAACACGGAGCCTTGTCTCGTCTTTGGGGGGATTTACTGTATGCTGCTAAGGACTGATTGCCAGGAGTGTAAGCCGCTTGGAAGCTTTTCCTGTTCGCCTGCTAGCAGCTATTCGTATGGTTCCTGTTCGTTTATTTGAAGTGCCACCTTATTCCCTTGTATGCCGTTCGGGAGTTTGGAGCATTCACTTATTGGCGGTTCGTGAGTTTTGGTGATTATTCAGTAGCTGTGCCTGTCTCTGAAAGGGGGATTATCGTCTAAGCGGTTTTTTCCCCTTGTGTGCAAAACGGTCCGTTACAATTGGTGGCAAGCGGCGGGATCGTTCCCACGGACTACAGGACAGCTACAGGAGACACCATTCCGTGGATTTACAATTTGAGGGCAACGCATGTCCCAGTACAGCGACCCTGACAGCAACAGCATGGAACCAGCAGTGGCGTACAGCTACTCAAGGAGAGAGTTTGACAATATGATGGGATTGCGGCTGAAGTACTACGGACCCAATCCACCGGAGAAATCGGTGCAGCTTATAAGGAATCTAGTGTTCAAGAATCTGCAACACCGGGCAGAAAGAGAAGGTCAGCTGGCACGTTGGGAAGAACTCCAGCGACAGGTACTGCAGGGAATTGGGAGCCCAGTCTCCATTCCCCAGCGGCAGTGTGATTGCAGGGAATTGGGAGCCCAGTCTCCATTCCCCAGCGGGAGATGAATTGCAGGGAATTGGGAGCCCAGTCTCCATTCCCCAGCGGGGGAAAATTGCAGGGGGTGGGGCCGGTCTCCATTGGGGGAGCCCCAGGCTCCATTCCCCAGCGGGGAGATATTGCAGGGTGGGGCCGGCTCCATTCCCAGCCCGAGGAGATATGCAGGGTGGGAGCCCAGTCTCCATTCCCCATGAGAAGAAATTGCAGGGGAATTGGGAGCCCGAGCTCCATTCCCCAGCGGGAGAAATTGCAGGGAATTGGGAGCCCGAGCTCCAGTCCCCCCAGCGGGAGATATTGCAGGGAATTGGGAGCCTGAGCTCCATTCCCCAGCGGCAGGCTGAGTTACAGGGGACAGAGATAGTTGCTCCTGTCCCCCAGCAGCAGAAGGAATTGCAGGGAATTGGGAGCCCAGTCTCCATTCCCCAGCGGGAGATATTGCAGGGAATTGGGAGCCCGAGCTCCATTCCCCAGCGGGAGATATTGCAGGGAATTGGGAGCCCAGTCTCCATTCCCCAGCGGCAGTGTGATACGCAGGGAATAGGGAGCCCAGTCTCCATTCCCCAGGGGCAGAGTGTTCTATTGGGAGAGGAGCCTGTTACCCCCTCTCCCCAGCGACGGGGCTGTCTGGCCAGGAGGGAGACAGTCGGTCTCCCCCTCCAGCGGCAGAGATGGGTAACCAAAGGGGAGACGGTCGGTCCCCAGCAGCAGGACTGTGCATCTAAAGGGGAGACAGTCGGTCTCCAGCAGCAGCAGCGGAGCGGTGTATTTAAAGGGGAGACAGTCGGTCTCCCCCTTCAACAACCAGGCTTCCACCAGGCTACCCTCCCAGTAGCGCTGGCAACAGGGCAGAGTGCCGCTGGTCTCTGCCCACGCAGCAACCCACCAAGTCAGCGTACCCGTACCCAGCACAGCCGTGGTGAAGCACCTGGACATGGACAAGCTTCTTCTCTACCCAGGTGTAGTAACCATTTATTGTGGGTGGGCTGTGCTGTGGATTATTTGTTGTGGGTGGGCTGCTGGACTAACAAGGGCACTGACCGGCAGGAGGTCAGATACCCTGTTAGTCTGTTTGAAAAAGGGGAGAGATGTGACGAGACCAATCTCGCCACATTGCATTGGAGAAGCCTGGTTGCTCGCCTGCTGCCTTTGGACTATGGCCCCCTTTTAAAAGACTTTATTTTTGCATGCGGAAGAGCTGTATTCGTGCTTTTCTGCCGGTTGTTCGGTAGTTTCAATCTACCAAACAACCGTACGAATGACTGGACCACCTGGGAGCTGGAGTGTGCCGGCAATTAACCTCCCTGAAGCTGCGGTTAACCGCAGCTTAATTGATGAACGCTGGGTGGCCGCCGTTCGTATCCCGAACACGAGGTCGCGGCCATTTTAAACCACACGAATGAACAGCGGTGTTCGCCTCTATTTTTATGGAACTAAAATCGGACACAGTTTTGCGCGAACACCGCTGAAGCCGCCGACCTCCCTTCTCGTTCGGTGAAAGCACACAAATGACCCGGTGTTCGGTATTTTTGTGTGAATATCTTATACCCCAGATAGGAATCCCATGGAGCCCATTCGTATGAAACTGACTGTAAAGACTTTGGCTCCATGGCGATTGAACTGTATTCGTGTAGTCTGAGTGCCATTCACCAAATAATGTGCACTCAGACCTTAGCTATCTGGGGATATGTTACATGTCTGTGGTTTATGTAGTAAATGTTACTTTGTGCATTTTAAAGTATAATGCTGTTTTGTGTTCCCACGTGTGTAATGGAGTTTTGCCTTTGTCTTGGGAGATAGTTGAATTACTTCCCAATTATCTCCCAGGGCAGAGGGGAGGAAGCCAGGATGCATTGTGGGAATATACTGTGACTGTGTGTCCTTTTTGTATACTTGTCTGTCCCTTGTCACAGTCTCCCATTTGGTCCCCTAGGGGAGTGTCCACCAGGTGGAGACCTGCATAAAAGCTGGGCAGGTAGCCCTCATTAAACAGACCACTGCTTGACCCTCAACACGGAGCCTTGTCTCGTCTTTGGGGGGGATTTACTGTATGCTGCTAAGGACTGATTGCCAGGAGTGTAAGCCGCTTGGAAGCTTTTCCTGTTCGCCTGCTAGCAGCTATTCGTATGGTTCCTGTTCGTTTATTTGAAGTGCCACCTTATTCCCTTGCATGCCGTTCGGGAGTTTGGAGCATTCACTTATTGGCGGTTCGTGAGTTTTGGTGATTATTCAGTAGCTGTGCCTGTCTCGGAAAGGGGGCTGATCGCCTAAACGGTTTTTACCCCTTGTGTGCAAAACGGTCCGTTACAACCACCCACAGGGTTTTGGAACACAACCAATAAACACATACAATACACTCAGACACTCCCACACAAATTCCTCCCCTCTGCGTGTGATTCAATCACCTTACACAATGGGTAATGTAATTTAGCACAAGCAGAGAAATACAATTTTTCCACATTATTCATAACTTGAAAAGTATGCATCACATTCACATAAAACATTACATTTTCAGAATCAGCATACTCCAAATACAAACATACGTCACAATCATACAAATTGGTCCAGTGGTTCAAAAGATATATCGTAGTCCTTTGTGACCACAGGAAGCATGGCTTTTCTGCCCAAAACCAGTTCCACAGAGTCTTCTATCCTGGAGATAATTAGAAGTAATCCAATTATCTCCAAAGACAGAGGCAAAACTCCACTGAACACATGGCAGCAAAAAGACAGTAAAATACAATAAAATACACAATGTTACATTTATGACATAAAATACAGACATGCAACATATGCCCAGATAGCTTAGGTCTGAGCGCACATTATTAAGCGAATGGCGCTCAGACCACACGAATACAGTTCAATCGCCATGGAGCTAAAGTCTTTACACAGTCAGTTTCATGTGAATGGGCTCCATGGGATTCCTATCTGGGGTATAACATAGACAAGTAAAACTACCGAACACCGGCCGTTCGTGTACTTCCACCGAATAAGAAGGGAGGTCGGCGGCTTCAGCGGTGTTCGCGCAAAACTGTGTCCGATTTTAGTTCCATGAATTAAGCGTCGAACACCGCTGTGCATTCGCATGTTTAAAATGGCTGCGACCTCGTGTTCGGGATACGAATGGCGGCCACCCAGCATTCGTCAATTAAGCTGCGGTTAACCGCAGCTTCAGGGAGGTTAATTTC